>JABTXL010001457.1:2557182-2581288 GCA_025134845.1 Neodon shergylaensis
TGACTGTGGACACTCTGGCTGTGGACACTCTGGCTGTGGACACTCTGGCGTGGACACTCTGGCTGTAGACACTCACTCTGGCTGTGGAAGCAGGAAGATCCGATGTTCGACACTGGTACACCAGAAAGCACTGACTTGTGTTCATTTGTATATGGCCACTTTGCTGCAGTTATAAGTGGTATGGGTGGAGTCAATAGAGTCTCCTATGTATAAACATCACTGGCGTGTAGTGATACTGTAGCTTCTTTTCCTGTTCACAGACCTTTTATTTACTTCACTCATCTTACTGTAGAGTTACGTCTTCAAACAACAGCACTAATTAAACTCAGGGATTTTAATATCATTTTTTGAAAGAAGACACCAAGTTAGAAGGGTGAAAGCACCAGCGAGAGTTAGTGCGGAGTAGTGGTAGGTGGAAATGATCAATGAATGCTCTTTGTATAAATGTATGAAACTTGCAAAAGAATAAAAAATTAAAATAAAGAAAAGGGACAAGTTAAAAGTCCAAGGGAAACTCCATTTTGAGGCCATCAGCTGGGAGACCCTATCTCAAAAAAGAAAACAAACAAACAAATGAAAACCAGTAGCCATCTTCAGCACCAGTAAGGAGGCAGCTGGCATCCACCTTCCGCTAGCAAAAGGGAACCCTTGAGGCTTCCCAGCTCACTTGAGCTGGGTGGAAGAGTGAACACCCTCCTCCCATAGCAGTGGTTGTAGTAAGGGCCAACAGCCTCAAGCTAATTTTCCAGATGGGTGCACAATCTGGAGAAATGTAAGGAGGACAGGAGCAGAGCAAGAAGTCAAGCCAGTGCTGGGTGGAGGCTTGCAGCAGCTGCGGCTCCAAACAGCAAGTTAGGTGGCCCTCTGCTCAAAGCGATGGTTCCACGCCCACTTCAAGTACAGTCCCAGTCCATGAGGCATTTGCTTTGCTCTGTCACTCTTTCTGCTGAAGATGAATCTTGGAAAGTGTCAGCAGAGGCAAGGCAAATCGTAGGCCTTTCATGGAGACATCTGGATTGCAAAGAAATCCTCTTAAGAACTAGGATGTTTTCAAGCCTTTGGTGAGTAGGGGTTGGTTAGGGTGTATCCCTACTTGTGAGAGAGAGGTGTTACAGGTGCATGCTGGGTGAAGGGTTTTCAAATGGCTCTATCCAAGCTTGGGGCTACTCAAGACACAATAGGAACTGTGTGATTGGATTTTTCATGAGAATTAGTATTGTCTGAGGTTTCTGTCCTGCTCAGTTCCTGCAATCGTTAAGTCCCAAAGAAAACACACAGAGGTCTACATTAATCATAAACTATTTGGCCCATTAGCTGAGGCTTCTTATTAACTCTTGTAGCTTATATTAACCCATTATTCTTATCTATGTTAGCCACATGGCTTGGTACCTTTTACGACAGGGCAGGTCACATCTTCCTTCTTCTGTGTCTGGGCAGGACTGCAGAGGGAGCTTCCCTCTTCCCAGAATTCTCCTGTTCTCATTGACCTGCCTCTACTTCCTGTCTGGTTGTCTCGCCTATACTTCCTGCCTGGCTACTGGCCAATCAGCATTTATTTAAAACATAATTGACAGAACATAGACAATTGTCCCACACGAAATTATCACCACTAGGAAGAGAGCACTTTCATCTAAGTCAGGTTAGCATCAAGAGCTGGCTGCGGCAGGGCTAGAGAGACAGCTCAGCAGTTCCTAGCATCTGTCACTCTTACTGAGGACCTAAGGATAGATTCCCAGCACCCACATGATGACTCACAAACATTTGTAACAGAAGTTCTAATGGATCTGACACTTTATCCAGCCTCTGTGGGCACCAGACAGGAAAGTGGAGCACAAACATGTCCATAGGAAACACACCCATTCACATAAGAGAAAATGAAAAATAATTTTTATTTTGTTTTTCGAGACAGGGTTTCTCTGTGTGACAGTCCTAACTGTCCTGGAACTAGCTCTTGTAGACCAGGCTGGCCTCAAACTCACAGAGATCTGCCTGCCTCTGCCTCCCAAATACTGGGATTAAAGTCATGTGCTACCACCACCAGGCATAAAGAGTTTTTTTAATTTTGTTTTGATTTTGGTTTTGAAAAATAAATAATTTAAAAAAAGAGAGCCTGTCTCAAAAAAGCACACAAAAACAAAACGAGTCATTGGTTCAATCTGACAAATATCCAAGGTCTTCTTCTTGGGACTTTAGACACCAGAGCACTCAAAAGTGAGTCAGGCACAACACCAGCCCTCAAGAGAGACAGTCACAAAAAAGTTAAATAAAAAAATTAAAAAAAATAAAAAGAGACAGTCACGTAAACAATAGCTTCACATAACCATGTTGTGATGGTTGTGTGTGCTTGTGCCACTATCAAAAACAGCAGTGGATGAGGCTGCTTCAAGTTTCAGTCACTGCAGGCAAGAGGTCTTCGTTCTAGAGGGCCTGAAGTCCCACACAAGCTAAGGCAAGAGAGGGAGAAAAGGTGAGGTACAGAAACTAAGTCTATCCCATGGCAAAGGTTTTTGCTTTTTAAACTAGAATTCATTTCAGTTGCAGACTTATTAACTATATCACAAGAATGGAAAAATAAATAGAGCACAGACAATGTGCATGTCAATATTCAAACCTAGTGTCAGTACAAACTTGGCCATTGAGTATGTTTAGGGTTAGGGCCAAGGAACCAGAAAGCGAACAGAAAGAGAAAACAAGGCAGGAAAGGCAGATGAATGGAGCCAAGGCAGCGGCACAAAAGGCAGGACCCAGGAGCAAGTAACTTATTAACAAAACTGCATGGGCGTCAAGGATAGTTCCAAGTTACAAAGTCAGATTCAGAGACAGTGAAGTGAAAACCAAGAATCGGGATTCGGAGACCAGACGTTAGCTACAGACATACACCTAACAGCTAAGGAGACCTCTGTGGATCTTGGTTTCTCGTCTGTGAAGAGGTGAGGCATACTCTCGGACCTTTTAAGTTCTCTTCCACATCAGGAGGGGGAAAAAAAAGAAACAGGCAAATTCGATGGTGCTCGCTTCTAATCCCAGCACTCAGGAGACTAAGCCAGGAAGATAGCCATGAGTTTGAGACTATCCTGGGCTACACAGTGAGACCTGTCACAAAGGATTAGTTTCTGTGTCTCTCTCTCTGTGTATCTCTGTGTGTCTCTCTGTGAGTCTCTGTTTCTCTGTCTCTCTCTCTCTGTTACTCCATGTTTATAAGACTGTGATTTTCCAGGCGGTGCCTTGCTCTCCATGTGTCTCTGTCTGTCCCTCTGTCTCTCTCTGTCTCTCACAGTCTCTCTCTGTCCCTCTGTCTCTCTCTGTCTCTATCTCTCACTGTCTCTTTGTGTCTCTCTGTCTCTCTCTTTCCCCCATTACTCCATGTATGTAAGATAGAGATTTTTCCAGACCCCCATTTTACAAACAGCACTGAACTCCATTTTGAGTGCAAACACAGAGCCAGGGCAATTCAGAACCGGTAAGCAATGTTTGCACCATTTGCCCAGCACCCGATGACACATAGACTGATGGGTAACATCTGAAAAGCAAAAAGGGCTACACTATGAAAGTAGCAAAGTCATTTTGGACCATATGAGCTCATGGGGATGTTAAAGCCATATCAGGAAAAGCAGGCCTGTGAACTTAGCAAACACATTGTACTGAAAGGACTCAACACTCTTGCCTGGACTTCATAAAGGAGACAGCTAACCCTGTGATGGTGATGGCCCCAGTGGACACATCATCTGACATGGAGTGTATGGCATGGAACCTACAAGCAGAGAACTGCCCACTGTCCCTGTGACTTCAGCTTGACTTCCTAACTCAGTCTACTTGAAATGCTGTCTGTGCATTAGCCTATTCATCCATATAAACTTGCCACCCATTCATCCACCCGTTCATCTACCCGTTCATCCACCCGTTCATCCACCCATTCATCCACCCATTCATCTACCCATTCATCCACCCATTCATCCACCCATTCATTCACCCATTGATCCACCCATCGTCCACCCATTCGCCCACTCATTCGTCCACCCATTGATCCACCCATCGTCCACCCATTCATACACTCATTCATCTACCCATTCATCCACCCATTGTCCACCCATTCGTCCACCCACTCATCCACCCATCATGCACCTATTTATCCACCCATTCATCCACCCATTTGTCCACCCATTCATCCACCTACTCCTCCATCTGGACTGGACACCCATTCATCTGCCTGGCCCAGTCTTATCCTGCACCTCTACAGCCTTCACAACCTCACATCCCTCATTTGCCCAACGTGGTTTAAATGTTGGGGCTCAGTCTTCACACAGCTCCCTTCTGGCACTCAACTCAACCCTGAGGCTCACCTCAACTCTCGCCTGCAGCTTGACTCCACAGCTGAGGCTGTATCAGATCTCCAACAAGGTCCTTTCCCAGTACCCTGCCAGGTACCCTACACATCTCTGTCAGCCTTCCACTTGGACTCTTGGTTACTTCTTAAAATCTGCTTCAAACTCTTTAATCCCCAGTAACCTACACATTTATAGTTACCACGTGATATGCAATGTGTGATCCAAGAGTTAATAAATATACAGTTATGATCATAATAAAGGAATCTGTGTTTGCCTTGGCCAACTACCCAGGGAAATTTCAACTACTTGGCAAATTACAGTCAGAAAGAAAAAAGCATCCCTAACAAATTCATCATCACTCAATAAATTCTAATGTTATGGAAAGACAAATTTGTGTCTATCCGTGTTTCTGAGGTAGCACATTCACAACACATGCATAGTTATTGCTTGAGATATTTAATAGTTAACGTACATTGAGTTAAGGACTAAAATTGAAGGAAGCTAAGATGATATCACATCGAATAGGGAGATAAGCCACCAACATCTTTTCCCGTGATGCTCTGGGCTGACTCCCAGGCTGGGTGACTTCACAGGTAAAGAAATAAAACCCAGATGGGTTTGGTGATTGCTTAAACTTGTATAATCAAGTCTCGAGTCTGTGCGATAACTTTGGAAAGTGACTCTTTAAATCATCTTTTTCTCACTCTTGGGCATCACTGACCTTGAGATAATTAGATGAATGGAGACTTACAGGAGCAGGGCCATCCTTAAAGGGTAAAGTGCTGTCGTGTGGCTCCTCAGGCCTCTCCGGTCACGTGGAGTTCTCTATTGGTAACTCGGACTTAGCAATATATTCAAAAAGATATTTTTTCTTCTTTCTTAACATTTATTGAAGCATAACCTGTAGGTTGTGGGGAATATAAAATGCTTGAGTTTTCTAATGTAATTAGCAACCAAAAATATAAAAACTATAATAAAATTAGTAAGCATATCACTGCTGAATTAACAGTAGAAAATAGTCCTTGGCAGAAATAAAGATGGAAGGAATAAAGAAATCCACCAATGGAAATGCAGTGGCCTCTGGTCAGCTCTGACTCTGCCCTCTGAAAAGATAATCCAGGTCCGGAAACTCATCCTACAAAAGCAACTTTATCTCCTAATGGCCCTGAATTACCTTAGCAATTCCTACCAAAGCCCAGGAGACACCTCTTCTTTTTTGTTTTGGGTGTAACTTAGTTGTCAGGTCAAGAAATTTAAATTCTATTTTCATTATTGTTGAGAGCTGCTTTGCTTTCTTTTTTTTTAGCTCAGGCTATGTTAGAAATAAGAATTGAAGTTTCAGAGGCAGCATGAATGTCAGCAGGCACCGGTGCCTATCAGTGCATATCGGCTGAGCAGTGCTGGAGCCTGTGACAGTCAGGGATACTGCACCATCTGAACTGGAGGAGTGGACACTGGGCTACTAATCTACCATCATACAGGCCTGCATGTGTCCAATAACATCTCATTTTTATCTCAGAAGCTAAGCAAGCTTGTCCTCTTAAGTCCTTGGAGAGGAGGTAGCCCATGAATGCAGGGTTCTGGGAATGAGGAAGGAACAGGGGCTCCGCACTTAGCAGGACTTGACTGACTAGCAACTGATGGTATTTTCATGCATAGCTATGCTTGGTCATTTTTTCATTATCATATATAAAATACCTATGGTGGGATGCTTTGAATGAAACAAAATGTATTTGGCTCATTGTTTCGGAGGAGGGGAAAATAAACAGCATCATGCAGCCTCTGAAAGACCCCAACCACTCCACCCAAGTTAGAGGCCCACATAAACACAACTCTGTAAGCTCTCTTTTCGTCACATAAAAAGAAACATGAGGGCTCCGTGTTACCTCCCCGAAGGATTCACATCTTCATGCCTTATCCGGATTGCATGCCTACCCCCTTTCTACCATCTACACAATACCCAGGAGCTAACTCTAGGGTGTGGTGGTCCATGGCTGTATCCCAGCACTTGGGAGACTGAGGATGGAGGATCAAGAGTTTGAGGGAAGCCTGAGCTATGCAGGGAGTTTCAGGTCAGCCTGTCTGCATAGCAAGACCTTATCTCAAAAGCCAGAGGAAAGTCTTAACTAGACAAAGATTCCTGCATAGTTCAGGAGGACAAATAGTACTCCAACCACAGTGCTGACTTCCAGGGACCCTGTTACGTGCTGGTGAAGAGGCAGAGAAACAGATGTGGGCATTTTAATATCTGTGAGGCCCCAGGTTCTTGTTGTTTCTTGATGTCTAACTCCATTGTCATGAAGTCATAATAAAGATATCAGATACTCTACATTTCTCCAATCCAGCATATGTCCATATTTAAGGAAGATTGTAAGGAAAGAACTGTGGAGGTAAATAGGGCAGATTCTAGACAGCAGTGGAAAAGAATATTTGGTTTTAATTTTGGTTTGTGGGGAGAGGTTGTTTACAGACAGGGTCTCTCTATATAGTCCTAGCTATCCTGAAACTCACTATGTAGACTAGGGTAGTCTTGAACTCAAAGAGGTTAGCCCTGTCTCTGCCTCCCAAATGCTGGGATTAAAGGTATATATGACCATGTCCAGTTTAAGAATATATTTTTTTAGACTGGCAGTGGAGGCACACACATTTAATCCCAGCACTTGGGAGGCAGAGGCAGGTGGATCTCTGTGAGTTCAAGGCCAGCCTGGTCTACAGAGCAAGTTCTAAGACAGGCTCCAAAGCTACAGAGAAACCCTGTCTCGAAAAAACAAAAACAAAAAGTCCAAAGTTCTCAAATTCTTTTTTTAGACTCATGTAATCTCTTACTGTAATCCCCTGTAAAATAAAAATAAAATAAAAAAGCAGATCACATATTCCCAACCTATACTGGCACAGAAAAACTTTACCATTCCAAAATGCAAGGAAGGGAGCTTAGAGAAGAATTACTGGACCAAAGCAAAACAGAAAACCAGCTGGGTAAACTCCAAACTCTGCACCTTCATGTCTGATGTCAAAATGTTCTTCAGATCTCCAACTCCGTTCAGCTTTATTGACTGCAATACTCTTTCTCTTCAACTGGCTCCATTCTCCATTAGCAGCTCTCCTCAGCAGGTATCCCACGGCTCTGGCATCTCTAGTATCTTGGGTCTCCAAGGCAATTCATGCTTCAACTTCACAATTTAACACAATGGCCTCCATTCAGGGATACCCCTGACACATGCCTAGCCTTAGTGGCTTTATTCCATAACTTCCTTTTTCTCTATCAATTCTAAATCCAGAACCATGTGACCAAAGCTGCCAAGTTCTGTTCCTTACTAGGGCTGCACATGACTCCCTCGTTCAGTTACATCTTCGCCAGCCTCTTATCCTTCATTGCCTAAGCTTGGCTGTCCTGAAGCTCGCTCTGTAGACCAGGCTGGCCTCAAACTCAGAGACCCTCCTGACTCTGCCTTCCCAATCCTGGAATTAAAAGTGTGAATTACCACAGCTGGCTCTAAATTTGTCTTCAGCTTCTTTCCACAAGTTGGATACTTAGCTGGGTCAGATCTTGCCCTGAGGTCACCACTTCCTGTATTCTATTTCTCAATCTGTTTATCTCTTTGAACATAGGATTTAGTACCATTCCATTTTCTGGTACTCTTTTTGTCCTCAAAATTTTTATTTAGTAAATTTTGCTAAATTTACCCTGCTCAGCTTGCTCATTTTCATTAATAAATCTTCATTAGAGTTACCACTAATATCCACACATGACAGAGTCTATACTAGGTTGTTTTGAGATTTCTTTAGCTAATGGAATCAATACAAAACTCTTTGCTTTAGCCTCAGGCAAACTCTTTAGACAAGAGCAAAAGGCAGCCAGCCACTCTCTCTACCAAATCTCACAAGAATGATTTCTAGTCAACATATGAAAATTCTTCTCTGAAACCTCTTGAGCCAGGTTCTGACATTTCAAATCATTATCAGTCTTCTGTGCTCCTACTAGCATGGCCCAGGAAGCAGTGTTTAAAGCATTCCACTGCTTTCCTAACCCAAAGTACCAAAGTCCATATTACTCCAAGCAAAAGCAATGTCAGACCTATCACAGCAAGGCCTCAGTCCCTGGTACCCACTTCTGTCTTAGTCAGGATTTTTACTGCTGTGAAGAGACACCATGATCGGGGCAACTCTTACAAAGAAAGCATTTAATTGAGATGACGGCTACAGCTTCAGAGTGCAGTTCATTATCACCATGATGGGGAGCATGGCAATGTTCAGGCAAATGAGGTGCTGGTTACATCTTGACCAGAAAGCAGCAGGAAGTCAACTGATGTCACACTAAGTGAAGCTTGAGAAAAGAAACGTCAAAGCCCAACCCCACAGTAACATGCTTACTCCAAGACTACACCTACTCCAACAAGACCACACCTACTTATAGTGTCACTACCTTTGGCAGTCATTTTCTCTTGAAATACCATATACATGTACAGGTAGCATTATAGGGAGTGAACACGCTATATTCAGGAATGTATACATACATGCATGCAATAACAATTAATGAAAAAGAGGCTATGAATTTGAAGAAGAGCAGGGAAGGGTATATGGGAGGGTTTGGATGGACGAAAGGGAAGGGAGAAATGTTGCAATTATAATCTCAAAATCAAAACCATTTTCTTAAAAAGCCTATTTCAGCTGTGCATATTTTTCTGTTCACTAGATGAGCAAGTGCCCATCTCTGCACCTGGAAAGCCCACAGGTACTTTGAATTTATTATGCCCCAAAGTGCATCTATGAGTCACAAAAACCAAGCAACTTAAATATAGCTTAAGAAAGAAAGGTTTTGGAGCTGAAGAGATGGCTCCACAGTTAAGTTTGAGTATTGAGTACTGCTCTTGAAGAGAACTGGAGTTTAATTAACAGCTACTTACCATGTGGGGCAGATCACAACAGCCATAAGTCCAGTACTACCAAATCCAACACCCTCTTCTGGTCTCTGAGAGCTCTCTCTCTCTGTGTCTCTGAATCTCTCTCTCTCTCTCACACACACACACACACAAACACACACACACAAACACACACACACACACTCATACCCTTGAAAAAATCTTTTAAATAAATTAGAAAAAGGGTCTATTTTGGCAGGCAGTTCAAAGGTATTGCATGGCCAGGAAGGCACGGCAGCAGGAAGATGAAGCAGCTGGTCACATAACACCAGCACACAGGAAGCAGAGAGATAAGGGCTGGTGCTTGGCACATTTTCTCCTGTTTATTAAGCCCAAGACCCCAGCCCGTGGCATGGTGCCAGCTACATTTACAGTGGGTCTTTCCATATCGTTAACTTAATCTAGAAACCACTTCACAGATCGGCCCACAAGTTTGTTTCCATGGTGATTCTAAATCTATCAATTTGGAAATCAAGACCAACCATCCTGTTATGTCATCTGTCCCTCCCCCCTCTTTGATATCGCTTCTTCCTGCTGTGTTCTGTGACTGGCTGAATGATGCCACCACCAACCTGCTTGAGCTAGAGGCGATGAGCCAACCTTATCTGTTCTTCTTCTCCCTGTGCCCAAGCCCAATCAGTCACTGCACTGTGTGTGCTGTCTCATGAGCAAAGCTCCAAACAGTGTTCTTCCCTTTCATCTTTACTGTTCCAGCCTTGGTGCATGTTCTGTTATCTCTGTCTCTCTCCTGGATGAGGCGGGATGCTTGCAGAGCACAGGCGTTTTGCCAGGACTGCGTCTGAGTCACTAACTCAAGACACTTAGTCGGTAGGGTTATCACATGGATCTGGGCAGGTGAAGGGAACGGATAAGGACGTTGATACCCCCTTAATCTGTAGGGAGCGGTTAGTTATTATACTCACTGGGTCTGGTGGAACAGGAAGAAAAGAGAACTGGACCCCAGAATGAGTTGTAGCCATGGAAACTGGGTCACCTGCTCCTATCACAGAATAACTTGGGAGGTATCAACTGCGGTTTATGCAAGGCACACACACTTCAAAACAACATGTTATACTTGCAATTATGGGTAATTTTTACTTGTCGGGTTGAAGAATGAAAAATTAATAATGAATGAGGAAAGGAACCTCCTAGTAAAGTCGGCTCAGGTAGAGTCATAGGCAACCCGAGGCCCCATCAGAGTGGGTCACAGACTTCCTGTCCTCTGACTCTGCTAATTGTACCCTACTTTGGAATGAACCTAACAAGAAGAAGGAAGCCTACCCACCAGAGACATCCCCCTGCACTCATTTGCACACCAAGTGTTTTTAAGAGACCTCTGGGGAGGGAAAAAAATTCCTTCGGGTTTGTTTTCCTGGCTGTTTTCCTGATCTTTCTGAATTGAATCTTGCCCAGCTGCATCTACTTCCTAATTGCAGCCATATATAACTCCTCAAAGCACAAATCTTTACAAGTTAAATCTTTGCAAGTTACTCTCCTGCTTATAAATCTGTCAGCAGCTCCCCTTTATCCGGAGGACCACGTCTCCTAATCTTTACACTTGGAACCGGTTCCAACATGAGCACGTAACATTCCTGTCTCCAGCAATGGAGCCCCAGGCTCGCTGACCTCCTCAGGTCCCTGATTCATGGCCCCATGGTGGCCTCCTATCTGCGCTCGCCCACAGTAATACAATCAAGTAGATTCTCTTCGTGACGACGCTCACACTTGCTTTTATGCTCTTGCACAAAGCCAACAGTCAACCCTTCAACAGGATTAATGCTTTGTGTGACGTGTGTATTCATCCCAGTGTTTAAGCCGCAAGGGGTTGGGCGTTTTGTCAGGGAATGTGTGTGCATGTTCATACATGAGTGCACCCTTGTGTGGGGTGCACAGGCACATTTGTGTGCATGCAGGGACCAGATGTCAACACCAGGCAACTTCCGTCAACACTCTCCACCATGCTTTTTCTGATTTGTTGCTTCACTAGTCTGTTTAATATGTATGGTGTGAATTAAAGTGTGAATTACAGGGGTGTACATGTGTGTCCGTGTACATAGAGGCCAAGAGTTGACACTAAGGGTGTCTTCTTCAACCCCTCACCTCTCTATTTATTGAAGAAGTGTCTCCCTCTGAACACAGGGCTCACTAATTCTGAAGAGTCTAGCTATCCAGCTTGCCCTGAGGAGCCCCCCTCTCTGCTTCTGGAGGGTGGGGGCTAAAGGGATCCCCCATACCTGCCCAGTTTTTACGTGGGTTGGGGGAACCTGAACTCTTGTCGCTCAGTCTTTTACCCATTGGCCGTCTCTACACTCCTCCACACTGTTGAGATAAGGCCTCTCACTGAATCTGGAGCTAACTAATTTGGCCAGCCTGGTCAGAGAACAAGAGACAGTGATTACCTCTTTCACCCCCAACCCCAGCAGTGATGTTACAATACATGTCACCAAGCATGTCTTGGAGATGGGTGTTAGTGGCCTAAACTCAGGTCTCCTTGCTTGTGTGGCTGCTGCCACTTTACTGGCTAAACCATCTCCCAATCCCCACCCTCCTTTAATTTTTTTTCCATTTTATACTTTTTTATTTATTTATTTATTTATTTGTTTGTTTGTTTATTAAAGATTTCTGACTCTTCCCCGCCACCGCCTCCCATATCCCTCCCCCTCCCCCAATCAACTCCCCCTCTCTCATCATCCTGAAGAGCAGACGGGGTTCCCTGTCCTGTGGGAAGTCCAAGGACCTCCCACCTCCTTCCAGGACTAGTAAGGTGAACATCCAAACAGCCTAGGCTCCCACAAAGCCAGTAAGCGCAGTAGGATCAAAACCCAGTGCCATTGTTCTTGACTTCTCAACAGTCCTCATTGTCCGCTATGTTCAGCGAGTCCGGTTTTATCCCATGCTTTTTTCAGACCCAGTCCTGCTGGCCTTGGTGAGTTCCCGAAAGAACATCCCCATTGTCTCAGTGTGTAGGTGCACCCCTTGCGGTCCTGAGTTCCTTGCTCATGCTCTCTCTCCTTCTGCTCCTGATTTGGACCTTGATTTTTTTTCTTCAGAAAGAATCTTTTCTATGTAGCCCAAGCTGACCCTGAGCTTATGGTGATCCTCCTGCCCCAGACTCTCTAGTGCTGGGATTACAAGCACGTGCCACTGTGCCCAGCTAAGATTTCTTGACATATGTGGTGATGGCTGATCGTTCTCTATCCCTGGTACCCACCTTGATGACCAACACATGACAGATGCCCAGTGTCCTCCTGCCCTGAATTCCAGGTAACAACCACCGAGCAAGGGCAGAAGAGATTCTAGAAATTCCCGCCGATGTCTTGATTTATAGGTATCTATAATAACTATACAGTTTCTCCCAGCCCTGGAAAGTTGGAGATCCAACCCTGAGCCTCATACAAACTGAGCGAATGATCCTCCATGAGCTAAGCCCAAGGCCAGGAACTTGTTTTTCCTTGATTAGCTCCTAAGTCTCCGAGTGTAAATCCCTGCACTGGAAACTATGGGAGGGGCCCTCTGCTCACCGGGTCAGAGCTCCTGTGCCTCCAACAGACTCCAGCTTTTTCTGAATTCCGTGAACTAAACTTCTTAACGATGCACATTTCTCCAGGTAAATCTGTGCCACGGAGCAACCAGCCCATAGGATCAGAAAGGGGAGCAAATTCTTCAAGTCATCCTAGGAACTTGGAAGATCGCTCAGTCAGTAAAGTGCTTGCTGCTCACGTGTAAGGACCTGAGTTCAAATCTCCAGTACCTGTATCAAAGCTGGTATGCCTGTAACCCCAGGGCTGTGGAGATGGGGACAGGAAGACCCCTGGGGCTTTGTGGCCAAGCAATCTAGCTGAATCAGTCACCTCCAGGTTTATTGAGAAATTCTGTCTCAAAAAATAAGTGGGCTCGGCTGGAGCAACGACTCAGTAGTTAAGAGCACTCCCAGAGGACATGGCTCCAGTTCCAAGCACCCACAGTGGGCAGCTTACAACCAACTGTAACTCCAGCTCCAGGGGCACTCAGTGCCTCTGGCCTCCACGGGAGCCTGCAGGTACATGCAGAACCCCCACACAGACACATAAGCATACATACAACTAAAAATAACAAAAATAGATATTTTTCAAAGGGGTGAGGAGTGAGAGCCATAGGGGAAGACATGAGTTCAACCTCTAGCTTCTTGCTATTTGGATGTGGACCTATGCGCACACATTAAACAAGTGCACACACGAACTAGAGAGAGAGAGAGAGAGAGAGAGAGAGAGAGAGAGAGAGAGAGAGAACAACTAGCCTGTCACACATGCGACCTTGAACACCCCAGCAGGGGTGGGAGGGGCTGCAGCAGCCCACTGCTGGTCTGCACCTCACTATGGTGTAGAATATGGATGAAGGTCAGATAACA
Organism: Neodon shergylaensis; assembly: GCA_025134845.1. Taxonomy (NCBI): domain Eukaryota; kingdom Metazoa; phylum Chordata; class Mammalia; order Rodentia; family Cricetidae; genus Neodon; species Neodon shergylaensis. The sequence goes on from JABTXL010001457.1 coordinate 2,570,814, forward strand.
AGATGGCAGTGGGAAGGGATGGGGTGATTCAGTCCTGACTCTTCCTGCATTGGCTGTATGACCTTGGCCAGGAGATTAGAATGTTTCTCCAACTGTAAAAGGGAGTAAAACCTATCTGATGTGGTTACCACCAGCGTTGCCAGAGATCAGACCTGAAAGATCGCTCCCAACGAAGTGTCACCCTCCTCTGCTCCAGCCTTGGTTATCTCGTCTTTTGAAGCCACCTGGCTAATTTTAGAAGGAGACAGGTGACTGAATGGGTACAGTGAGGCGGGCTACCTTGTTTGCTTAAAATAAAAAAAAAAAAGAAAAGAAAGAAAAGAAACTTAATTTCAAAGCTTCCTTATGGCAATCCTGTGACAGAAATAAAACCAGGCAGTTGTTGCTATGCAACGCCAGTAGCTTGCCGAGGGACTAGATACATCTTTGCTGTTACTTATCTTTAGTTGAATCTTGAGTGATATTTTTCTGACTACTCGGCATTAGCCTGTTCTCATTACATAAAGGCACCGTGGAGAGGGAAAGTCTGGGAGGGAGTCCTGCCCCGAGGTTCGCTAAGGTTCACTGGCCCTCGAAACCGGTTTTCTGTGTCCTCTTTACTTCTGGTTCTTTCTCTTTAATTTTTTTTCTCCTCCCACTTTCTTCGCTGTAGCTAAAATGAAGATTGCCAGTAGCCAGGTGTAGTGAGGCCTGTCATCCCAGGACTCAGAAGACTGAGGCAGAAGAAGTGTGGGTTTCAGGTCAGCCCATGCTACAATGCACAAACCTGACTGAAAAAATTAAAGCAAGGGTCATCAGGTGCAGGTGCCCACCAAACCTAAAGAGCAGAGTTCGATCCCCTGAACCCACGCGGTGAAAGAGGAGAACCTACCCAAGAAAACCAACCCAAGCTGTCCTCTGACCTCCGGGCACACAAGAGCAGAGAGAGAGAGAATAAATAACAAATAAGATGGAAAGATACAAAAAGAAAAGTACTGCTAGTCCTTTTGTTGGCCGCCTTCTTAGTCACGGGTGGGTATTAAAGTGCTCCTTTTTGTGTGGTTTGAAGATTTGGGGTTTTTGTTTGTTTTATGGTTTGTTGTTGTTGTTATTATTATTTTTTTTTGGTTTTTCGAGACAAGGTTTCTCTGTGGCTTTGGAGCTGTTGTTATTTTTGAGATGGAGGCTCACAAAGTAGCTCAGTCAAGGCCTAGAACATACTCTGTAGCTAATGCTGGCTCTACACATGTGATACTCTGTAGCTAAGGTTGGCCACACACACATGTGATACTCTGTAGCTAAGGCTGGTCACACACATACACATGTGATACTCTGTAGCTAAGGCTGGCCACACAGGTGATACTCTGTAGCTAAGGCTGGCCGCAGGCATGCATTGATCTTCCTGCTTCAAACTCTGGAGTTCTGAGATCACATGACACCACACACAGCATGGCTTTTCTCATTTTAAAATAATAACCATGAGACATTGTCTAAAATGTGGAGCCTATAAGACGGCTCTGCAGGTTAGGACAGCTGCCACCAAGGCTGGGATCTGAATTTAATCCCCAAGACCCACACAATGTAAAGAGAGAACTGATTATAAGTTGGTCTCTGGGTTCGTGAGACCCCGTCTCATAAACAATAAAAATCCCTGTGATCAGCTGTGTTCTCTGTGCGTTCCTCAGACTTACCTCCTTCCAACACATGCCTTCCTTTAAAAAAAAAAAATTCTTCAGTCGAGTTCATAAATGTATCTCGCCCTCAAGTCCTCCCTTTCCCACATGTCCCAGCCTGCGGAGCTCTCGGTTTCCGCTGTCTGTGCCTGCTGTCCCCACATAAGCACATGCTCCAACTCCTCAGGTCTGGTCTTCGCGGTCTCATCTCATTGACATCATGGCTGATGTGGAGGGGATGGGCAGAGCACACAATAAGACTGTGACCAGGCCAGAGGGACAACCCCAGGTCAAGAAGCTGGGAACGGGGGCATCATTGAAGAAAGGGTACTTGGTGTCAGGAGGCCATTATGGAGGTCAACAACATGGCACTCTCCTGTAGCAGGAGACACGGGGCCTCTGGTGCTGTGGCTGTCCTGCAGGTCCTATGGCCTGCCTTCCGCCAGTGTTTGGGATGAATTTTTCCGCTGGCTACTGCCTCCCTCAGGACTCCTGGTACTGGCTGCATCAAAGAGAAATGGTTAGACCTAGGAGGAGTCCCCAGAATGTCTACTCCAACTCTCAGACACAGCTCAACCCAAAGCCCCAAACCTAGGAGCGGTTGGCTGCAACCACATAGCTGGATCCTCTTCCTGGGCCTTATCTAGCTGTGTGCTTACTTCCTTACAGGCTTTTACTGCTCCACCAGTGAGCCGCATTCCCTGTCTGCTTCTCCTCATTTGAGACAACTTCTCCTGTAGCCCAGGCTGGCCTCAAACTCACAGTGTATCTGAGACTGACCTTGAACATCTGATCCTCCTGCCTCCACCTCCAGAGTGGAATGGAATTGCAGCACACATCACCATGCCTGACGTACCCAGTGATGGTGACTGAACTCCACGCGTGCCGAGTAAGCACTTTTCAAACCGAGCTATAGCCCTAAGCCGGCTTTCTAGCTAATTGGGACAGAAGACGCCACTCTGCGGTGCAGCCCCCCTTGAGAGGGTGTAGTTTAAAGAAAGGCCACCTTATTGCCTAATTCGTCGCTACTTAGTTAATTAGTTAATCTCAGAGAGAGGACAAAGAAGATCCAAAGCAAGAATGGGCGTGGTCTCAGGTTATGGAGATTGTTGGTAAATTGAAACCCACCTGAAAGTCCAAGATACGCAAGTTCCTATCTCTCTCCTAGGTGTGTCTTATCCCTTGCCTTCAATAAATACTCACGTGACAGCACAGGTTAAGCACCCCTGACCGCACATCTGGGCTGAACAGTGACCAAATACTTCCAGATGCCTGGCAAGGCCAAATCTCACGTGTTTGGGGTCTTCCGGGGTAAGTGGGAGGGGTGAGCGGGGCATTCTGTGATGGCTAGGATGAGAGGTGGGTGTGTGGAAAAGGAATGGGGGCGGGATGGGGTAGGTGGGCAGAGAGGAAATGCACAGGAGAGCGCTGGGAGTAACAAGGATAAGGGTTTGATTACTAAATTCATTTACATATTTATAGTGCACTTGAATAAAAGAAAGATTTCCAGGTATGACATTTGGGCTTATCCTGCGAGCCACAGGGAGTGCAAGGGTTTTAATAATCAGTGCATCACAATGGGATCTGCGCTTGCGTGGCAAAGCCTTTCAGAGTCTCAAGACTGACCCTTCAAACGCTCGGGAAAATGAGCAAATCTCGCCTCTCCACAGGGGAACAGACAGCTTCGTTTACTAAGTGGGGATGTTTCTGCAGACTTGGCTTCTTCATCCTGTTAAATTCTACATAACAAAGGTTGTGGAGGATAAGAAAGAAGGCTGGAGAATGGAACACCTGCAACGCTACAGGAGCCCCTTGATGCTCCCAACGCTGTGAAGCGTCGTATTTTTGTATTTCTCTCCTCAGTTAACAACATAGAGATTCCTTCATAGATGAGCCTAGAAGCTTGTCTCTTCTGTGAGTCCCATCCGGATGACAGGGACATACACAACAGCCAAGTCACCTGCATAGAGTTGAGAACAGTATTCTATACTGAGAGCTGCTAGCGATCCTGGCCATGACCCCATCCCATAGAAGCAGTCACACCTGCCAGCTGGTGTCAGAATGTTGCAAAACCAATATTCTTCCCTGGGCAAAGCACAGAGCAAATGACGAACTTGATTGCATGCATTCAGCAAAAGTGTCCGCCACGCCCCCAAGGCCTGGACAACCATCGGTGTAGTAAACTTGATACAAACTATCAAGTTTTCACCTTGAACCTGCCACTAAGAAAAGGAGAAAAAGCAGCTCTTACCTCTACTGAGTGCCTCTTCAGGGAAACAACAAAACAAGAGGGTGTGCTTTGACAGCCAGCCACAGTGGCGCATACAGCAGGAAGTTTGTTTTAATTTCTATTTCTTTATCCTTGGTTTTCTGAGACGGGGTCTCACACAGCCCAGGCCTCCTTCCCATTCACCGTTCCTCCTGCCTTCACCTCCCAATTGCTGGGACTTACAGGTACACATTGTCGCGTCTGCCTCTAAACCAGGAACTGAAAAACATCAATTTAAGCTAGAATATTAATGATCAAAATTTACTTTACCTTGCAGACCCTGAGGGGTCTTGTGTATAAAAGGTTGGCGCTGAACTAGTGAACTCAAAAGTCACTTTCTAGTCATACGGTGAATTACTATTTGCATAAGTGAAACAGACATGAATTTGGTCAGAGCGATTGTTTGTTCTGCCACATACCTGCAATTTTGTCACTGGGGTCCAAAGCAAGAGAATTGTATATTCCAGGCCAGCCTGAACCATGTAGTGAAAGCCTGTCTCAAAAGCACATATATAGCCTCCAAGGATATTACTGGGAACCGTTCTGTCTGTCTGTTTGATCACTGTGGGTTTGTTTTTTTGTTTTTGTTTTCCTTTTAAGAAAGTGTCTGTGCAGACCAGGTTGTCTTCAAACTCATGGCCATCTTCTTCTCTCCTCCCCTTGAGTAGTGCGTTATTGCACGAGCTACCACACCCAGCTGAATGCCTGCCCCTTGATTTCTTGCTCTGAACCTTGAATCACTATTTCCCACCTCCAGGAGCAAGGAGGCCTGAACTGATTTACCAACAAGCAGTCAGAGGCACAAGAAGTGATCTCTTGAATGATGCAGCTGCAGGAAGAGAAGCCCTGTTCCTTCTTCTTCAGTGATGACAGGGAAAAAAAAAAGGAAGTGGCAGAGATAGGCACACTAATTGAAATTTGAGGAAAGAACTTCAGGAGAAGAAGAACAGATCCAAATGGCCAATCAGCCTATAAAAGGTGCTCAACATCATTAGTCATCAGAAATGCAAACCAAAAGTGCCAGGAGCTACGTCACACAATGTCACACCTGCTGTGATCAAAAACTGCGTGGGAAGTGGCCTAGGGCTGCGGCGAGGTGAGTACAGCTTTTGCCTGACATACAAAAACTAACAAACAAACAAACAGCCTGTCTGATCCCCCAGCAGTACTCAAAAGGAGGCATGAAGGCACGCACCATTATTCAGAAGGTAGAGGCAGCAAGATCAGGAAATTCAAAATCATTCCAGGCTCCAATGCAAGTTCCAAGCTAGTCAAGGCTACCTGAAACACTGTCTCCAAAGTGCCAGTACCACCAACCAAACCTAACAAGCAGTAAGCGTTGGTAAGGTCATATCGAAACTGGACGGGTCAGCCACTGTGACTAGCTGAAGTGATGAGAATGACCAAAAGACAGATAGGGATGTGTCACCATGATTCCTACCATCTGGTGTCTGACTCAGTCTCCAGGAGGCATGCAGGAGAAGAGGGGAGAGAGAGGTACCAACTATCGTCTTCTTCTAGACCCGTGGACCACCAATCTAAGACGAGTCATGGAGGGAGAGGGAACCTTTGAACTGATGTATCTATTGTCTGAACCCTTGTGTCTCTCCAGAACTGACACGCTAGCACTTCATAGCCAAGGTGATGGTATTAGAAGACACTATCATTTGTATTTACTCAAGGGATTGAAGGAGTAGGTTCCATCCTCCGTCTCTTCTACTGTGTGAAGACACGGCTCCCAACTGCTCCAGAAGACACCACAAGGTATCATGGTGGAAACAGGGCAAACCCTCCCCAGATATCAAATCTGCTGGCACACTCACCTTAGACTCACCAGCGTCCACCACAGTGAGAGATAAATCCCCATTCTTTATAAAGTACCCAGGCTGGGGTAGTTTGCTAGGGTAGCCGGAATAAACTAAGATATAGCTTTGAAAACTGGAAGGAGGTTATTCTAAATAGACCAGAGTATGAGGAATGGGAACAAATGGAGCATCATTAGGGAAACCAGTTCTTAGGAGGCAATGGCTCCACAGAGACAAGTTGGTGGGGGTTATTGGACAGATAAATCACTCATATTTCCACAGTAGTGAGTTCAGCGGGTTTAATAAACAAGTCGAACATCAGAGGTAATGTGTTCCAGGACTCTTCCACACCCGTTCTCCAATACCTTCCTTAGTAAGAAGCGTGTTATTGTCAGCTCAGCAGCTGCCCATTCAGACAGACTGGCGCCACTACTTGCCCCTTCATTCCGTGTGAAACAGATGCAAATTAGAGTATCACAAATGGCTGCACGTTCAAGCATAGACAAAAGGAATCTGCTCACCAATGTTGGATGGGGGAGATCACACACAAGGAATTTTCTAATGGTTTCTGGGGAGTTTCGTTTGACTTCACAACAGCGCCACCACCCCCACCACCCCCACCATTCCTGTCAGTATCATCTTTACATCTTCAAGATGAGAATCTGGGCCCAGCTTTAAAAGGTTCAGGAGATTGTCCAAGGTCACACTAGTAGTGTTTGTATCTGACATCTCGTCTGTCTTTGTTTGGGGTTTCTATTGCTGTAAGAGACACCATGACCATGGCAAATGTTATAAAGAAAAAACTATAAGAGTAGTTTACAGTTTCAGAGGTTTAGTCCACTGTCATCATGGTATGGTATGGCAGCATGAAGGCAGACATGGTGCTGGAGAAGGAGCTGAGAGTTGAGACGGGGCTACATCTTGATCCCACAGGCAACAGGAAGTAGACTGTCTCATTGGGTGTAGCTTGAGCACAAGAGAGCACAGGAGACCTCAAAGCCTACCACCACAGAGAAACACTTCCTCCAACAAGGCCACACCTCTCAATAGTACCACTCCCTTTAGGGGCCATTTTCTTTCAAACGACCACTGAATGTGTGTGTGGCATGTGTATGTGTAATTGCGTTCACGTATGTGAGTAGAGGCACAAGTGTGTCACAGTGCATGTATGAAGGTCAAAAAAAGCATTCTCCCACCTTGCTTGAGGCAAGATCTCTATGTTGTCTGCAGGTGTGTACAAGCCTAGCTGGCTGGTAAACTTCCAGAAATTCCCATCTCACTGTAGAACACTGGAGTACAGATGCATTACTGCACCTGGGTTTACGTGACTTATGGGGGCTCCAAACTCAGGTCTTCCTTCTTGCACAGCAAGTGCTTTACCTACAGAGACATCACCCCAGCCTATGCCATGCTCTTCCACACATCCTATTTATGTGGCCACCTCTGATGGCTGAACTGTATAAAATCTCTGAATTATGACAACACCCAGAGGATGGGTGTGTTTTTCTTGGGTAGTGAAGATGACAACAGAACGTTCTAAGAGGTGCTGTCTTGATTTTCATCACTCACACCCCAGGTCTATCATGGTGTTTCTAAATAAGATCTAGGTGTGGTGCGGGAGAATATCTGTATTCTGTCAATCATGTATTTTAATAAAACACTGATTGGCCAGGCAGGAAGTATAGGCAGGTCAACCAGACAGGAAGTAGAGGCAGGCCAATGAGAACAGGAGAATTCTAGGAAGGAGAAAACCCATTCCCCATTCCTGCCCAGACCACCGAGAAGCAACATGTGAGCTGTCCACTGTGAAAGGCACAGAGCCACGTGGCTAGCATAGATAAGAACAATGGGTTAATATAAGCTACAAGAGCTAATAAGAAGACTGAGATAATGGGCCAATCAGTTTTATAACTGATGGAGATCTCTGTGTGATTTTCTTTGGAGCTTGCCAGCTGTGGGGTACCGGGTGGGACGGAAACCCCAAAGAGCAGGCCCTTGTGTTACATAAGCGACTAATCCTCAGGTTGCTTATAAGTTGAGTAATGCTGTGCTCTCATACAAACCTGAGATCATGCTGGACAATATCCCCTGAACAACGTACAGCATGGAGAAATCCTGTGGTACCAAACTCGTGTTTCTGACAAAAGGCAGGCAAATAAGCTATGATTTATGATGGGTCTAAGAACATGGGTTGCCGGAGCTTAATCTCCATTGCAACCATCTTAGGTAGGATTGCTCTGAGAATTATGAAGAAGAGAGATTTTTATTGAATAGGAAGCCCATCCCAGGAACTCCAAAAGAGTTTTCCAACTGAATTGCACTGAATTTTGTCAATGAACGAACATCTATAATAGGTACATTCTCACTGGTCCTGTGGGCATCATCACTGTGGCCGTTATCCCGTTGCTCCACCCATGACCCTCACCCTATGATAGCCTGAAATCACTCTTCCATCCAGCCGAAGAAAAAATGAAGCCACTCCTTCTTCATCACTATAACTCTGGTAAATGGTTCCCTTTCCAGATCTCTGCTTCCTTGCCGCTTCTCATTTAGAGTGTGTTTTGAATAAGTTCCCTTGGTGTTAACTTTTAGGGTATTAGAATGATTCTTCAAGAGCCCAAACATTAGTTTCAAGATCATAACTAGTGGTTCCACCAGTTGCTACAATAAATGGAGTTTGTGGCCAGTATGCAGAAGCACCAGGGATCCATGGCTGAGTCAAAAGATCAGTCTCCCATTACCTTCAAATCAAACCCTTCAAGGAGATGTGTTTGTGGAATTCACTAAAGAAACTGCTTTTTGTGTGATGTGCGTGTGTGTGTGTGTGTGTGTGTGTGGTATTTTTCTTATTGCCGGAGCCTGACCTTGAACTCACCATCCTCCAGCAGCCCCCACCTCCCAAGTGCTAAGATTACAGGCATGCATCATTGCCACACCCAGCTGGTGTGTGTGTAACTTTGCAGCGATGTATGCCTCAGAAATCTCAATTTGCAGAGAGCACAAATCCACTCTATAGGGCTGATAGAGTCTCCGCAGAAAGGGCAGCAACACTACTAAGCCCGGGGCTCACGGGAGCCTAAGTCTTGATTACTTTTCCTCCCACGTTTTGCTACATGATGTAGCAGAGGCTTTTCCTCTCCGCTTCCCCGGAAAAGGCCTGGACTTCAGTGTTGGCCTATTTTTCTCAGGTCTTAACCATCGCTTCACTGGGCATGGTCACTTTCATGGGAGCTATTTAGACACACAGTGGACAGACAGACAGCACAACTGGAATGCGGAGTCCCTGTCGTTATCATTGTGCCTTTCTTTCTGTTTTAGTCTCATGTAAGTAACACAGGGTGGCATCAAACTTACTATGTAGCCAAGTAGAATTTGGAACTTCTCATCCTCCTGCCTCCACCTCTTGAATACTAGTATTACAGGAGTTTACAACCATACCCATTTTTTGAGGTGTTGGAGGCTCAAACCCAGGGCTTCATGCATGCCAGGCAAGCACACTAGCTGTACCCCCATACTGTACTAGGGCCATATGGTGTCACATGATGCAATACATGATGAACAAAACTGAGTTCTGGCCCCTGAGCTCTCTTTAAAGATTCCTGTGGTCTTGAAGCCATTTTCTTCTTCTTTGCTTCCATCTGTTGCTAAAATGCAGAAGAAATCCATACATAGTATCTCTGGGGACCCTTTTAAAAACAACACTTGCTATGTCTCTTATGTGAAAGATACTTTATTCAATGAACACTTTTCTAAGAAAAGAAATATCAATCCTACCTTATAATTATAATATAGACTGAGAACATTGGAAGCCAAGCATATGTATTTCTTATACCTAGAGTGCCAGCACTCAGGAATTTTTAAAGGGAATATCATAACTGTGCGGGCATCTGGGGCTATTTCAAACGAGCAAAATGAAACACAAAGGCTTGTGTAGGGACTGGAGAGATGGCTTAGCAGTTTATGGGGACTTGTTGCTTTTGCAGAGGCCCTGGGTTCAGGTCCCAGCATCCACACTGCAGCCTACAGCCATCTGCAATTCCAGCTCCAGAGGATCGGATGCCCTCTTCTGGCCTCTACAAGCACCTACATGCATGTGGTACAAATACACACGCGCAAGCAAGCATTTGTACTCATAAAATAAAAACAAATGAATCTCTTTAACACTTATGTTAGAGCATTTTAATTACATGAATGACCACTGTCACTCTCACACTACCAGGACAGGAGAGAGGTTGAGATGAACGGCTCCACACCCTGGCAGAGACAGAAAAAAAAAAAGCACCTGGTAGGGAATTTGTTGCGTATCTGTGACAGTCAGTTTTATGTGTCAATTTAGCTAGGCCATAATACTCAGGCATTTTGTCAAGCACGTCTGTCTGTGCCTGTGAAGATGTTTCAAAATAAGATTAGCACTTCAATCAATAGACTTGCAGTGGAGGACAGTGCCCTCTGTAAGGTGGGTAGCCTCATCTAATTAGCTGAAGGCCTTAAAAAAAAGTCTGGGATTCCTCAAAGAGGAGGCATTTTGCCAGCAGGCTGCCCTCAGACTCAAGCTGCAATATCAAGAGCACCCTGGCAGCCTGGGCCTTGGACTTGCCAGTTTCCATAATCCTGGAATAGATGAGAGAGGGAGGGAAAGACTGGTAGGTAGAGGAATAAATAGATGGATAGATGATAGATAGATGATAGATAGATAATAGATTAGATAGATAGATAGATAGATAGATAGATAGATAGATAGATAGATAG
>JABTXL010001457.1:2581298-2608589 GCA_025134845.1 Neodon shergylaensis
TAGATAGATAGATAGATAGATAGATAGATAGATAGATAGATGATAGAAGAAATAGCTAACTATGACAAATGAGAGATCAATATAGAGAAGTAGATGGATAATTATATAGCGATGGGTGATAGATAGATGGGCGGTATGATAGATATGGAAAGCACAGATGGAGAGGGGGAGGGAAGAAGGAAGAGGAGAGAGAGAGAGACTGAGGCTGACTCATTTCTCTAGAGAGCTCTGACTTCTGTAAAGACTGCTGGGTGGAGGAAGGGCAGCCCAACCGTCCCACCTTTATTGCTTCTCCTTATCCTAAGTTCTTTGATTCAGGGAGCTCTGTCCCCTGTGAGAGGGTCCACTACCTCAAGGCTAAGTGCAAGTGAGTTGTGCGCAAATGGTGAAGTTGTGCCCACAAATGCCACCGTATTAGCAGTAACCTCTTCATTTCCGCTATTTCCAGTAGAACCCCGAGGTGTGCTCATCGTTATGTAATGGGAAACGTTGAAGTGCGGAAGGCGGCAGAGCACACCGGGCAGGGGGGTGATGTGTTCTGCTTCCCCAGCCCACAGCCCAGCCACACAGCGGATCATTAGGACTAACCTGGGAACGAACAGAATTCGTTGATCATGCGTTTGCCCCACATAGCTCTTGGCTCTAGCAATTCTCTACACCTCCAGAGACCGCTCATCTTCCTCGTCTACATTATCCAGAAAAGAAATAAAGCCAGCTGTCAGAGGGAGTGAGCTTTTTAGCACTTTAATCAAACCAGCCTTCCTGACTCCCTGACTTCCTAGAATAAATGCTGTTCGCTCCCCAAGCTTGCATAGCTTATCAGTGCGCTGACTCCACCTAGTGACGGGTGGAGAGAATGCACCCAAACTTGCTTTGATTTGCAAGCCTAAAAGCCTTCCCATCTATAAAATTCAGGTAACACAGGTTTAAATTCCAGAGACTTCCAGGGAACAGTGTACATTGCTCATTTTAAGACTACTTAGAGAGCTGGGGAGATGGCTCAGCGGTAGAAGAGCGTACTGCTCTTGCAGAGGATCTGGGCTGGTTCCCAACATCTACGGCAGTTGGCTCACAACTGCTTGTTAACTCCAGCTCCAGGAGACCAGGCACGCTCTTCTGCCCCCTGCAGGCACCTGCATGCACATGGTGCACATATTTTCAGGCACATATATACATACTAATAATTTTTCTTAATTTTTACGGACCTGACATTCAAACATCTCTGAGCTTAATTCCCTATTTTAACTCACACTGTGTTTTGTCTGTAAGACTTTGGACGTATTATTGACTTTAAATTTATGACATTTTGTAAAACTGTGTCAACTGTGAATATCTAATATAAAGTTCCTAATAATTAGTGTAGGTAGTCAGACAGAATGTTTTATAAAGTAGCCTACCCATAATGCCCAGAAAATCATAGTTCTTCCCATTAGCTATTTGAAATTTCCACAGCCTACCCTTTCTCTAGGCTTGATGGTTCTCAGTCTACTAACGAGGCTAAATAAAAGGCAGTGAGCAATTTTTAAATCTGTCTGCTACCAAGCCAGAAGATCCATGTTCTCTCCCCAGGACCCACACGGTGGAAGACCAGAACCAACTCCCACAAGCTGTCCTTGTGTGTCACAACGTGTGCATGCACACACACATACACACACGCACAGAATCAATAATGGAATCACACTGTGAAATCAATGTTTACATTATTATAACCAGAGGAAGATTTTCCCTGCTGCAAATGTATATTTTTTTCTATGCTACTGTGTAAAGATAAACTGCAATGAATTAAGGATGACATGAAATGTTTTTATTAAATATGTCTTCTGTTCCTTGTTCTGGTCCATTCTTTCATCCAAAACCTTGAAGTGACTGTGTCCATCCCTCAGAGCCTTCCATTAACATAATTTCTACTCTGCTCTGAATCAAAACCAAGACACTGTTGTCGGGGTTTCTGTCCTGCCCGGTTCCCATTATGGTTAAGTCCCAAAGAAATCACACAGAGGTCTACATTAGTTATAAACTGATTGGCCCATTAGCTCAGGCTTCTTATTAACTCTTATAACTTATATTAGCCCACGTGGCTCGGTACCTTATTCAGTGAGGCAGTCACATATTGCTTCTTCTGTGGCTGAGTCAGGACTGCAGAGGAATGGGCTTCCTTCTTCCCAGAATTCTCCTGTTCTCATTGACCTGCCTCTACTTCTTGCCTGGCTACTGGCCAATCTTCATTTATTTAAAATATAATTGACAGAATACAGATCATTGTCCCACACCAAGACACTGCTTTTTTAAAAATTATTTCTTATGTGTGTGTGTCTTTCTTGTCATATACATATGAGCATCACATATGTATCAAACATGGCCAAAAAAGGGCACCAGATTCCCTAGAACTGAATGTTGTAGCTGCCATGTTGGTGCTAGAAACTGAACCCAGGTCCTGCATAAGAGCAGCCTCTGCTCTTAGCCACTGAGCCGTCTCTCCAGCCCCATCCAAACAACTCCTTGGTGCATCAGGAGGCTTTTGTTCAATGTGAATACACAACTGGTTGATCATAGCAGAGCCTTATTCCATTCCATACCCAAGCCCCACCTCCAGAATCCATTTCAAACAGTGCTGTCAGATAGGATCCAGCTCCCAGCCCGTCTTCCTTTGCTTTGCTCCTAGTGAATGTAGGTTTAATGTCTGATGGCTCATCTGTTATTGTTTGAATCTAAAAGGCTCGTGGAACATTTTTGTTTCAGTTTTTTTAGTTTTTATTAGGGTATATTAATTATACATAACAATGGGTTTCACTTTAACATTTTCATGCATGTACACAACATACTTTGATCATGCTCATATCCCATTACCCTCCCCCCACTCACTCTGATCTCCTTCCTTTTCCCAATAGTTTCCCTTCAGTTTTCATGTCTTCTTTGATATCTGTGTGACCTGAGTTAATTAGTGTTACTTACAGGAACACGGTCAAGTTAATAAAGGCTATATCACTAAAGAAACTCTCTCTCTCTCTCTCTCTCTCTCTCTCTCTCTCTCTCTTCCAGCAGCAACCATGAAGAGTATACAGATCCTCAGCTCAGAGGACCTTAGGAGCCCTTCCCGCATCCACGGTGGAATGCTGAAAGGCTCAGACTTGCACGGGTAATCATGGCCAACGAGAGATGTGTTGTCTGTGTCATTCCCAGACAGCATTCAACACACCCTCCCTCTTCCGCCAGGTCTTAAAATTCTCCCACCCTTTCTGTGGTGTTCCTTCCACTTCAGAGATGTCCCATTTAGGGCTGACCATTCAACATCCACTTACCCTCAACTCTTAGACCAGTGATTGCTCTCCAAAGTAACTGCCACCCACTACACAACGACACTTTTCTGACCACAACATCAGGAATAAATAGGTATAAACACAAACATTTAGATGTCAATTTGATAAGCACATGATATTCATTTAGCAAAACAACAACAGTAGCCTCCCTTCTAGGGCCTATGACCTCCCCCTTCCGCCCCCAGACATGGGCTTCTGCTTGGCTTCACAGGACCAGGCATGAACTCACTCCTGTAAAGCGGGTCTCAAATCCAATCAGAAAGTGGCTGGCCACCTCCTCACAGCTGTGCCACTACTGAAGCAGTAGCGTCTTTCCTGGCAAGTAGTATAGCAAGATTTCATTTGTATTTTAACAAACAGAGCTTTTCTGAAGATCAGAGAGTAAAACAGCCACACTGATCAGCCTGACAGACCAGGCAGTGGTGGCACACACCTTTAATCCCAGTAGTCACACTAGTTTGCCATTGAAACAGGGCGGTAGTGGGGCACTCCTTTAATCCCAGCTCTAGAGAGGAATATAAGATGGGAGGAGACAGCTCTCAGACACAGTCTCATTCTGAGAATTCTTGGAGGCAGGATCTCCATTTCAGACTGAGGTAGAGGTAAGAGCCTGTGGCTCAGTGTTTTGCTTTTCTGGCCTTGAGGTTGAACCCCAATTTCCGTCTCTCGGTTTTTATTAATCATGCTACAAAGTAGATAATGTAACCTGTAGGGTCAACAACAGAATAGGACAGGTGATGCTTCCCCAATAGCCTGGACCTCCCAGTACTGTGAAAGCCAGCCAGCAGGAGGAAGATTACAGCTAGATTCGTCTATGCCCGGCAACTAAAGTTTGTGATATCTTCAGCAAGGATCATGTTTTAAACTAGTGGCTCCCAATCTTCCTAATGCTGCGACCCTTTAATACTGTTCCTCATGTTATGGTGACCTCCAATCATCAAATTATTTCATTGGTATTTCATATCTATTGTTGTAGAATATTATCTTAAGATGTGTTGCATTCCTTTATGCAGCTTTTGTTTAACTCTGTGAATCTGATTCTTTGCCTGTCTAAAACACCTGATGATCTAATAAAGCGTTGAACAATAGCAAGGCTGGAGACAGGATAGGCGGGGCTGGCAGGCAGACAGAATAAATAGGAGGAGAGCTCTGAGAAGAAAGAGGGAAGAACAAGAGAACAGGAGAGGAGGACGTGGTGTGCCAGCCACCAGCTACACCACCAGACATGGAAAAGAAGTAAAGAAAGGCTTACAGGAACAGAGAAAGATAAAAAGCCCAAAGGCAAAAGATAGAGGGGAATTTTAAGATGAGAAAAGCTGACTAGAAACAAGTCAAACTAAGACAGGGCATTCATAAGTAAGAATAAACCTCTATGTGTGATTTATTTGGGAGCTGGGTGGTGAGAGCCCCACCCCCAAAAGAGTCAAAAGAGTAAAAAAACAAAAACAAAAAACTATAATTTTTCTACTGTTATGAATCATAACATAAATATTTGTGTCTTCCACCCTTTTTAGGCAAACCCTGTGAAAGGGTCATTTAACCCCTAAAGGAGTTGCAACCCGTAGGTTGAGAATGAGAGGATACATCTATTTTCCAGAGGGAGCGCAACTTTAAGAGGAGTTGGGAACTGTCTAGCAGAAGTGAGTGATTGGGGACTGGAGCTCTGTTTCTTGGTCACCATGATGGTAAGTCTGTGCCACAGGATCCTGCAGCCACGAACTTCAATTTATATATACTGATATACTGAGGCCTTCTGAAAACATGAACCAGGGTAAGTGCTTCCTCCCACAAGCTGTGATGTCGGGCATTTCGCCAAAAATAACCAATATGTCTTCTTTCTCTATTCTTTGTCCTGGATATGTTTTCTTTCTTTGTCGAGCAGAAAAGAAAGTATTATAGAAAGGCCATGGAATGTGAACCAGTTTAACTCAGTGGACCATAAACAGGTCATAGCCCAAGTCTTGCTTTTGTTTCTGAAAAATAGGAGTATTATTCTACTTTCCCTCATAGATTTTGGATGATATAATTAGCTTTAAAAGCTCTGTGCTTTGGAATGCATTACCAAAATGTACACGCCCAGCAGGTCCAATTATTCCAGGGTCTGAAGGGGTGCTACCTGAAAGAACATGGGCAAGAGAGAGAAACAGAGACAAAGCAAAATTTTCTTGTCAAAGTCTCCATCTATTGAAGCAGGCTTTAGTCTTAAATATTCCTCAGTGAGAAACTCAGGCAGGGGGAACTGGGGAAGGGGGAAGTGAGAAGGGGGAAGGGAGAAGGCATTCGGCAGCTTGGCAGCTAAGGGGGGCAGTTGCTAGGTCAGTGGCTAGAACACCTGCTGTTAGTGATAAGCAGCAAGCAATGAAGACACTCTGTGGTGCTTTCCAGAGCTTGAATCTCCAAGGTTAGCACATAATGTTTTGGTTAACTTTAAGTTTTCTATCTCAAGGTTTTTACTTCAAGGCCTTGTGAGAAAGGAGAAGCCCGAAATGGCTCCTGACACCGAAATACAAAATTATTGCCCGACCCCTGCATCAGCACTAACAGTTCAAGAACTATAACCAATCTTTATTCGGGGTGGGAGGGCTAAGGCGGCGAGTGTCTCGTGTAGCCCAGGCTGGCCTCAAAATCACCACAGAGATGAGATGACCTCGACGAATGGATGTGCCAAGACACTCACCTCTGCCAGTCTTTTAATTATAGAAATCATCATACCGGTAATTATATTTTTACTTTCTCCTAATTGAGAGCATAGAGATTTTAACTTGGATCTCAAGATCCTCACATCAGCCCCAAGGACCCCCAAGGGTCATGGTTAGATGTCCAGAACCTTTGCCCAAATCAATAAAAATACAAAAAATAACTATAATGGTTCATCCCTCCACTGTCCCAGTGGAGGCACAGACCTGAAGATCACAGGTTCAAGGTCAGGCTGGGCTATAGCATGAGCCCTTGTGTCAAGACATCAGGAGCTGGGCAATGTAGCTCAGAGGTCAAGAGTTTCTCTAGTTTATGCAAGGCCCTGAGTTTGATCCCAAGCACCAACAACCAATCAATAAATAAATATAAAAATGTAATATAGAGAAACGTCAACACTTTGGGTGCTTTCTTCTCATTTCTGTATTTCCCTAAACCAACTATGTTCTTCTCCTAAATGTCCTATTATTTGTCCTATCACTTGCTCGGGCTCCTTGTCCCTCCTCTGCCAGTTTCTCATAGTAAACCACCAGTCATTTATTCCATAACTGTAACAATCCTACCGTTTATCAGTGATTCCTAATTCCTATTTAGGCACACACCTCAACAGAAGAAAACAAACTGAATGACACACACAGGGATGGAAAAATTGGGGCCCAAGGTACAAAGCTATTCCGTTCCCACTCCTTGCATTATTAATTATCTTGAGGTTGCAGTTTGCAGACATCTGCCGGATAAAAGAACAGATTAGAGGGAGTCGAGGAAATCTGCCCAGACCTGAGACAGATGCCGCCTCTTGGATTTGGACCTGTTTGCAATGCTGCATGTTCTGTCTCTTCCTTGGATCTAAGTCCTAGTATCACATTTCTCTAATACATCAAAAATAACTCCAGAAGAGGTAGAACTTGCCCGTGAGTCTCCAGCATCCCTGGGATGCTTCACACGTTTGCTGAGAGGCAATAATTAATTGAGAGCCTAGTCATTTAGCTAAGCTATTCCAAGACTGAAGATCTGGGGATAAAAGAAACAGTTCCCAGCTTCTACCCTTGCTCTGTCACCTCTGGGGAGTCAGTTTACAGAATGGTGTCCGAAATTCTGTGGAAGAAGGGATCCAAAGTGGCCTGGACTCTCTGATCAGAGTTCAAACCAGGAGCGGTTGAAAGCCAAGCAATTTTCCAGAGCAGGTGGTATCGGAGAGAATATTTGAAACCCAGACTCATTGGGAAAGGGAAGAGTACGTCAAAGGCAAACAGAGCCTGGGGAGATGGCTCGGTAGTCAAAATGCTTGCACAGAAAACGAAAGGACCAGAGCTCGGAGCAAAAGAGATGGCTTGGGGGTTAAGAGCACTGGTGGGAGGACTCCCATAAGTCCTCTGCTGTCCAGAGACATGCCATGGCACATGAACACATACATATGCATAAAAATACAAACAAACATGTAATGCATTGTTTTTGCTATTCTATTTTTGAGTCTTGAGAGATGGCTCAGCAGTTAAGAAAGCACACTGCCACTGCAGACGACCTGAGTTCGATTCCTAGCTTTCACGTTGGGCGGCTCTCAATTATCGGTAATTCCAGCTTCAGAGTCAAACCAACATCTCTGGCCTCACGGGCAGTAGTATTCATGTGCACATACCCACACACAGACACATAATTTAAAATAATAAGACAAGCCTTTAAAAATAAACAAGTAATATTCTGCTTTTGTTAGCACACATCCAAGTTAGATCATTGTACCTAAGCACACATCCAAGTTAGATCATTGTACCTAAGGAAAGAATTACATTATCGTAGGCTGAAATTGAAGCTCAGGTCCTATAACCCTGAAATCATAGCCTCATGGGTCCTAGAAAGATCATGTGCCTTGGACCCTCACTCCGTGGTTGCCCATGGAGACCAGTAACAGAGAACCAAAGGGCTTCTTTGGCATCTAACTTGCATGTAATCCTAGCATCGCGGCACCACACAGAGGCAAATGCCTGTCCCAATAATGATAGGGTGAATTTTTATTACTTTGGTGGGATGGGAGTTCAGAGTCAGGATTAACTTAACTCATATAAATATGCAAAAGGTGAAAAATTAATTTAGTGTCCATCCATAAACAGCTAGTAAAATAAAACCGATGTTGTGGTAAATTGAATTATTGTGATGTCAGCTACCTGAAGCAATGTTCAGCATCTATGGGTTTCTTGGGGTACCAGGGTGGGTAAGGAAAATGTCTTTCCTTCTTGACTATGGATCTATCCAGGGAAGCTGTCATGTGATGGCTAATAAGATGTTCGTGGGTGTGACGTGAGCAGAGACAGTGTTCTGAGTGTTCACTTGTGTGTCAGCATCCCCATGAGAACAACAGAGCCCAGTATCCCCTCCCCTCCAGCCCAGCTACAGACCTGTGACCCAAATCAGCCACTTCAGTTCACCCACATGTGCACAAGGGGGGAACAAACACTCCTTTTTGTATGCTCCTGATGCATATTTGTGTGCAGCCAATCTCAGTGACTGGTTAATACCCAGAAAACCTGACCGATACACAGCCGGTCTGTGGATTTGAGTATTCCCGAGCTATAGAATAAGGCAGATGTTGATGAACTAATATAAAATGATGTGTTACAAGTACCCAGAATTTTCCTGTCATGTCCAGATTGAAGGAAGAATATGTTTATGTATTTATTTGAGTGATTCTAGACTGTATCTATAAAGATACTATATTAGAATTCTCTAGAAAAACAGAACTGATAGAATAAATATATTTTAAGGAGTTTTTTTGTTTTGCTTTGTTTTTTGCTTTTGAGATGGGATCCTGGCTGTCCTGGAACTCGATATGTAGGCCAGGCTGGCCTCAAACTCACAGAGCTCTGTCTCCCGGGTGCTAGGATTAAAGGCGTGTGCCACTACACCCAGCAGAATCAATAAAGTTTAAAAGAGGATTTGTTAGAGTGGCTTATTTCTGCAAGGGGCTCGGTGGTTCAACCTTGGCTGCCTGCATCCAAGCAGTGGCTCAGTCCATGAGGCTGGATGCTCTATCAGTCCCAGGCTGGTCCTGAGGGCCCAGATGATCCCTGGAGAACCATCAGACACCAGCAAGAAGGGAAGGCAGGCAGGCAACACTTCTTTTCTTCATTTCCTCTTAATCTCAGGGCAGCACAGACACACACACGCACACACACGTATGTGTATGAGCACACACAGGTGCACACAGGCGTGCACACACAGACAGACACACACACGTATGTGTATGAGCACACACAGGTGCACACAGGCGTGCACACACAGACAAACAGATACGCATGCATACACAAAGTGCTTCCCACTCTCAGGCAGGAACTAAGCAAAGGTCACGGAGGACCTCTGCTTACAGACTTGCTCTCCCACGGCTTGTCAGTTTCCTTTCTTATACCATCCAGGACCACCTGCCCAGGCGTGGGACCACCCACAATGAGCTGGGCCCTCCGGCAGTAATCAGTAATTAAGAAAATGCCCTACAGAGTTGCCTACAGGCACGTCTTACAAAAGCATTTTCTCAAATTGACAGTCCCTCTTCCCAGATGACTCCAGTTTGCGTCAATTTGGCGTAAAACTGCCAGCACAGTGGTTAGCCATGATTGTCACCAAGACCAACCCTAGTTGGCTGAGGGGCAGAATGGGAGGAATAGAACAGGCCCTCAGACCTTAGCATAGCCGATTCCTTGGTGGAAGTACCGTACTGTTCAGGCCTTGGAACTCAGCATGTAGGCAGTACCACCTGCCAAAACAAAAACAAATACCTAATCCTTCAAAGTCCATAGTTCTGGGAAGGTCTTGAAATGTCCTAGTCCTTTTGGCTACTGGAGTCCTGCTTTTGGCTAGCTGAGTTCTGTCGGCCCATGATGCCGTTTCTGTGCCTGAAAGCTCACAAAGGCTTGGAGCTGCGTTCAGTCCCAAACACCTGGTGTAGCCGCCAGCAGGCTAAGACTTTTTATTGGCTTGAACCTGTGTCCAGGTGGTCTTCTCCGGTGGATGCCTCACAGCCGTGACAACCCACTAGTATTTTGGTGCTTAGCAACAGGAAAGGTGGGACAATCCAGCTGAATATCCACCGTACATGAACACCATCTAGAAATAGCAGATCCCACCCATTTTCTTTTTAAAGCTGATTCCTGCACATTTTCTCTTCCATATATATATATATATATATATATATATATATATATAGAGAGAGAGAGAGAGAGAGAGAGAGAGAGAGAGAGAGAGAGAGATTATTTATTTATTTTTACTTATGTATATGCATGTGTCTGTGTGAGTGGATGCCACATGTGTGGATGCCCATGGAAGCCAGAAGAGGGTGCCAGTCGCTCTAGAGCTGGAATCACAAGTATTGGGAACCCTGGGAAGAGCATCCAGCACTCTTAACTGCTAAGCCATCTCTCTAGCCCCATGAACCACTTTCAGTATTGTCTGTCTAGATGGTGAGGTAATATCTAGGTCTAAGGAAGACTTAATTGGGTTGATAAAGAATCAGAATGGGAGCATAAAGGGACAAAAAGGAAACTGTGCTAAAGATGGGTCACCATCCGTATTTCTTAACAAGCCGCCTCCCTCTTGTCCCCCCTCCCTCCCTGACACCATTCCTAGCCCGGGAGGCCATCCCTAAAGCTGACCTTATTGTATCTCACAGCATCCAGAAAATGGATTCAACTACTTAGAATAAGCATGTTTAGAGAAAGACATGAGGTGACCAGAGGTACAATTTTTTTTTCCTCACAGAGTGGGGAGAAGTGTATATTTCTTTCCATATTCCACATAGCCCTAGAACCACTGTGAGAATAAGCGCATGTTGCCATGGCAACGAGATGTCATCATTATCATCCTCAGCAGTTACTAAATGCCTGTTAGCGCTGTTCTGGGTTCCTTCCTACTTACACTGGAAAAGAAGGAGATGATGTTTGCTGCGAGAGAATTTCTAATTATAAAGACTTCGAGACTAGAGCATTCTGGGTAAGGAAAGGATGAACCTTTGTCGTTCATCACTGCAGGGAGCTAAGGATGAATGAGAGGCAACTCCTGTCCACAGAGTTCAGGGTGGGGAGGGGCAGAGTAAGAAATGAGTGGTTACTAGACAACGTGGAAAAGCTAGGTGGTCCCAAGGTCGTCAAATTAGACAGTAGAAGCGCGTGCTTGCTCACTGTTTATACCCACCCTTGTCTCATCATTTATCCCTGCACAGAAGGCTGTAAGCCTCATAATGCAAAGAGGAGAAATCCTGTGTCCTCCCTCCAAATCCCTTCCCCGTTCCAAGTTGTTGCCTTCATGCAAGAGAGTCCCTCCTGTCCAATACAAACCGCACTCCCACAAAGAGCGTAAAGAATGGAAATGTGGCTCCAGCAAGCTGTTAAAGTCACAGAACTCATGAATAATTTAGACTCCTCCAACTGCCAATGAGCCTCGGATCCAAAACTCTGGGCCCAAGGAGCCAATGACAGGCAGGATACCTGGGAGGGAAAATATGGTGCCCTGGGGAGTGATTAATCTTTATTTATTCTGTGTTGTCAGCAAGCCTCGATGCAGGCTGCTGGCTGCCTGTCTGGATCTGCAATGCTCTTGGATCACCCTCTAGGGCCCAACTTGTTGCCAGCCTCCCATTGGTGACTTCGTGCCAGGCTTCTGTTGCATAGCCAGCTACCTCCCCTCCTCCATCCCACCCACACTGCCCCTCACCTCTTCCCTTGAACCACACCTGCGAGCACTTCCTACACCCTGCCTACGGGTTCATCACGAACAAAGCTTCACCCAGCGTCATCGATTCTCAAACCTGGGGGCAGCGACCCCACATATCAAATATTTACATTGCGATTTATAACAGTAGCAAAATTACAATGACGAAGTAGCAACAAAATAATCTTATGGCTGGAGGTCACCTTAACATGAGGAACTGTGTTAAAGGGTCACAGCATGAGGGAAGTTGAGAACCACTGCCCACAAGGGTGTATTCTCTCCGCCTCCTGCAGTGGCTACCCCTCAACCCACATTCTACTAGAATGAAAAGGGAGAGATAATATTCTTACATAAAAGTGAAAGCAAAAGGTGCAGGCCAGTGAGCCTCACAGGCCAAGCGAGTGGAATATTGCAGCTGACCCACTTCCACCGCTCCTGGAGTTCTTAAAAGAAATGCAATCCTGAGAACATCCGGCCCTTTAGGGCATGAACGCTCATCTCCCCACTAGGCAACGAGGCGATACTTAAGGGTCTCTAATGGTCACGCCCTGTTTCCTCCAGGAAAAGGAGAGCTAAAGGAAGGCACGTGGTTCACGCTGTCTAAAGTGGGTTTAGAGAAAGAACTGGCATTGGGCTGACTGACTAAGGACTGTTGTGTGGGCCTTTGCAGCCAGGACTCTGCTCACTAAACTCAAACATCACTTCCTTACTCCAGAGCTTCCTGCTCCATCTTCCCCTAAGGTTTATACACATAATCCAATGCCCTCCAGTCATGGATACTCCACCTGGAAACACCCTCCCTTATCCACTGCCCTACCTCTTGGGACCTAACACATTCCACACAGCCTCCAGGCCTCTCTACCAGAGTGTGAGCACTGCTGCTTACCCAGAGTCCTCCATATCCGGGCCACAGTACAGAGAGAGGAGCCCAAAGCAGTGCTTCAGTGGGGACATGAAAGTATTTGGGGAAGCCAGGGTGGATAGAGTTCTCTAGTGACCAAAGCAAGGCACTCCACTGGGGTGTAGAAAGTCCTACCAAATAACCGCTGAGTACGAGCAGGCCCCTCGTGAAATAAGTACCCTAGGAAAGGACTGGAGGGCTGAATGTCTGGCCAGCAACGTGGTTCAACCGGAAA
The DNA here is from genome assembly GCA_025134845.1 of Neodon shergylaensis. NCBI lineage: Eukaryota > Metazoa > Chordata > Mammalia > Rodentia > Cricetidae > Neodon > Neodon shergylaensis. The sequence goes on from JABTXL010001457.1 coordinate 2,594,137, forward strand.
AGAGCCATGGTCTCTGTTTCAGCTCCTGCTTTCGCTTCCCAGTGGAGGCCCAAAAATGTGAATCTATTTCCACCTTGACCAAAGTTCAGAGAGTTGGAACTTACCTCTGTTCCTTCAAAGTTATTTTATGTTTCTACCTCCAAAGTCCCACCTAGATTTAGATCCAGAGAGTTCTGCTCTCTCAAGGTTATTGTCAAAGGGTGTGGCTAATATCCAGACCTGGTATTTCAGGAATAGAGAAGGAGCTATGTTTCTACCTCAAACAAAAGTCTAAGGATCCAACTAAGATTCCAGTTCCCTTAAGGAGATAACATTGGATTCCACCCAGAAATTTGCCTACAGAATGTTTTGGTCTAGGATGTGAGCATGACTTGTTTTGTTCTAGCAACAGAATGTTTAACTATGAATGTATCCCACAACCTTCAACTGGTCTGTTCATTCCCTTGTATCATGTCAATGCACTTTTTTATCTTACTCCTACCTCATGGGGTCAGGGTATTTTAAGAACTGGAAATTAAACGTGGGTGATTTCAGTATTCACTGGAACTCCCTCCCAGTGTTGTTCTGCTTTCTGCTTTATTATTTTCGCATCTTAGTACTCTTTGCTTATATTTCTAATCCCCACAGCTCTACCCTGACAAGCGGTATTTGTGTCGAGACTGGTCCCCGACACTTCCCATAGTGCATCTCTCCATGGTCTCTGCTTCAGCACCTGCCTTTGACTTCCCATAATGATGAACTTTACCTGGAAGATGAAATAAACCCTATCCTCCAAAGTCAGTTTGGTCAGTGTCTTATTGGCAGAACAGAGAAGCAAACTAAAATAATTAATTTTTTTTTTGCTCTGACAAAAGAACTGATGAGCAACTTAAGTGGGAAAGGGCTTGCCTGGCCCACATTGAGCCTCCATCTCCTAAATCTTCCACACTCTTCCAAAACAGTGCCACCATGGTGACTAAGTTCAGATTCACAAGCCAATGGGACCACTTTATATTCAAACCACCACACAGGCCTGTACCAAACACCAGTGAGGAAGACGTCTCAGTCTTCAGAGAGTAGATAATATCTGTGCTGGACAGCCACCAATGCTGAGAGAAATGAGTTTATCTTCATAAACTGTCCAGGTGGTGTATTCTAACAACACAGCACAAAGACACATATAATATGTGAAATGATATATTTTAAATAGGTTCTGAAATATTTATTTATATATGTGTGTATACATATATATGTATATGTTTCTTTAATATATTTATTTATATTAATTATAAATTATATATTAATAAATATATTTGTTTGTATTAATTATAAATTATATATTAATATATTTATTTATTCTATATTTAAATATAGAACACTCAATAGTATTTCTTTTCAGGACAAGAGCTCACTATGTAGCCCTGGCTAATCTAGAACTCAGAGCAATAAACCAGCCTGCCTCTGCCTCTTGAGTGCTGAGATTAAAAGTGTATCACATTAATATTTTTTAACTTTTTAAAAAAAATATGTATGGGGGTTTTGTCTGCATGTACATCTGTTCAATGCCCAATACTTCAAAAAGAAAAATAAATCTGGACTTGCAGCCCAGAGTGGTGACACGTGCTCATAGTCCCAGTGCTTAGGAGGCTGAGGAAGGAGGACGGTGAGTTAGAGTCCAGTCTAAACTCTGCATCTAGACCCTAATTAAAAAGTAAGCACTCTAGGCCTGTTGGCACATGCCTGTAACTCTTCTATTTGGGAGTTGGAGGCTTAAAAAGTCAGGAGTTCAAGGTCATCTCAGGCTACATATTAATTTCAAGGTCCAGCCTGGACTACAGAAGACTTTGTCTCAAAAGTAAGCAGCAAAGAAGCAAATAACAACCTCCCACAAAACAAACAAACAAGACAATAAACAGTAACGGACCTATGCACCCAAACAAACAAACAAAACCTCTCAAAACAGGGCCAGAGAGGTTACTTATCAGGAGTTTAGATCTCTGACATGGTAGGAGTGTAGTGGAGACTAAAATTGCTGCATCAGGTTGGGAAATGGCTCAGTGGTTAAGAGCACTGACTACTCTTCCAGAGGTCCTGAGCTCAACTCCCAGCAACCACAAGGTGGCTCACAATCAGCTGTAATGAGATCTGGTGCCCTCTTCTGGCCTTCAGGGACACATGCACTCAGAACACTGTATACATACTAAATTTAAAAAAATCTTAAAAATAAATAAAATTGCTGCATCAAGATTAACATAGGAAAGAAATGAGCAGTTAAGGACAGACTGGAAAGCCTTCCACACTAGAGTCTCACACAATCAACAAAGCATGCCCAGGGAAAGCTCTGGAGAAGATGGACTGTAAAGGATCCTGCAGCTGTGGCCCAGTGCTCTCCAAGCACAAGTGTTTCCCTGCTCGCAGGCCCACAGTTATTAAAGTGCTTTCCCTTTAATAACTGTCTCCGTTTCCATGTCCAACCACGTGTCCCTGGTCCAGTTCTTTGCCCTGGGACACAAGTAACTGGCTACTTCAATTCAGCAGGAGGCCTGGGACTCGGATGCACTCCTGTAACACTGGGGCTTGCTAGCCACCAGCCTACCCTAAAATACATGAGTTCCAAGTGCAATGAGAGACCCTGCCTCAAAGGAATAGAGTAAAGAGCAACAAAGGAGGGTTACTAACACCCTCCTCTGGCCTCTCCACACACCCACAAGTACGTGCATCTTCACACGCAGGCATACACATGTTCACATACCACATACACTTACACACACACACACACACACCACAAACTGCCCCAAACTAACAAGCTTAGTTTCCGGTGGGGCACAGTGGTACTGCCTATAATCCTTATAACATGAAGGCTAGGCTGAACTCTTTCCCAGACAAAACTAACTACCAAAGCAACCAACAAAGTTAGCTGAGCCAACATTCAAGGTTGTTGGCCTGCCTTCCCACAGGGCCAGGTTGAATCTGCCTTTTGAGTCTAACAAAAATTTGAATTGGCATCATCTGCCTTTATTTGTTTTCTATATGCTTTAAAAATAAATATTTCATTAAAATACCAGGGCTGAAAAAATAAGTAACGATAAAAGCAACGCTTTAGGTCACACTGGCACACAACCACTCCCGTGTGTTGACTCGGGGCTGCCCCATTCCTGGAGTCCCTCTTGAGGGGTGGAGCGACATTCCTGTGGGTGCCACACCACGCCCACCTCCTCTTTCCTCTCTCTCCTTGGATGGGAAAACTCATCACAAGCTTAACTCCATTCCATCTAACTGAAATATACTCCATCAGATCTGGTCTTTCATATACTTAATGGGAGTTTTTAAAAAATGAAAAGAGACCTTCCTTTCTCCACCCTGCCTGCTCCCTAAGCTATTGTTATGCTGTGGAATTCTCATGAATAAATTCTTGCTTCTGAAAAAATTCTTTTTGAACAACCCCAACTCAAATTAATCTCTCTCCCTTCCCCCCTCTTCCCTGTCCCTTTCCCTTTTCCTTCTCCCAAACCTGTTCCTCTCACACAACCCTCTCTCTTTTACTCCCCCTGTTCCCCAGAGTTTCATATAGCCCAGGCTTTCCCCTAATTCCATCAGCAGCTAAAGATGCTCTTGAACTCCTGGTCTTCCTGCTTCCGTTAATCCCCCAGATACTGGAGGACTACAGGCATACACCACCACACCTCCTCCTGCATCCCCCCCATTTCTCTCTCTCCCAGAATACTTTGGGATGATATTGTGTTTCTAAAACAGAAACCATAATGATCATGTTTCAAAATCTTTTCTTGTATGGTGGTGACGTGGGTCACATGTTGTGTATCCCTCAATCCCTTCCCCGGGGATAGAGGGACCCTGTCACAGAACCCAACTCACACTCTCCTGTCTGTCTCTGTCATGTAGCATAAGTCACACACTAACTAGGCCTGCTTCACCATTATACAATGCTTCCCCATCCCTTGAAACTCTTAAACAAAAAGTGCCTGGCTTCATCTTCCAGGGCCATACTGCCTACTGTCCGTGTTCATAAACCTCTGGCCTGGAAGGCTACCTATAGTTCTCAGCACCTTCTCTAGAATGTTCTGTCCTCTCCACCCTAAAGCCCAACAATCACGTTTTCCCACATGGCTTCTTCTCAGCCCAAATGTCACTTCTCAGACACCTTTCCTCCATGTGTGTGAACTCTTCTAGTTAACGTCTGTCTCCCTGTCTGTTATCCCACAGCCGATTTTATCACAGCATTATTATTTATGTATTTGTTTACTCGCTGTCTTCCCTATGGAGATGCAAGGGCCACGAGGCCAGGAGATCTGTTGATTATATTCATAATTGCATGCCGAACACCGAGCACAGAGACAAGCCTGTGGCAGATGCTTAAGTCTTAGCTAAGTAAGTAAAGCTTGGTAGCATCACACGGATCCTGAGGTGGCAAGGGCCAGCTCAGTCAGAGCTAGAGATGTACTACCACTCCTGCCCTCACCTCCCAGAGTCAGGAAGGCACTGCTTCTCCTTCCTCAGGAAGCCGGTGGGAGGGTCTCAGTCTGACATGGACAGATTTCATGAAAGAAGCTAAGTCAGAGGAGAGGCCCCAGCTCATACACAGCTTCCACGCAAGCATGAGGACCTGGGCTTGCCCTCCAGAATCCACGTGAAAAGCCTGGGGGAAAGGCACGCATTTGTCACCGCAGCGCTGGGGAGCCAGCGACGGAAGAATCGGGTGCTCACTGGACAGCCAGCTTAACCTACCCTAACCTAACCTAGTCAACAAGTCCCAGGCCAAACAGGGTGGAGAGTGTCTGACAAGCGAAGTTCACCTCTGGCCTTCACGCGTGCAAGCGTGTGTATGCACCTGCACACATGCAATCATGCACACACATACACATGCAATAAAGAAACAATACAAAAGAAGGCAATGGGACTGGGGGTTGTCAGGCAGAAGTGAACCGGCTTAAAGCATGGGGGGTGGGGGGGATGGCTCCACCCTTCAGTGTTTGGAAACACTGAAAGAGCCGGGAATGGTAGCTGAAGACTATAATCCCAGCACCTAGGAGGTGGAGGCAGAAGGATCAGGAGTTCAAGACCAGCCTGGGCTCATAGATCCAAAAGCTAAACACATAAAAAAATTAAATTAAAAGGATCAAGAAAAAGAGCTCACGGGACCCTTAATGAAGTCTGAAGGAAGCTGGCCAGGATTCAGAAGGCCCTGCTGAGTTGTTAACCACTTGATCTGAGGAGGATTTTTGTATCCCAGGAGCTGTCTGAGTAAATAATCAAATGAAATGAATGCGGAAAATGAACGACCCGTTGGTGACCAGGTCAGGGGCTGGGGGAGTGGGTGACCCAGTAAGCGCCACAGGCCAGGATGAACTGGACTGCGCAGGCTGCCACCCTCTAGACAGCGTGCCATTGGAGATTGCAGCTAAAGGTGACCCATGTTCCTTCCCTCACATGGCTGTGAGTCAGAGACTAAGCCACCATAGCTGCCACACTGCAAGGCACCCCCGCCCAGAAATATGGGTGCAGCCCTGGTCTCCACCTCGCTCCCTGCCCACAACTGTCGGTAGCCATGTAGACCCACGCTATCTCCCAAGTGTGGCCTGATTCGGAAAAGCTTTCATTTCTCCCTTTTTCTTTCTTTTTTTTTTTAAAGCAAAAACAAAACCAAGGCACTGTAAGTTCTAGGAACCTGCCCAAATAGGGGGACCCTAACTCGTTAAGAGGAAGGGGAACCAACTCTCATCCTTTTCCTAACGACTGCACGAACTCCCTAAAAGTTCTGTCCAGATCAGTGGTGGTTGCTCCGGTCTGACCTTTCACGGTTCAGTCAGCGTGGTCCTAACGCCAGTCACACCCCAGATTAACTGTCACGGTGCTGGCTGACTCCATAATTCAAATTGCCCATCTCTCTCCTTATACATGCTCCTCTCCCTTTTTATTTGCTTTTTAAGATTTGTTTTTGCTTTTAATCATGTGCACATAGGTGGGGAGGGGAAATGTACATATAAAGGTGCCCTAAGTTCAGAGAAGAACTGGTTCCCTGCTGCTGGAGTCGTCACAGCCTGAGGTGGGTGCCGGGAATCGAACTCTGTTCCCTGGAAGAGCAGCAAATGCTCTTAACCACTGAGCAATCTCTCCAGTCCCTCCCTTTTCTTTAAATTAAAAAAAAAAAAAAACCTTATTTTTAATTATATGCCTATGTGTAATTTCTGAGTGTGAATGCAGTTCCTAAGGAGGCCAGAAGTGGGCACTGGAAACCCACACACTCCAAACCCCCACCCCGGAGCTGGAGTTAGAGGCTGTTTTGAGTCACCCAATTGCTGCATATCAAACTCTTGCAAACTTCTGCAAGAGTGGTGTGTAGGCTTCTCTGCAGACATCTATCCAGCCCCTTCCTCTTAATGAGTCAGCTTCTCCCTATGTGTCCAGTTCCTAAAACTTACCATGCCTTGTTTTTGTTTTTAAAAAGAAAAAGAAAAGAAAGTGCTTTTACGAACTGGAAGATGACTGGGTAGAGCAGAGGACCCAGACTGGCTTCCCAACGCCCTCTGCTGGTCTCCACAGGCACTGCATGCACACAAAATATTCAGAGAAACTCCCATTGGCATAAAGGAAGAGTAGATGAACAACGCTTTGCACTGAGCTCTTGCTTCGTGTAGAACCTTCGCGTAAATCGGCCTCTTTCTCTAAGGCCCCATCGGCCTCGCTTCAGTTTCAGTTAGCTGTTTTAAAGACTCCCTAGTAATTCTCACAGATAACCATGTTGTGGGCCGAAGACAGCGTTCCTTCCTCACCCGCAACAGCGTTCACATGGCTTCTCTTTCTTGCCTGCTTGTTTGACGGGGAGTCTCTAGGCCAGTGTTCGATGGACGTAGGAAGGTTGGACAGCCTTCCCAGGCACGGGAAGAGGCCCAGATGTCCTCCTTCAGACACCACTGATCCACAGAGAAAAACTCTGGGCAACTCTTGTTTGTTAAAAGATTTTTAAAACATTTTCACCAAAAATGGGTGCTTTTGTCCAAAGTTGTGGGGATTTTCCCCCAGCTATCAAGATAGTTCCTTGCCTCCATTTTCACACGAACTGATTTTAAAACCGCAAACTAATCTTGGATTCTAGAATGTAAATCTATAAGACTGAAGACAAGATAAAAAATTTCAGATATATATGTTTTGTTCACACACATGCACCCTTTAAAACATTTTTATTTAAGATAAGTGTGGTGGCATATGTCTTTAATCCTAGCACTTGGGAGGCTGAGTTCAAGGTCAGCCTGTAGATTGAATTCCGGGACAGCCAGGGTTACACAGGAAAACCCTGTCTCAAAAAAAAATGGATTCTCTGTGCACGCATAGATAATAGGTATGTGTGTGGTGGCTCATCGGGAAGTCAGAGGACAACTTGCGGGCACCAGCACTCCCTTTCCACTATGTGGGTCCTGGGGGTTGAACTCAAGCTATTAGGTTTGATGGCAAATGCCTTTACCTTCTAAGCCATCTTATTGTACCACACAGACACACACACACAATTTTAAGATGGGATCTCATGTAGCCCAGCTTGACTTCAAATTTAGCTCTGTGGCAAAGAATGACCTTGAATTTCTGATCCCTCTGCCTCTACCCTGTCCCAGTGACAGGGTCACAGGTAAGCGTCCCCAAACTCAGTTTATGTGGCACTGGGTCTTGAACCCAGGTTCTGTGCATGCAGGCAACACTGCCAGCTGAGGTCCGCCCCAGATGTTTGGTTGATTTCGTCTCTAGGTTAAGGAAGGATAATGTTATAGACCCTTCTTGTAATACCCTTGTCTGCTTTTGCTGTCAAGCTAACCTGATAAACACTCGGGAGCATTCCTTTGGCTCCCTGTGTAAGAATGAGTGCAGAACTGGCTGGTGTGAAAAATCTAACCTACATCCCACTGCCACCGGAGTCTAAAATGTCTTCTGCAGGAAGGTTTGTCACAACAGCTGTAGCAATGGGAGTAGGATTATGAGGTCATCGAGTCCTAGCAGGAGCTCTGTCCATGTTAGATGTTGAGGGAATGTGTACATTTCATGTAACTTATTATATTTATCAGCATGAAGTCATTTATAATGTTCCCCTCATGTCTCTGGGGTCCACAGTGATGTCCCCGCTCATTCCTGGTAGTTATAAAATTTTTCAGTTGTCTTCCTGGCTTTAGGTCTGGCTGGAGGCCTATTGATTTTATTAAATTTGAAACAGCTTTTGCTTTTATTGGTTTTCTGTATTAGTTTTCTCTTTTCCATTTCATTGATTTCTATACACTTGTATATTATTTCATTTCTATTGTTGCTTTGGCTTTTATTTGCTTTTTTCTCAAGTTTCTTAAAGAAGATGATCAGACCCCTTTGCTTTTTTTAAGTAGATATGTATTTAATTGCTATCTACGCCCCTCCTGTTTTAGCTACATCCCATAATTTTGAAATATTGAGGTTTCATCTTTATTTACCTCAAAATGTTTTTTATGTTTCTCTGGAGACTTAATTCCCTCATCTTTGGATCATTCCAATTTATTTTTAGAGAGTTGCCAGATATTTTCCCATTACTGATTTTTGTTTGGTTTTTATTCACGTGGTATAAGAACACACTGCATATGACTGAAAATCTCCTAAATGTACTGACATCTTTTTATAGTCAGGAAATATGGCTCACTTTGGCAAACATCTCATAGATTTTGAAAGGGTTGTGTTTTCTGTTTCTGTTGGTCTACAGGAGTCAGCTAGGCCGGATTGGCCAACAGAGGTGACCTTTGTGTCTTCTTTCCAGATGCCGCCATTTACTGAAAGGGCAACACTCAAATCTCACGTGGGTTTCTAGTTTCTCCTATGTCTCCTGCAAATGATATAGGCTCTTAACCTGTACACTTTCAGGTACTATAAGTAGGTACATATACATCTAGAATTGCTACATTTTCTGGATGAATTCCAATTGGCTACTCTGTCGTCAAGAAATATTATACCATTATACATAGGGAATAGCAAGGTAATTCTTGGTTAAGAACACTGGCTGCTCTTTTAAAGGACTGTGGGTCAGTGCCCAGTGTCCACACGGTGGCTCACAACCATCTGTAACTCCAGTCTCAGGGATCAATGTCCTCTTCTAGCTTGCATGGACACCAGCCGTGCATCAGGAATGCATGCTAGGCAAGCACTCCACCACTGAGCCGTGTCCCCAGATCTTTCAGGGTCAAATTTTAGAAAGCACGGAGACCCTGCAGTGCCTGTCCCTTCAAGGGTAGCTTTCTCGTGTCCAGGTACAGTGACTAGGTAGGTAGTCTCTGTCATCAATCAAATGGTGTTTATGAGCAATGGGCAGGCATAGGAGAGACCCCTGGGAGGGGGAAAAGGACAGGGAGGAAGGACAACAGCCCCAAGGAGAGCAGATTTTTTCACACTGGAAGAGCCCTGAAATGCCACAGCAGCGCCGAATCACCCTCCAAGGTTGTATGCTTAGCAGACACTTTGAAGATTCCCTAACAGCTTCTAAACAGCAGGCTCACAGTCACTTGGCCACACGCACAGAGCCAGCAGCGAAGACTGGCTCGTGTTATGTCGTTCCAGGGACTGTGTAGGCTTTCTGGCCTTGAGAAGGAAAGAGTAGGAAAGGGAAGCATAGAATGGGGAAGTCCCGAGGCTCTCAGGCTCACAGCAAGACTTGATTCGGGGCCGTAGTATTTTATATTTAACATTGCTCCTTCTGAGGCAAGACGAAAAGAGAAAGGAAATTTAACGAGGTGGCCTTGGTATCAGAAACCCCACCTGAAGGGAACTATTGCTTCATCTTTCCAGCTGCCGGGCTCCCCTTGCTTCTGTCCTCTGCCACTGACACAGCGCTGATTGCTTTTTGTCAGCTTGACACAAACCTAGATATATCTGGGAAAGGGAACTCTCGACTGAGGAATCGCCTCCATCAAATTGCCCTGTGGACAAGTCTGAGAGATATTTTCCTGGATAATGATTGATGTGGGAGGGCTCAGGACACTGTGGGTGATGCTGTCATCATGGCCCTGGGCTACACGAGAAAGAAAACCAAGTGAGCCGTGAAGCAAGGCAGTAGGTAGCACCGCTTCCCATGGCCTCTGCTTTGACCTCCTACCCTAACCTCCCTCAGTAAGAGACTGTGAGATGGCATGGAGGCCACATAAACCCTTTCCTTCCCTAAGCTGCTTTGCATCAGAACAGTTATCACAGCAACAGAAACGCAAACTAAGACAGACATTATAGTTCTAGATTTTTCTACCACTTAGAATTCCACAGTCACCAAGCTCACCTGCAGAGGAGGACACGGCTGCTCCAGGTGTCTGTATTTACCCACAAACACAGACAGCAGCATATCCTTGGAGAACAGGGGGAGTGACAGAGACGAGGTCCTGTGGACCAGGGCCTTGTTCAGTCATGGGTCAAAAGTGAGTTCTTGCTCTCAGACGAGGGTTTTCCCTCCTGCAACTTTCCTGACAGAATCTTCCACCTACTGCTAAAAGCACTGGATCAGGAGAGCCAGTCAAGATGATGCAGTATACTGTGCACTAGTATAGCCTAGTGGCACAGGCCTATAATCCAGCTATTGGGGAAACTGAGGCAACAGGATTTCAAGTTCAAGGCCTGCCTAGGTTACCGAGTGAGTTCACGGCCACCATGGATATTTTAGACTGATTGGGGCTGGTGAAGTAGCTCCATGGCAGAGCACTCACTGAGCATGTGTGAAGTCTAGGTGGATTCTTTGGGCTGCCAACTCACAAAAAAAACTGCATGGAAACTTACTATTGTTATGGTTTTGGTCCCTTTAAGAGACAAGCCACGCCCACTCCCTCCCCCATCCACTGAGGCAGGCTCATCTTCAGCTTCCGGCCTGAGCTCGCTCTCCTTTCCATCTTCCTCTCGGAGAGGCAGCTTCGCTTCTGCCTCTCTCCCCACTTCTCTGCTTCCCCCCTTCTCTGTCTCTTTCTCCTCTTCTCTCTCTCTCTCTCTCTCTCTCTGTCCCCCCTTCACCCTTCCTCCCCATAACCCCCTGAATAAACATTCAACCTCACCCTGCATGTCGGTCTATCCATGTTTCTGTCTTCTGCCCGCCCGCCATGTGTCTCCCTGCCTGGGACCAGCCACTGCTCAGGGACCAGCAGCCTTCTCTGCCTGGGACTGGCTGCTTCCACGGCCCGCTGTACTGGCAGCCATTTCTGCCTGGGACTAGCTGCTCCCAGAGCCCGCTGCCTGCCACCACATGGCCCGCTACCACCATTTGGGACCTACAGCATTTCTGCTGCCTACTGCAGCGGGGATCTTGCAGCATTTTTTTAAAAAGAACAACAACTATTATTTATGAAAGTTTGGCCTATAACTTAGGCTTGTCCCATCAGCTCTTACAACGTAAATTAACCCATTTATATTAATTTATGTTTTGCCTTTAAGTTTTGACCTTCCCTCCTGCACATCCTGCTTCCCCTGCATCCAGTTGGCGACGCTGCCCCCTTTTACTTCTTCCCAGAAGCCCCGCCTAACCTCTTCCTGCCTAGCTATTGGCCATTCAGCTCCCTATTCAGCCAATCACAGTGACACATCTTCACACAGCGTAAAGGACTATTCCGCAGCAGTGAAGTACTGACCCAGTATTGCAAAACCAAAGCATAAAGTAGCGTGCCTTGTGTCTGAAATGAACTTACATACTTGCTGGTTAACAGGCTCATAAGCCATGAAGAAGCCCAGAATTCCGTGCCTCTGAACACGTCACAGCCTGAATGCTGCTCCCACAGGTATGTGATAAGGAAGACAGTCAGCCTGGAGGGAAACATCTCTTTACCGTTTGGATGTGAAATGTTCCCCCACAGGCATAGGTGTTTGAACATTTGCTCCTCAGTTGGGGCACTATATTGTTGCTGTGGAACCTTTAAGATGTGAGACCTACCCTGAGGGAGCTGGTCTTGGAGGTCACCTTTAAGATGTGAGACTTGCCTGGAGGGAGCTGGTTTTGGAGGTCACAGCCTGGTGCTGCTTCCTGTTTTGCTGAAAGGCAAGGAGTCCCGGCCCCTGCTTTCCCACACTAGGGAGCTTCCTGCGTGCCATCCCCATCATGATGGACATGACGGTCACACCATGAATAGAAGTAGATCCTTCCACCTGTAAGCTGCCCTTGGCTATTTCTATTTACCCATGAGGGAGCCTGCCAGTTACCATGGTTGCTCCTTCCTGGGCACTCATGAACCTCCCTCAGGGTGAAAATGAACCCTCAGTGGTTTCCCGATGTGCCTGGGAAAGACCCCCCCCCAATAGCCCCAGCTCCTAATTTCTACCCATCAGACCCACCCCCAAAACCTGTTCAGAAGGACCAGGTTTCTGCCCCAAAAGCAGAAAAATTTTTACATGATCAAATGTCCAGGTATGCTGGCACTTGGGAGGCTGTGGCAGGACGACCACAAGTTTAAGACCATCCTGGGCAAGAGAGTAAGACCCAGTCTAAGAAAAAACAAAATTTCAAAGTAAACAAATAAGTAAATAATATTAATTTAAGAAGTAGGAAATGACAGACTGCTTGCTTTTTCTCCTTCTTCAACCTCGGAGCCTGCTCTGAGAAACCCTGGCTCTCCACACCTCTAGGAGACGTCCCAGCAGATGGGCAACTGATTGTCTTTTTATTTTGCTGATTTTTTGAGTTTGTTTAACCTCATCTTCTCAACTTTGCCCAAAGCTGTGAGAATTGTAGAGGAATGGTGCAGTCTGCTGTGGAACAATACTTTGGCACACTGTAAATATGAATTATTCTCAGTGATTGACAAAGAGTTGACTGGCTAATAGGTAGAAAAATGCTAGGCAGAACTGTCCAACAAAAGGTGAGCTCAGAGTAGAAGAAAGAGTTGCCAGGGGACTCGGAGGAAGCAGGAGATGAACATGCCGTATGCGATAAGATACCAAGCCACGTGGTAGAACATAGTCAGAAATCTGGTGGATTAAAGTTGTAAAAGTAGTTAGTAATGAGCCTAAGCTATCAGCTAAGCATTTATAATCGATAAGTCTCTGTGTGGTTATTTGGGAGCAGCTGGTGGGACAAAGCTGATCAGTGGTCCTGACAAAAAGATTCCCCCCCAAAAAAACTCCACATACAGTAGTCGAGGGTCACTCTAGACCACTAGGAGTTGCTTCTGATCACTCACACGCTGATGTGGGAAGCCAGGAAGAGAGAAAATTGAAACTTTCTATGAGTCTAAAATATTCTGGAAACACTTACTAAATATAAGGGAGTTGGGGACATAGAGATCATAAGCCTGCAAAGAATGCTCAGAAATTTGAGCGAGTATAGCTGGGAAGTTATCCACTGCTCTGTGCACTAGGGCGTGTGCATAAGGAAAGTCTTTATTTAGAAGGAAAAAAATAACACCATCTAAAGAATTCAAGAGATAGAGAAATACTGGAGGAGGGAGGAGGGAAGGGACTTGCCACCATAAGTCATTTGGTTTCTCTGTTTTGATTTGGGACATGTGGAGGCCAGAGGACAACTGTGGGAGTCATTTCTCCCCTTCCCCAGGATCAAACCTGGGTCACCAGATTTGGCAGCAAGGATCTCGATACGGGAAAAAAAAACTGTGTATTAATATCAATGCTATAGGGCTGGAGAGATGGCTCAACAGTTACAGTGCCTGCTGATCATCACAGAAACAGGGTTTGGATCATGACCTGCAAATCCCCTGTAACTCCAGCTCCAAAGGATCCAATACTCTCTCTGACCTCTGCAGGAGCACAGCTCTAGATACCTGCATGGGCACAGGCACACATAAATAGAACATTTAAGACATATTATTATAATAAAATGAAAGGATTGTAAAATCCAACTCAAATTCTTCATGCAAAGAAAAAAACAGAGCCGGGCGGTGGTGGCAAATGTCTTTAATCCCAGCACTCAGGAGGCAGAGGTAAGCGGATCTCTGTGAGTTCGAGGCCAACCTGGTCTACAAGAGCTAGTTCCAGGACAGGCTCTAAAATTACAGCAAAATACTGTCTCAAAAAAACAAAAAGAAAAAGAAAAAGAAAAAAAGAAACAAAACAGAACAGGTGTGGAGTATACATTTTTAATCCCAGCACTCAGGAAGCAGAAGCAGGAAGATCTCTGTGACTTGATGTCAGCCTGGTCTACACACTGAGTTCTAGGAGGGGCAGGGCTACATAGAGAACCCTGACTCAGAAATGAAGAAAGGGAGGGAGGAAGGGAAGGAAGGAAGGGAGGGAGGGGGGAGGGAGGGAGGGAGGGAGGGAGGGAGGGAGGGAAGGAAGGGAGGGAGGAAGGAAGGAAGAGAGGAAGGAAGAGAGGAAGGAAAGAAGGAAGGCAGGAAGGAAGGGCCAGGTGTAGTGGCTCATGACTTTAATTCCAGCACTCGGGAAGCAGAGGCATCAGTTTCCCTGTGAGATTGAGGCCCACCTGGTATACACAGTGAGTTCCAGTAAAGCCAGAGCTATACAGAGAGAATATATGTCAAAAAAAA
>JABTXL010001457.1:2608599-2620664 GCA_025134845.1 Neodon shergylaensis
TTGTAAAGAGATGACCCGGCACAATGCCCTTGGGAACACACAGATCCACATTCTGTTTGAAAGTCATTGGCAAGGAAAATTAAAATTAAATATTAACCTAACACAAAACAACTTGCAATCCTGTTGCCAAATACCAATCATAACTAAGGTCTTCATCAAAAACATGACCCTATTGCTCTTTAGGTATGAAGCCGTCCCCACTCTACTTTCAGCAGACCATACTAACTCCTGTATTCCCCACCTTCCTTTTCCCTCTCCTTACTTCCCAAGGGAAAGATTTCTTTTCCCTAGTTTTCCTCCAATGGACAGTAGTGGCCTTGACTCCTGGAAAGGGAAAGGATGACAGTTGTCCCCTACATGTGAAGCTGCATAACTGTCACTTCATACATACAGGGTTCTGTGGGTCTCTTATTCAGAGGCAAAACCAGATCTCTACTGGGAACAATTCATATTAAGAACAGTTTGCCCATTTTTTAGATTTATTATCATTACTGTATGTGTGATTTATGTGTACATAAATGTAGGTAACTTCGGAGGTCTGAAGTGTCAGACTCCCCTGGAGCTGGAGTTGCAGGCAGTTGTGAACTGACTTGGGTGCTGGGAACTGAACTTAGGTTTTCTGAAAGAGCAGTATGTGTTCTCACTATGAGCCATACCTGATCCTGAACCCTGACACACCCTTTATGTGTATGGTGTGGCATTGGTGGTATAGTGCTAGGCATTGCTGCCTTCCAATTCCTTATTGTGCCTCATTTCTAAATTTCTTCTTGGATGGTTATTGTAGGAAGCCACTTGTTTGTTCCCAGCTACTCAGCCATGAAATAATCACACAGAAAATATATTAATTAAATCACTGCTTGGCCCATTAGCTCTAGCTTCTTATTGGCTACCTCTTATATCCTAATTTAACCCATCTCTATTAATCTGTGTATCGCCACATGGCTGTGGCTTACCAGCAAGTTTCCAGATTGTCTGTTCCCAATGGTGGCTTCTCTGGCATCTCTCTGACTCTGCCTTCTTTCTCCCAGCATTCAGTTTAATTTTTCCTACCTACCTCTATTCTGCCCTGTACAGGCCCAAGACAGTTCTTTTATTAACCAATAGTATTCACAGCATATCCCACATCACCTCCACTTTTCTGTTTAAATTAAAAAGGAAGGTTTTAATTTTAACATAGTAAAATTACATATAACAAAACAGGTATCAAACAAGAATTACAGTTACAATATTTATATCTTTATCTTTTATCATAACTAAAGAAAACTATAGTTATAAAATTTATTCTTCAACTCCACCAAAGACCCCAGAAGACTATAATATTACCTAAGTAAACAGGAAATGCATTGTAAGCAATTTCTAAAGCTCTAGAATTGACAGAGACATCTTGCTGTCTGGACAGTCACCCAAAGTCCTTCTGTAACATTGGGGCATCCATCTTCAGCCTACTAGCCCATAGTATCTGGTGGGTTTTTCCATGAAGCAGAAAATTTCAAAGACAGTACTGCCTATATTGGCAGTTTGTCAGTCACTTTCTTCTGTATCCTGCAGAATGTCTGGCAGACTCTTTCATGAAGCAGGAACCCTGAAGGACTGTCTCACCTTTAGGCAAGTTCAGCAGTCATTTATCTATGGGTCCCACATGTCCAGTTCACACAGCATAACATCAAGCAGTCCAGACAAGAGTAGTTTCTTGCCCAAATGGCTAGCAAACTCTATAAGGAGTCGCTTTGTTGTCCATCATCCTCTTGAAGTAAATTGGTGCTGCCAGGATCAGATGTGTCTCATCATGAAAAGTCCTAAGTTATTAAAACATTTTAAATGCCATATTCTGTATCTCTTTGAAGTGTTTGAAGAACACCTAACTGAACTATATCTCTGTATATCTAGAAAAACCTAACTAACATGACTACAAGCTTGACTATTATAAATGATTGTCTATTAACCTATATTTTTAATTGTGCATTAAATTTTCAAATGAGCTGCATAAACACAATACCTTAATCAAGAACAGAAATATATATATATATATATATATATATATATATATATATCCCAAAATTGACCTTAAATTTGTATCAATAAACTAAGATCCATACCAATGCAAAGTATTCACCTCTATAGCATATCCCCCTTTAAATGTAAACAAACATTTAAAAACAATATTTGAGAATTTAAACATAGTTCTCTCCAAACTGTTTTCTGCTTTTTGTTGGGCAAAGTAATTTTTGGGGGTGTTTATGGCAACCTTTTGAGGGGTCTTGGTCCATCAAACCACATTAGTCTTGAAGGATTCCACAGATTCTCATCCTCTGTGGAAACAAAGGAAGAAACTCTTTTCCTAAGCAACAAATCCTTAGACCCAAATTCTGGGATCGAGATACCTTTAAAATATGTATGCTGGTTTAGCTTAGCAGCCCATACAATGAACTATCTCTCTGTACTTAGCTCCTTCACAGTCAAAAAATTCAAAGAAAATACAGTAATATATATAATCCAGACTCTCTGTGCATATTCCATCTTTATGTGGCTTATTTTTCTCACTCTATTACTTTTTCTACAAGTTTAATATTTATTTTATTTTTACTCATTTAATTTATGACTGTCTGTACTCTTTTATATCACATTTACTGTCTCTTTACTCTTTTTCTTCTCTCTCCCAAGCCTATGTACATTTTTTAAACACACTGTGTCTTATTTAGAGGTCTTTTATATCTGAATCTGTCCTATTGTGTATCTGTAATCCTTTTCTGTCCTGGAGAGCTTTGAAAGTGGTAAGCAACTAAGCATCCTTACCAAGACTAAGGCTGCTTTGCCTTTTGGCTCTGCCCAGTCTAATATGGAAGGGCAGAGGTCTGCTTAGTACCAGCCATGCTCAGAGCCCCATTTTCAGGCACACAGTGGGTCTATGTTGCCATTAAGCAAGTTGTAGCATTCTATTCACAAACCCCATTGAATCAGAGCCATTCATGCTGGAAAACCAGAACACTGCTGTTTTGAAACCATGCATTTTGGGGGGTTTGGTTTTGGGGTTTTTTGTTTTTGTTTTTGTTTGTTTGTTTTGCCACTGCTGAATCAGGAAGACCTCTCTTAAAGGATCTGCATCACGCTGTCAGCAGCCAGCAGAATGTTGGCTACCAAGAAGTCATGTTTAACTCTCTTCTTTTGTGTCTAGAATTACTTTTTAAGCTTTCTCTGGTTTACATGGATTTAGTCAGCCCCACATTGGGTGCCAATATGTTGTAGGAGGCCACTTGTTTGTTCCCAGCTTCTCAGCCCTGAAATAACCATACAGAAACTGTATTATTAAATCTCTGCTTGGCCCATTAGCTCTAGCTTCTTAGTGGCTACCTCTTACATCCTAATTTAACCCATCTCTGGTATGGGACAATTCTGTATTCTGTCATTTATGTTTTAAATAAACGCTGATTGATCAGTAGCCAGGCAGGAAATATAGGTGGGACAACCAGACAGGAAGTAGAGGTGGGTCAAAGAGAACAGAAGAATTCTGGGAAGGAGGAATCCCATTCCTCCCCAGTCCTGCCCAGACACAGAAGAAGGGAAATGTTACCTGCCCCACTGAAAAAAATGTACCAAGCCATGTAGCTAACATATACTAGAATAATAAGCTAATATACATTATAAGAGCTAATAAGGAGCCTGAGCTAATGGGCCAATCAGTTTATAACTTATGGAGACCTCTGTGTGATTTTCTTTGGGGCTAAACAGCTGAGGGAACTGGGCAGGACAGAAACCCCCACAAGCAGTCCCTCATGTTACACATCTCTATTAACCTGTGTATTGCCATGAGCTGTGGCTTACCGGCAGGGTTCCAGCTTGTCTATTCCTGGTGGTGACTACATGGCATCTCTCTGACTCTGCCTTCTTTCTCCCAGCATTAAGTTTAGTTTTCCCCACCTACCTCTATCCTGCCCTGTGTATGTCCAAGACAGTTCCTTTATTAACCAATGGTATTCACCACATACAGAGGGGAATCCCACATCAGATGGTGATAACCTGAAAAATAGAGGCCTCCTAAGGCATTTTTTGTTTGTTTGCTTGCTTGCTTGACCTAATCACAGGTTCTTATTAGACCAATAGGGCCTTCATTGGCTTTTGTCACCCTTCCAGAGGGTTGCCATGATTCCTTAATCCAGTCAGAAGTCTTAACTAAGCATCCAGGGCTACATCACTGATGAGCTCTCTGTTCCAAAGCTGAAGGATACTCCCTCTGTGAGACGACTTCTCTTCAGTTGTTGCTGCTTAAAGAAAACAGGGTTAGTTCCTTTCACTCTGAAGTTCCTGGGTTCCCCCTTCCTCTGCAGCTCTGCTTTCAAACAGCCTGACTCTGGTTTTCTGTACACAGTTCTTTCTTGTAGCACCTTACAAACTACTGTCTCTCAGCCCATGATGCAAACACACAGATTTGGATCCTCCTCTTCAAAGTGTGAAGCATATATATATTATCTGGCATACATCAATAATCTCAGCACTTAGTAGACTGAAGCGGGAAGATCTAGAATTCAATGTAAGCCTGGGCTATTTGGTGAGATCCTGTCTCAAAAGAAAAAAATCAATGCAAAGTAGTATATTGTGAATGAAAACATACGTTTAAGACTTGCTCATAAAGACAATACTTTTTGAGACAGGATTGTATGTGGTCCAGGGTAGCTTCAAAGTTGCTATGTAGTTGAAGATAATCGTGCCTCCATCTTCCAAGTGCTGGGATTATAGGCATGCAGAACTGTGTCTGGTTTATGGGGTGCTGGGCTGTGTCTTCGAGACAAGCACTTTAACAACTAAAAGAGAATTATGACTGGTGTTCTGATGGGGAATCTCTGTCAGTCATGAACTTTAAGAGGTGGGACCAGGTTAGGGCGTGACCTTTTGGATCTCTCTCTCTCTCTCTCTCTCTCTCTCTCTCTCTCTCTCTCTCTCTATTGTTCCCGTCTGCACAGCTGAGCTTGGACTTCTCGTTCCCTTATAATAAAGAATTGGTTTATGTTGGAGTTACCCTAGTATTATTCGACACGCATTATTTCAACAGTGTTCAGCATACGCAACAGTGTCTACAGGAAGAGCACATATGAGCACAAATGTAAACACATAAAAATCTCTTGAATCTTTTCAATATTTGCCATTGCACACATGATTATTTCTTTTTGAAGTGTGTGTACAGAGTCTAGGCCCTTGCATATGCCAGGCAAATATTCTACCACTGAGCTACATCAATAGCCTCCAAAAATAAAGATTAATAATTAGTTTAGTATGTCTCAGTACTTTCATTGAAATGCATGCATAAGAAAAAAGCAGAACTTTCTTCTAGGGTCAGTACAGAAATATGAGCTCACCTAAGATAATATACATTGTTAAGATGTATCAACTTCAGGAAATGTGTTTACATTTCTTTATTTTGTTTGTAGTAATTTTTATCATTAGTTTTGGTGCTTTTGCTTTTTTGTTTTCTTTTTTATTTTATTTTATTTAGTTTAGTTTTTTGAGGCAGGGTTTCCCTACATAGGCCAGGTTGACCTTGATCTCATTATCCTCCTGACCCAGCCTTGAACACTGGGATTACAGGCATTCACCACCATGCCTGGCTTGGTTCCCATGGCTTTTACATTGTTAGAAGACTATTTTAAGAATGCAATGAAAATTAAATACTTTCAGCAAAGGACAGCCATAAAAGGGTTCTTTAGAACATAGTGTGAGAATCATTGCAAATTTACCTCCAAAATAAGAGTGTAGTTACTACTTGGGGAATAGACTGGGCTTTAGGAAGATGGATTCAGGAGGTGAAACCCAGGTCTTCTGTGAGATCAACAAGTGCTCTTAACCACAGAGCCATCTCCCCAGCTCCTTAATTTCCTTTTATTTTTTAAGTGAGCAAAGGCCTAAATCCCAGTACATATGTGTGTACATACATATACATAGAAAATACCTATATAATATACATTATATAATATATATATATTAAAAGAAGAAGGTGTAGTGTGGCTCTAGTAAAGTGAAGCCGAGGGCTATAGAAAACCTATAGGTTGTAGACCTATAGCCCTCTGAGCAGCTGGGGATATGAGAGCTTCTGCTCTTACATTGCGAGGATTTAGGCCTTGCAGCCTAGGACCTATTAAAATCCATTCCTGAGCCTCTGGGATCCACTGGTTTTATTCCAGTTCTTGACATCAGGATCTGAAAACATATCCTCCAGGGTTTGTTTGTTTGTTTTTTGAAACAAGGTCTCTTTCTGTAGCCTAGGCTGGCCTAGAACTCACTATGTAGCATAGGTCAACTTTCTGCTCCCTGGTAGGATGGGCTCACAAGGCATGCCCCTCCCCAAACAAAACAATCCCCACAAGCATACCCACGGGCCAATCTGGTCTGAGAAGTCTCTCCACTGAGACTCCTTTCTCAGAAGACTCTTGGCCCATGGTTCTCAACCTATGGGTCATGATCCCTTTGGGAACCTATGGGTTATGATCCCTTTGGGGTCAAATGACTTTTTCACAGGGGTTGCCTGAAACCATCAGAAAGCACATATTTACATTATAATTCATAACAGTAGAAAAATTATAGTTATGGATTAGCAACAAAAATAATGTTATGGTTAGGGGCACCACAACATGAGGAACTGTATTAAAGGACTGAGCATTAGGAAGGCTGAGAACCACTGCTCTAGGCAGTGTAGAATTCGCAAACCTAGCCAGGACACTTCACTCCTTGCCGAATTTGACACGCAAATGCACCACTTTATGCTGTAGTTTCATTTTCCTGTTTCCCCAACATAATCTTATTTGGGAATTTCATACACTGTACCCCAATCACACTCACTCCCTATTCCTCCCAAGTCCATTCTCCCGCACTTACACGCCCTCCTCCCTAAAAAACAAAAGAGAAAAAAAAACCACCAAGTTTAATTTGTATTGCCTACATATTCACAGAGTACAGTCAAACTCCCAGTGGCCAGCCCCTTAAGGAAAACGAGTCCTTCCCCACCCCACCCCCACAAGAAGTCATCAACTGTGAAGAACTACACTTAGCATCTTTGTCGTGGTTTCTAAGGACTCTCTGCGGTAGCTTCCCGAGTGGACGGTTTCTTTGTGCATGGGGGATGGGTTACGAAGCCTTCAGTGTCTGTCATTCTCGGCTATGAGTCTGCAGTCATAGACAGCACTATTAAAA
Organism: Neodon shergylaensis; assembly: GCA_025134845.1. NCBI lineage: Eukaryota > Metazoa > Chordata > Mammalia > Rodentia > Cricetidae > Neodon > Neodon shergylaensis. The sequence continues at coordinate 2,615,776 of JABTXL010001457.1, forward strand.
GAAGCTTCATCGCCCATGGCAATCAAGTGGCAGTGTGGAGCATGGAGCCTCCACATCGTTTCTGGTGGCAGCAGCACTGACTGTGGACTTCAAGATGGTTATGGTGATAGCTGGGGTCATGGACATCGACCTGGTCTGTGGTGGCAGCGCAGATCACAGACGTCACAGTGCCCTCTAGTGGCAGAATGGATCACAGACCAGGGACATCAACACTTCCTCCAGCAGCAGCACAGATCACAGACATCAGCATGGCCTCTGGCAACCAGCAGCATGGTGCAGTGAGATTTCATCTGTATTTTAATAAATAAAGCTTGCCTGAGGTTCCGAGAGTAAAACAGTTGCACTGACCAGCCTTCAGGCCAGGCAGTGGTAACACCTTTTAATCCCAATAGCCATACTAGTTGCCATAGAAACTAGGCGGTGCACACCTTTAATCCCAGTGGTGCACACCTTTAACTCCAGCCCTAGAGAGGAATATAAAATGGGAGGAGACAGCTCACAGACACAGTCGCCTTCTGAAATTGCTGGAGGCAGAACTGCCATTTCAGACTGAGGTAGAGGCAAAAGCCGGTAGCTGGCTGTTTTGTTTTTCTGATCTTCAGGTTGAACTCCAATTTCTGTCTCTGGGTTTTTATTAATCATGCTACAGCCTGGACCACGGAAGTCTTTTAAGGAGACTTAATCCAGAAAATGAACCATTCTTGATCTCAGATATCTCGTTGTTGCTCAGAGCCAGGCAGCAGCCTATCCCGGGACAGGGCTGGGTGAGCTCGAGGCTACCGTACACCACTCTGCCCTTGGTGCTGGATGCCCTGCCGGTACCCCAGGCACGACCACTGTGTTCACAGGGCGACCATCATGAGCAGTGGCAACAGTGGTGGCTCCGTGCTGTGGGGAAGACCAATGGGCACTTGAGAGGCAGAGACAGGTGGGTCTCTGTGAACTGTAAGTCAACCCAAGTTCTGGGACAGCCAGGGCTACATAGAGAGACCCTGTCAATACAAATAAAACACTATGCAATCTAGTGGTATAAAAGTCTTTTACAACTTCAACACTTAAAAAGTCCCATGGCCTCCTTAGAAATCCAGCATCTCTTAGCTGTGGGCTCCTGAAAATCAGAAACAAGTTAGATACTTCTTATTACAAAAAGAAATAACTAGGGCACAAAAATTATCAAGGCAAAACCAACCAAAATCCAGCAATGAAATCCAAACCATGTGGCTCGGTGTCTGACAGCTGGGACTCACTTGTGATCTTTTGGCTCCAAAAGGCTTGGGCGCCTCCATTTCCCCATCTTTCCCATCAAAACACAAGCAGCTTGTCTTGCAGACCTCGGCCGACTATGTCAACCCTGCCACTGTCCTTAGAGGACGCCCTGGGGTCCTTAGGTATCTATTGTAGCCAAGACTGTACCTTCACCAAAGACATCTCTTGACCTCCCCACAGAGATTCCAACCTTCCACACAGTGACAAGCCTCATGACCGCCTCATGCCTTCGAAACCAGTGCCACCCTGGTGGATTATATACCACGAGCCAAATGCTGCTGTAAGCTTGAAATACTGCCCAAACCCTTTGGACCAGCTCTATATGCTGACTCCGAGGAAATATTTTCCTATCCTGCCAATGGGGCTGATCTCTTATTCATAACAGCTGATTCTTCAGTACAGCTGATTAGCTCACATAGATTATTAGCCAAAATATCATACAAATGCCCCCTAGCCAAGCCCCAGTAGAGTCCTTGCCTTACCCCCAGACTTCACAAGCCAGGCCTCCACAGTTAACAGTCTCTCGGCATTCCTGTCTCCCAAGCTCCCGCAGCAAGGGTTCTTTAAGCCCTGAACACTCAATGACTTTTCTAGCCCAAGTTCCAAAATCTTCCACATTTCTCCAACCAAAGATTCCAAATGTGTCAAAAGCCGCATGGTCAAGCCCGTCACAACGGCAGCCCAGTTCCTGGTACCAGTTCCTGTTTCTAGTTCACTCTCTGTTGCTGTGCAACACTCTGATCCAAAGCAACGTGGAGACGAAAAGTTTTCTTTGGCCTACGAGGCAGGTCAGGAACTTAAGCAAGAACTTGAAACGGAGCCATAGAGGAACAAGGCTTCCTGGCTTGTTCGCAGACTCGTGCTTAGCTAAAGTTCTTACACATCCCAGAACAACCTGCCCGGGGGAATGGTGCCGCCCACAGTGGACCGGACCCTCCTCCATCAATTCCCCATCAAGATAGTCCTTCTAGGGGCATGCCCACAGGCAAGTCTCATCTTCTCACCTGGTAATTTCCTCAACTGAGGCACAGTTTCAGGTAACTCCGGGTTGTTTCAAGTTGACAGTTAAAAATAACTAGGAAAAAAAAGCCCAACTAGAATAAACTCTAAGTAGCCTATCTGTCAACTCCGCACACACGGAAAGGTCTATTTGTGCATTTGCTCCATCATGGCATCTGCCATGTCTGCAGCAGAGAGCAGACCTCACGTATCCCTGTGGACAGCACACTTTTTAGGTCCGTTGGCAGCCTTGGCCCTTTTCCAGCCTGTATTGGCTCCCAAGTGGCCAAACCTTACATGAACGCAGTGAGCAGCTGCTAGGGACAGCTGAAGGCAGATGGTCTGTATTTTAATAAGGGCATCTGCCTCTTGGTTTCCAGGAGGACTCAGTGGACTATGAGTTGCCATATGGAAACTACTAGAAGTTCTGACTCCTGGTGAACTCTGTTACATATTTCCTTCCACATCTGTTGTCTCCATGGCAACAGCAGACCCAGCAGTCACTGATTTCCTCCCCGCCCCCCCCCCACCCCGTCAGGCTATCCATAAAATCAGGCCTCTGGTTACCGAGCAACTGTCTGTACAGAGGGCCACAGGCCAAGCCTCCTCCATAAGGAAGCCCACTGTCTGCTCCTTCCTTCTCTCTCCCCATGTTATTGGTGTTGATCTGTATTGCTATAGTCACACATTCCCGCCTGTGCCTTTACCTGAGTCACAAGTGACCGGAAATCCTTGAGAATAGTCAGCACTGACTCCGGAACTCCATCCTCTGGTTTGGTTGTTGCTTCGGTACTGACAGAAGCTCAGTGACATCAAAAGACACTGTTCCCGTGGCTAAAGAGATGGGTCAGTGACTAAGAGCGCTTACTGGGGATTGCAGAGGACCCAGATTTTGTTCCCCGGACCTAACGCCCCCTTCCAGCCACTCTGGACTCCTACGTGCACATGGTACAGAGACATACATAATCATCAGTTGAGAAGTTTCGGGTTTAAAAGACCCTGGCTGTGGCCCAGCAGGCCTGGCATGGGGACATGAATGCAGTATTAGTCACCGTGACCAAATGCCTGGAGCAAGCAACTTAACAAAGGAAGCCTTTATTCGGCAGCTTAAGGGCATGGGAGAGAAGGCGTGGCGGCGGGATCTGGAGGCGGTGGCGGCATTTCATCTGCAGTCAGTTTGCACAGAGCCACGAATGCTGGTGCTCAGCCTTTCCTCCTTCGTATGCAGTCCAGGACCTCAGTCCACAGAATGCTAATGGACGTTCTGGATGGGTCTCACCTCAGATAACCTAATTATGTCATCTCTCACAGACATAACCATAGGCTAACCTAATCTAGACGGAGATGATCTCTTCGGTTATTCTAGATGCATCCGTTAACACTGCTGGCAGTGTAAACCGTCACATTAGGCATGGTGGTACATGCCTGTAATCCCAGGATTTCAGGGGGGATCCGGAGTTCAAAGTCATTCTCAGCCTTAAAAGATACTTAGATGGGAGGTGGTACACATGCCACCCCAGTTTCCACTAGCCCAGACGGAGGACAGCCCCTCCAACATTAACAAAGCTACAGTCCAACCAGGTCTGGTGACACACCTGTAACCCCCGTACTCGGGATGCTGAAGCATAAGCAAGAAACCATCTCAGAACAAAACAAGAGACTTGGCTCCAATGATTGTTCTATTCCCTGCCCACTCCCCATCTTTGATTCTTTAATTCAATTCCACTTTATTCATTATCTCTGCATGATAGGTTCCAGTAATATACTTAGTGATCAATAAAAATTTTGAATTCAAACTCTGTGTCTCCTACCAAAGAGTTGTTTTGTCTCGGTCTCTCTGTACCTGTTCCAGAAACAGAAATTCAAAGAACAGAGCTCCACCTGTGTTAAAGATGCTGCAAGGCTGATTGACCAGAACCATCGTGATCGTGGAGAACTGGGATGTTGTCCTCCGGAGCCACATTATCTCGAGCTATCTTTAGTCCCCTTAATAGTCATTCATTGTTCACTTCTGTGTTTGACCTAGCATCTCTGTTGCATTACGTAAATCTCTCAGAACATCTGAACAGGCCCCTAGCCTCCACGAACACAGAGGCCGAGAATGACATCAGAAGCACCGGGGACCTAGAGCAGACTTCCTCCCCACTTGGCAGCAACACGCCTGCCTGATGGTTACACTAATATATTCTTAAACACCTTGATTTATGACTGTGTTCTATTACTATAAAAACTTCACGAAACTGTTACGCTGGAGCATGGTATTTGGGGCAACCTGATTCCCTGTCCCCAGGGCATGGTCATTCATATTCCGCTCCAGAATAAACCACCTCTTATTCCCTTTGGGGTGAGAGCCGTGTTTTTATGTCAGCAATGCCAACAATCCTGGGGATCCAACTTCTGCCTCCCTCCCATCCTCTTGGTCTCAGCTGCACCAACCTGATGCTCTCTCTGAGACTCTTCATGTATGGATAGCAGTCAGTCTTTTCAACTTTGTCTTGACAATTAGAAGCCAGAACCGACAAAACCACCTCTGACACCTTGTGAAATAGCAAGTGAAAAAGCACCAGATAGCATATTTGCAGAAGGGATGGAGGAAGGAGACAGGGGCTGTCCCATGCAGAAGG
>JABTXL010001457.1:2623663-2647573 GCA_025134845.1 Neodon shergylaensis
AGGAAGGAAGGAAGGAAGGAAGGAAGGAAGGAAGGAAGGAAGGAAGGTCAAAAGTTGAAGGTTATCCTTGGCTACATAGTGAGTTCTAGGCCACCCCGGGCTATCCTGTTGGAAATCAAAAAGAAGAAGCTATGGACCTTCTTGAATGTGACCACAAAAGAGCCTATTGAGAGGATGTTTGTTCACCCTCCCAGCCCCTGACATTAAAACAGGAACTGCTAGAGAGATGAATACTTTTCATTGGTATGGATCTTGGTTTATTGATACAAATTTAAGGCCAATTTTGCTATATGTGTATTTCTGCTCTTGATAAAGGCACTGTGTTTGTGCAGCTCATTTGAAAATGTAATGCATAACTAAGAAATATAGGTCAATAGTCAACTATAATGTAGTCATGTTAGTTAGGTTTTCTAGATGTACAGAGATATTTTTCAGATGGATGAGTATTATTCAAACCTTTCAAAGACCTTCGGAATATGACATTTAAAATGTTTTATTTAAGAACTTAGGATTTTTCATCTCAAACATCTGCTCCTAGAAGCACCAATCTACTTCAAGAGGATGATGGACATCAAAGAGGCTCCTTATGGAGGTTGTGAGCCATTTGGGCAAGAAACTGCTCTTGCCTGGACTGTTTGATGTCATGCTGTTTAAAATGGACATGTAGGACCCACAGAGAAATGACTGCTGATCTTGCCTAAAGGTGAGACAGTCCTTCAGGGTTCCTATTTCATAAAAGAGTCTGCCAGACATTCTACAGGATACAGAAGAAAGTGACTGACAAACTGTCAATAGAGGCAACAGTCTTTCAAATCTCCTGCTTCGTGGAAAAGTCTATCAGACAATATGGGCCTGTAGGCTGAAGATGGATGCCCCAATGTTACAGAAGAACTTTGAGTAACTGTCCAGGCAGTAAGATGTCTCTGTCAATTCTAGAGTTTTGGAAGTTGCTTACAATGCACTTCCTGTTTACATAGGTAATAATATATCCTTCTGGGGTCTATGATGGAGTTGAAGAATAAATAGTTATAATCAAAGTTTTCATTAGTTATGATAAAAGATGAAGTAGATATAAATATTATAACTGTAATTCTTGCTTGATACCTGTTTTGTTATATGTAATTTTACTATGTTAAAGTTAAAACCTTCCTTTTTATTTAGACAGAAAAGGGGAGGTGATGTGGGATTTCCCTCTGAATGCTATGAATATGTTTTATTATTAAAGAAGCTGCTTCGGCTAATAGCTTAGCAGAGTAAAGCCAGGCGGGAAATCTGAACAGAGATATAGAAAGAAAGTACGTGGAGTCAAAGGATGCCATATAAGTTGTCGAAGGAAAAAGACATGAGCGCCAGCCAGAACCTTACCAGCAAGCCACAGCCTCACGGTGATACACAGATTAATAGAAATGGATTAATTTAAGATGCAAGAGTTAGCTAGAAATATGCATGAGCTAACTGGCCAAGCAGTGTTGTAATTAATACAGTTTCTGTGTAATTATTTGAGGCCTGGACAGCCGGGAAACAAACGAGCAGTCTCCACCAATAAGGAACTCCTTTCTTCAGCCTTTCTCACTTAAGAGTCCCACCCATTCCTTTTATTTTTACCTCAAGGAAGCTGTCTTAGTTAAGGTTTAATTTCTGTGGAGAGACACCATGACCACAGCAACTCTTTTTTTTTTTTCAAGACAGGGTTTCTCTGCAGCTTTGGAGCCTGTCCTGGAACTAGCTCTTGTAGACTAGGCTGGCCACGAACTCATAGAGATCCACCTGCCTCTGCCTCCCAAGTGCTAGGACTAAAGGTGTCTCACAGCACCTCTTATAAAGGAGAACATTTAACTGGGGCTGGCTTACAATCTCAGAGGTTTAGTCCATTGTCATCATGGTGGGACACGGAGGCATGCAGGCAGACATGGTAATAGAGAAGCAGTCAAGAGTTCTAATTCTTGATACAAGGCAACAGGAAGTGAACTGCCACACTAGCCATGGCTTGAGTATTTATGAGCTCTCAAAGCCTACCTCCACAGTGGCACACTTCCTCCAATTAGGCCACACCTCCTAACAGTACCACTCCCTATAGGAGTCTATGGGGACTGTTCCTCCTCAAACCACCACAGAAGCCAAAGTCCCACAGTGCTTGACCTGAGAGCAGGTTTTGTTATTTAGCACTAATAGGAACAAAGGAAAGGAAAGGGACAAGGACTAAGTGACTACCAGTTCCTCCCCCATGTCTGCCTTCATCTGCTGCTAACCAAAGTAGAACGACCTTTCCTAGCTACAGTCACTAAGTATACTTAATGCCTGGGCCAGGGGTGGCCAGAAAAGTCCCGTGTAAACAGAGATGGCTCGTTTGTTTCCCGGCCACCCAGACCCAAATGATCACAGAGAAACTATATTAATTAAAACATTGTTTGGCCAATAGCTTAGGTGGATTCCTAGCTAGCTCTTACATCTTAAATTAAACCATTTCTATTAATCTGTGTACCACCACAAGGCTGTGGCCTGCCGGTAAGGTCCAGCTACATGGTGTCTCCCTGGCTCCACCTTCTTTCTCCCTGCATTAAGTTTAGTTTTTCCATCTAGATCTATTCTGTTCTGTCATAGGCCAAAGCAGCTTCTTTATTAACTAATGGTAATAAAACATGTTCATAGCATACAGAGGAAAATCACACCAGTTTCAGAACAGCCTGGTTTCCAAACGGCAACACATTATTAGGGTGCTTTATTTACCCAAAGATTGACTCTTAGCAGTTCCCATTCAGCCTGACTAAAAAGAAGAAAGAGAAACTAGAGGTTAAAGTGTGTCTGTCTGTCTGTCTGTGTGTATGTCTGTGTGTATGTCTTTGTATGTGTATCTCTGTGTATCTATTTGTCATAACTGTCTGTATAACTCATCACTCATTGTTATTAGCCTTAAAAGAAATTATTAAAAGTAAATTTTAAATTAAAATGTGCTGGGCAGGGTGCTTGAATCTAGTTTCTATTGCTAAGTAAATTGGGGAAGAAAGCACCTTAGGTAAGAAAGTTATTTGGTTTACACATCCTGATCACACTCCATCATTGAAGGAAGCCAAGGTGAGACCTCAAGCAGGACCTGGAGGCAGGAACTGATGCAGAGACCCTCGAGGATGCTGCTACTGGCTTGCTCCACATGGTTTGCTCAGCCTACTTTCTTATAGAATCCAGGACCACCTGCCCAGGACAAGCACTGCCCATACTGAGCTGGGTTCTTCCACATCAATCACCAATCACAAAAATGTCCCACAGACTGGCCTACAGGTTAATCTGATGGGACATTTTCTCCATTGAGATATTCTGCACTGTAATAAGCCCCAAGTAGCTCCTTTGTTAACCAACGGCATTCACAGCATATAAAAGGAATCCCACATCACGCGTCCCTCCCCAGTCCATGGCAGCCCACCAGCCAATTAGCAGGTAAGACTCCTGTGCACAGGTTGCTCCACCACACCCACCTCCTACTGAACCCTGTAATCTACAAATCCCACTCCACGCACACAAACCCTTGAAATCCATTATCCTCCTACCACTGCCAACCGTCCACCATGGCATCAGCAGCCCCGGGAAGCACAGGCACTGCCTGCACCCACCCACTGGAGGAAGAGATGGGTAGATGCCAATGTAAGAAGACACGGAAGAACATGAAGAGCCCTATGGCACCACCAGGCCCTAGTGGCTCTACAACAGCAAGACCTGAACATCACAACGGACCTTAAAAATAACTTTATGAAGATACTAGAGGCCCTTAAAGAGAAAATGAAAAATTCCCTTAAAGAAATTGAGGAAGTTGGACAATGGTAGCACATGCCTTTAATCCAGCACTTGGGAGGCAGAGACAGGCCTCTCTGTGAGTTCGAGGCCAGCATGGTCTACAGAGCAAGCTCTAGGACAGGCTCCAAAGCTACAGAGAAACCCTGTCTTGAAAAAAAAATTGAGGAAAAGACAAAGAAAATGGAAGATAAATCCCTTAAAGCCAACAGCTAAACAGTTAAATATGTGAAGGAAACAGTTCTCAAGACTTCAAAATTGAAGCAGAGGCAATAAAGAAAACACAAACAGAGGGAATTCTGGAAATGGAAAATCAGGGTAAACAGGGACTACAAGATGCAAGCATAACCAACAGAATGCAAGAGATGGGAGAGAGAATTTCGGTCGTTGAAGACATGATAGAGGAAATAGATTTGTCGGTCAAAAAAAAATATTAAACCCAAAAAGTGTTAACACAAAACATCCAAGAAATCTGGGATACCATGAAAAGACCAAATCTAAGAATAATAGGGATAGAAGGAGAAAAATACTAACTCAAAGGCACAGAAAATATATTCAACAAAATACTTTAGTTAGAAAAAACTTTCCTAACCTAAAGAAGGATATGCCTATGAAGACACAAGAAGCTTACAGAACATATAATGGCAGACCTATCAGAATTACACCTGACTTCTCAATGGAGACTCTGAAAGCCAGAAGGTCCTGGACAGATGTTTTGCAGACACTAAGAGACTACAGATGCAAGCTCAGACTACTATACCCAACAAAGCTTTCAATCACCATAGATGGAGAAAACAAAATATAACACGATAAAACCATATTTAAACAATACTTATCCACAAATCCAGCCCTACAGAAAGTGCTAGAGGAAAAACACCAATCCAAGAAAGTTAACTGCACCCACAAAAACACAGTCAATAGATAATCTCACACCAGGAAATCACAAAGAAGGGAAACACACACACTACCAACAACAACAAAACCCAAAATTATCAGGAATTAATCACTTAGGGAAAATTCTTTTCAGATGTGTGGCTTTTGTTTATTCTGCATTTGTTTAACTCTGTGAAGCTGTGATCCTTTGCCTGTCTAAACCACCTGATGGTCCTAATAAAGAGCTAAATGGCCAACAGCAAGGTAGGAGCAAGGATAGGTGGAGCTGGCAGGCACAGAAGGAGAAACAAGGAAGAAGAGGAGGAAAAAGAAGACAAGGAGAGGAGGACATCAGGGGCCAGCCACCCAGCTACACAGCAAGCACAGAGAAAGAAGTAAAGGAAGGTATACAGAAATAAAGAAAGATAAAAGCCCGGAGGCAAAAGGTAGTTGGGGTAATTTAAGGTAAGAAAAACTGGTAAGAAACAAGTCAAGCTAAAGCTAGGCATTCATAACTAAGAATAAGCCTCTGTGTTTGATTTATTTGGGAGCTGGGTAGTGGACCCATCAAAGAGCCAAAAGAATAAAACATCACACAACATTTTGGTGTACCATCGTAGGGCTCGACTATCCATCTAGAGCCCGAGAAAGCAGAAAAAGAAAAAGAATATGGCTCCTTTAAGAGTTTGTGCCTGCTGGCTAGCCCCTGAGCAGCCAGTATGTCAAGTAGGAACAAAAAACAAAAGTGCCTGCCACAGTGCAAGCATTGGCATTCTAGAGCTCTAGGAAGGTTGGATGTAGTTCCTGGTCACTACCTTCATCCTGGCAGCAAGCCTTGGGCTTGACTTTCACAACTAACCCGAGAAAGGGCAGAACCAGCTTCTAGCGCACACAGATGCCAGTGTAGCTTAACAATCTAAAGTTTGCTCATGCATCAGAAAGGTTAAAAGATGTGCAGTAAATGAGGTCCAGATTGGGGAAAAAAAAAAACTCTAAATAGTTTCCACTGTGTTTTACAGTGTGTGTAGGCTTAAGAAAAAAAGAAAATGGATATAGGCTATAGGTTATACAAAGAAATAAATGGCTTTTTAAAAAGAAAGTCTTTAAAGAGGGAGTAAAAGTAATATAAAAGAAAAAGCCATGTAAGACAGGAAATGCCCAGGGAGTCTGGGTCCTGTCCACTATTGTGCTGATTTTGAATTTTTGGACTGCTGAGAAGCAAAGGGCAGCGGCTGAGAGGCCTGGAATTGAAAGAGGGGCTGTGGAAATACTAGATATTTTAAGAATGCCTTAACTTTAAAAAAGTCAAAAAAATGTATTTGTCAAATGGAAATCAAAAATGCTTTGGAAAAGTGGTTTTGCTTTTGTTTTCCACAGGAAACAAGAGGCTGTGGATTCATTCCGGGTTGATTTAAATCTGGTTTGATCAATGGAGACCTCCTGAAACTTGACAAGTGAATTTTATTAAATCAAACGCATCTTTGCATCATTAAACAAATGTTCCAGAGCATAAGCAAAAGCACTTCACCTTAAAATAATATTGTACAGCAATCAGTGGTCATTAAAATCCCTTAATATCAATGGGCTTGATTCATCTATAAAAAGACACAAGCTAACAGAATGGATCCGTCCTTCTTCTGCATATAAGAAAAGCACCTCAGCTTCAAAGACAGATACTACCTCAGAGTAAAAGGTTGGGGAAAGATTTTCTAATCAAATGGACATAAGAAGCTGCTGTGGCTATCCTAATATCTAACAAAATAGACTTCAAACTAATATTGATCAAAAGAGATGGAGAAAAATATTTCATATTCATCACAGGAAAAAATTCATCAAGATGAAGTCTCAGTTCTGAGCATCTATGCCCTAAATACAAGAGCACCCACATTTGTAAAAGAAACATTGCTAAAGCTTAAATCACACATCAAGACCCACACACTAATAGTGGGAGACTTCAACACCCCACTCTCACCAATGGACTGGTCTGCCAGACAGAAACTTAGTAGAGAAATAATAGAACTAACAGATGTTATGATTCAAATGGGCTTAACAGACATCTATAGAACATTCCACCCAAACACAAAAGAATAAACCTTCTTCTCGGATCTTCATGAAACCTGCTCTAAAACTGACCACATACTTCATCACAAAGCAAATCTCAATAGACTCAGAAAAAATTGGAATAATGCCCTGTATCTTATCGGATGACTTAAAGTTAGAACACAACATCACAAATTACAGAAAGTCTACAAACTCATGGAAACTGAATAATGCTCATCTGAATTACCACTGGGTCAAGTAAGAAATAAAAAAAGAAATTAAAGACTTTCCAGAATTCAATGAAAATAAATGTACAATATTCCCAAATTTATGGGACACTATGAAAGCAGTGTTAAAAGGAAAGTTCATAGCACTAACTGCCCATATAAAAAAATTAGAGAATCTCACACTAGTGACTTAACAGCATACTTGAAAACTCTAGAACAAAAAGAAGTAAATTCACACAGGAGTAGATGACAGGAAATAATCAAATTGAGGGCTGAAATCAATAAAATAGAAACAAAGAAACAATACAAAAAAAATCAGTGAAACAAAGAGTTGGTTCTTTGAGAAAATCAACATGACAGGCAAACTCTTATCCAAACTTGATATGGGATGCCCTTCTCTATATGTGTTGCTTTTATTGGTTGATAAATAAAGCTGTTTTGGCCAATGACTTAGCAGAGTAAAGCCAGGCAGGAAATTCAAACAGAGAAATTTAGAGAGAATAGGTGGAATCAGAGAGATTTTGTGTAGCTGCTGAAGGAGGAGGATGATGGAAACTTACCAGTAGGCCACAGCCTCATGGTGATACACAGATTAATGGGGGGTTAATTTAAGATGTAAGGGTTATCTAGGAATATGCCTAAGCTATTGGCCAAATAGTGCTGCAATTAATATAGTTTCTGTGTGATTATCCAGGTCTGGGTGGTTGGGAACAACAAGCAGTCTCCATTTATACAAGCTAACCAAAAGATAAGAGCAGAATATCCAAATTTTAGCCGGGCAGTGGTGGCGCACGCCTTTAATCCCAGCACTCGGGAGGCAGAGGCAGGCGGATCTCTGTGAGTTCGAGGCCAGCCTGGTCTAGAAAAGCTAGTTCCAGGACAGGAACCAAAAGTTACGGAGAAACCCTGTCTCGAAAATCCAAAAAAAAAAAAGAATATCCAAATTTTAAAAAATCAGAAATGAAAAGGGGGACGCAATAACAAACGCTGAGGAAATTCATGAAATTATTAGGTCATACTTCAAAAACCTGTATTCCACAAAATTGGAAAATCTAAAAGAAATAGGTGATTTTCTGGATTTTCTGGATAGGTGCCACATACCAAAATAAAAATCAAAACCAGATAAACAATTTAAATAGACCTATAACTCCTAAGGAAATAAAAGCAATCATTAAAAGTCTCCCAACCAAAAAAAAAAAAAAGTCTAGGGTTAAATGGTTTCAGTGCAGAATTTCAAAAAAGAGCTAATACCAATTCTCCTCAAATTGTTCCACACAACAGAAATGGAAGAAACATTGCCAAACTCTTTTTAATGAGGCAATAGTTACCCTGATACCTAAACCACACAAAGACTTAACGAAGAAAGAGAATTACAAACCAATCTCCCTCATGAACATTGATGCAAAAATTATCAATAAAATACTGGCAAACCAAATCCAAGAACACATCAAAACAAATCATCCATCATGATCAAGTAGACTTCATCCCAGTGATGCAGGGATGATTCAACATATGAAAATCTGTTGGTATAATCTACCAGATAAATAAACTGAAAGTAAAAAATCACATGATCATTTTATTAGATACTGAAAAAGCCTTCAACAGAAGCCAACACCCCTTTATTGTTGAAGGGAGCTGCGGGCTGCATTCCTGCCGCCCAGCTCCCGGCCACCGGCTAGCTTTACCCGAAATAACAACACACAAACTGTATTCATATAAACACTGCTTGGCCCGTTTCTATTAATGTGTGCAGCACCACGAGGTGGTGACTTATCTTGCCTAACCCATATTCGGTAATCTGTGTAGCACCAGTCTTACTGGGAAAGATTCAGCATGTCTGACCTGGCGGCTTGCTTCATTGCATCTGCCCTGGAGAGAAAAGGCATGGTGTCTATCTGAGGCGTCTGACCTCACTTCCTCTTCCTCCCAGCATTCTGTTCTGTCTACTCCACCCACCTATGTTCTAACCTATCAGGCCAAGCAGTTTCTTTATTAATTAACCAATGACCTTCCTTTATCACTTTATGATAAAGTTCTTAGAGATATCAGGGATACAAGGAACATACCTAAACATAATAAAGGCAACATACAGCAAGCTGACAGCCAGCACCAAACTAAATGGAGAGAAACTGAAGGTTATTCCACGAAAATCAGAAAAAGACAAGGCTGTCCACTCTCTCCATATCTATACAATATAGGACTGGAAGTTCTAGCTAGAGCAATAAGACAACAAAAAGATATCAAGGGGATACAAATCAGAAAGGAAGAAGTCAAACTTTCACTATTTGCAGATGATATGATAGTATGCATAAATGACCTCAAAAACTCTACCACAGAACTCCGGGTAGAATTACTGTTAACACCTTAAGTAATGTGACAGGATACAAGATTTACTCAAAAAAATCAGCAGCCCTCCTATATACAAATGATAAACAGGCTAAGAAAGAAATCAGAGAAATATCACCCTTCACAATAACCACAAATTATATATATATATATATGGTAACTCTAACCAAACAAGTGAAAAATCTGCACATTGAACTTTAAGTCTTTGAAGAAAGAAATTGAAGAAGATATCAGAAAATGGAAAGACCTTCCATGTTCTTGGATAGGTAGGATCAACATAATAAAAAAAAAAGGCAATCTTACCAAAAGCTGTAGTAATAGGAGTGGCGGGGCTGCATCCCCAGCACCCCAGCCTCCAGCTAGCTTATGCCCCGAAATAACAATACACAAACTGTATTCTTTCAAACACTGCTTGGCCCATTAACTCTAGCCTTACAGGCTAATTCTCATATCCCGATCAACCCATCTCTAATAAACTGTGTAGCACCAGTCTTACCGGGAAATATTCAGCATATCTGACCTGGCGGCTTGCTTCATCGCATGCATCTGCCCGGGAGAGGGGAGCATGGCTTCTGTCTGAGGCGTCTGCCCCAGAGAGGAGAGCTATCCAGTCTGAGCTCACTTCCTCTTCCTCCCAGCATTCTGTTCTGTTTACTCCACCCACCTATGTTCTTACCTATCAGGGCCAAGGCAGTTTATTTAACCAATGACCTTCCTCCATCAAAAAGCAATCTACAGATTCAATGCAATTCCCATCAAAATCCCAATACAATTCTTCACAGACCTCAAAAGAACAATACTCAACTTCATATGGAAGGGTTTATGGCTAGAGTCCACTAATGAGTGAGTACATACCATATTCATCTTTTTGGGTCTGGGATATCTCACTCAGGGTAGTGTTTTCTATTTTTATTCATTTGCATGCAAAATTCAAGATGTCATTGTTTTTTACCGCTGAGTAGTACTCTAATGCATATATATTCTACACTTTCTTTATCCATTCTTCCATTGAGGGGCATCTAGGTTGTTTCCAGGTTCTGGCTATTACAAATAATGCTGCTATGAACATAGTTGAACAAATGCTTTTGTAGTATGATTGGGCATCTCTTGGGTATATTCCCAAGAGTGGTATTGCTGGATCCTGAGGTAGATTGATTCCCAACTTCCTGAGAAACCGCCACACTGATTTTCAAAAAACAAAAAACAAACAAAAAACAAAAACAAACAAACAAACAAAAAAACAGACAGAGGGCTGGAGAGATGGGTCAGTTAAGCACTGGCTGCTCTTCCAGAGGACCTGAGTTCAATTCCCAGCACCTCACAGCTGCTCACAACTGTCTATAACTCCAGTTCCAGAGATTCTGACACCTTTGCACCAATGCATACAAAATAAAGGAAAATAAATTATTTTTTAAAAAAGACAGAGAGGAAGGAAGAAAGAGAAAAGGGATATGAGAAGAAAGGGTGGGGGTGTGGAAGAAAAGGACGGAAGGGGAAAACCAGAGAGTATCGGAAGGAGATACAGGATTTCTAGATTTTTTTAAAGGAGTATTTCTTAATTTGTCTGAGTGAGGTAATGTGTCAAAAATATTTGTGTAGGGTGGGTGGAAGACACCCACAGGCCTGCCCAAGTGGAACAGTTCGTATGCTGTGGAGAAAGGAGGAACAGGAACTAAAGAAGCAAAGGCAAGAACAGACTGAGGTTGGCGCCCGGCACTGCTACGCAGAGTCACGGTGACATCAGGCCTAGGCTGCTCCTGAGAGCCGTCTGTGTCTGTGATCTTTCCACACCTGGGGTCTGTGTGGACGGCTGTGGCTTTTATTACCACCAAAGGCTGTGCAGATGCCCAGGGTCTGGGCTGCAACCTGAGACTTTGTTGGAATGAGAGCAAGCTGCTGCCAGAACTATGCTGATATGGGAGACCTGCGCTGCCATCCAGAGCCATGGTGACATCCAAGCCTAGGCTGCTGCCAAGAGTCAAGTCTGGGTCCATGGTCCTGCTGTAGCTAAAGTCTGTGTTATCCCCAGGGGCTGTGCAAACCATGCCTGTTGAAATCCAAGGGCCACGCTGAGCCATCTGGTCCTGCCCTGTGATACTGGCTGCAATGGTAGAGCTGGCCCCACCCCTCACCATGGGTGCAGGAGTCCTGGCTCTGCCCCTCACCTGAGGGGAGCAGTCCCAGTGGAGACCTGCACTGAGGAACTCAGCTACCACCCAAACCCACATCCAGGACTTTCAGTGGGCCCACCCAGCATCCACCCTATCTATGACCTGCTGGAGCACGTGAAGGGACTGGTCCTAAGGAACCATAACTGCAGGATCTCCATGACACAGGGCAGCAGCAGGCTATCTTAGAGGAGTCTCAGTGAGGGTCCAGGATTCGTGGTGTTCCAGAAGCCAGAGGCCTTGACAACTCATTACAATGAACATTTGCAGGTAAAGCTGTTTGAACCAAAGGGTGCACTGCACAACACACCTCAGTTCCCAGTGCCACCAAGATGAAAGAAGAGACCATGGGGAGCTGGGAAAGACAGAGAGAAGCAAAGTGATTTCCTTTGTTTGTTTGCTTGCTTACTTTAATGTTTTGTTTTTTTTTTTTTTTAATTTTATTTTGAGGAGGGACACTTCCAGGGTAAAGCACAGATATGGAGGGACGGGGAATCAGTGGAATTTGGGGTGCATGATATGAAATGCCCAAAGAATCAATTTAAAATTACGTTTTAAAAATTTGTAGATCAGTCATAATTGTTCATAATTTGTTAATAAATATGCTTGGAATTTACGAAAGACAAACAGGTTTTTTTTTTCTTTCTCCCTATCTTTGTTGTTGTTGCTTTTCAAGACAGAATCTTTTCGCATAGCCCTGTCTGTCCTGGAACTCACTCCGTAGACGAGGCTTGTCTAAAACTCAGAGATCCATCTGCCTCTTCCTCACCAAGTGCTGGGATTAAAGGTGTGCGCCACCACCGTCAGACTTGTAGCTCAGCTTCTTGAAATGCCCAGGGTTGTCCCACGAGGTACAGAAAAAAAAACCCATGGTTCCTTCTCCTTCACCTTGAGCAGTGGGCTGCCCCAGGAGGAGGGTAGCTTGGTGGCAAATAGGGCTGAGTCCCTGCTGCCTACTGGAGGCAATTGTTTACACTTTCCCATGCCCTCCTAATAGTTTGTCCCTTTAGCCAAGGAGACAACTGGGCACATCCCCACACTCACCGTTTCCACAAAGTAGTGTCATTCTGAACTGTCTCTGTCTTGTGTCCCTTTCTAGTTCAAAAAGAAATAATTCCCATAAATAAAACATTTGACTGAGGTATTGTGTTTCACACACCACCATGCACACACACATACACACACACACACCCAGAAAGAGAGAGAGTGGGAATGGGGATTAAATAAGCAATTTCAAAAGAGAAAGAGAGTAGACTCCAGGCCAGGCCTGAGTCATGTGTCTCACAAAGGAGTGGGAGGAAGGGAAGGAAGAGATGAAAGAAGAGGAAGAACAGAAAGAGGAAAAAGCTTTTCTGAGGTACTGGAGGGAGAGGAAAGGAAAGACGGGGACACTAATGGCTAAAATTCACGAACCACATTCTGTCACTCACAGTCCCTCGCACCAGTTCACATCCTGAAGCTGTAGAAACAGACAGCGGAAATAACAGCTCTGCTGAAGTCACCATTGCATAGATCAGTTCTCGAGGAGACTTTCTCCGGCCCAAACACGCTAGGGTCTGTTTTCCCCAGATCTGTAGCAACACCGCAGAGCGTCTGTACCATCTGTAGCAAATGCTCCACAGAGGCCACGGCACCAGTCGCTGACCCTAAGTGTATGTTAGAAAGAAAGAAGCAGGATTAGGAAGTTAGATTTAGTATTCAGAGTTGGTCCCTTGCTCAATCAAATTACACACTCCATATGCTGTGAAATCGCAATCATTATCCCAATGTTATATCCTAACTGTATTAAATAAAAACTCTTAATGGCTAAACAGAAGAGGTCAGTAGAACAGTGTCCCTTTTCTTTCTCTGTAGTCAATTTGTGCCCACTGCGAGAGCCCCCACAGATCAGTGTCCCCACAGAGATCAGTTATAAAGTGCCTTATAAAGAGTTGGGAAAGGTGGGGTACAGATGTCAACCAGAATATCTTCAAGTGTAGAACAGAGTTACTATTAACGAAAGGTAGGTCGCTAGCCGATGGCATTGTTTGGACAAGTCGGGGAGCCTTTAGAACGCGGAACCTTGCTGATGGAAGTGGATGTGGCCTTGAGGTTTACAGCCCGAGTTTGGGTCTGCTGAGAGGCAGGCAGGCAACCTCACCCTCCCACTTCCACAGTCTCCAGCAGCTCTTGCTGCTGTGCCTCCCTCCTGCCGTGTTGAGGGCAGACAGAGGCTCCGGAGAACACCATGTGCATCCCAGCTTGTGACCGTGACAAAGCTGACTCTCCTAGAGTTACTGCTGCCATGATGAGACACCGTGACGGAAAGACAGCAGGAAAAGCAGCAAGGCAGGACTCACCCAGGGCAGGAACCTGGGGGCAGGAGCTGATACAGAGGCCATGGAGGATGCTGCTTACTGACTCGTTCCCTCACGGCTTGCCCAGCCTGCTTTGTGATAGAACCCAGGACCAGGGATGACATCACCCACAGTGGGCTTGGCCCATTATTAATCACTAATTAATAAAATGACCCACAGGTTTCCCTACAGCCAGATCTACTTTTTATTAATTACATTTTTTATTAATTACATTTTTTTATTTATTTTACATCTCGATCACAGTTTTTCTTCCCTCTTCTCCTCCTGTTCCTTCCCCTGCCTCCCTTCTGCCCATCCCCCATCCACTCCTCTGTTTGTGTTCTGAAAGGGGAAGGCCTCCCATAGGTCAACAACATCATGGCATATTAAGTTGAGGTAGGACTAACTAAGCTCCTCCCTTTGTGTCAAGGCTGGGCCAGGGAGCCCTGTATGGGGAATAGGTCCCCAAAGCCAGCCAAAGCATTAGGGAAAGGCCCTGATCCCACTCCTAAGAGTCCCACAGATAAACCAAGCTACACAACTGTCACACAAATCTAGAGAACCTAGGCCGGTCCCATGTAGACTCCCTAGCTGTTGGTCCAGAGTCTGTGAGTTCCTATGGGTCCAAGTTAATTGTTTCTGTGGGCTCTCTTGTGATGACCTTGCCCCCCACACCATACAATCCTTTTTCCCTCTCTTCAGCAGGATTCCCAGAGCTCTGTCCAGAACTTAGCCATGGATCTCTACATCTGCTTCCAATAGTTACTGGATGAAGGCTCTCTGATGACAATTAGGATAGCCACCAATCTGATGACAGGAGACGACCAGTTCAGGCACCCTCTCCATTATTGTTAGGAGCCTTAACTGGAGTCATCCTTGTGGATTCCTCGGAGTTTCCCTGGCACCAGGTTTCTTCCTGATCCCGAAGTTCCCCCGAATCAAAACATCTCTTTTATTACTCTCTCCCTCCTGCCCCCAACTTGTCCAACCCCATCCCTCACATTTGTATCAACCCCACCCCTAGTTTACCCAGGAAATCTCCTCTATTTCCCTTTCCTAGGGAGATCCATGCATCCCCCTTTTGGTGCTCCCTGTTACCTGGCCTCTCTGGGGCTGTGGACTGTAACCTGGTTTTCCTTTACTCTACAGCTAACATCCACTTCTGAGTGAGTGCACGCCATGTTTGCCTTTCTGGGTCTGGGTTACCTCACTCAGGATGATTTTTTTTTCTAGTCCATCCATTTACCACAAATTTCATGATATCATTGTTTTTTTACAGCTGAGTAATACTCCACTGTGTAAATGTACCACATTAGCTTTATCTGTTCTTTGGTTGAGGGGCATCTAGGTTGTTTCCAGGATCGGGGTATTACAAATAATGCTGCTATGAACATAGTGGAGCAAGTATCCTTGTGGTATGACTGGATAGCCTTTGTGTATATGATTGGTATAGCTGGGTCTTGAAGTAGATTGATTCCCAATTTTCTGAGAAACTGCCATATTGATTTCTAAAATGTACAGCAGGATCTCACGGAAGCAGTTTTTCACTTGAGATGCCCTCTTCTTTGGCAACTTTAGCTTGTGTCTTTAGTTGACACAGAACTAGCCAGGCAGCTGACCCCTTGTCAGCTCTTGATACATAAACTTATTACTGTTATACCACACCTTTCCTTTCTTGTTCATGCCCAAGATCACACATTAATAAAGATCTCACAATATAAAACGTTTTACAAACTTACCAAATCCCACAGCCTTACAAATTTAAACACTTTAAAAGTTGTATCTTTGAAAATATCCAGTCTTTTTTAAAACCCAAATTCTCTGTAAGACTACAAAATCTCTTCTTTTTTAAATTTAAAGTCTCTCAACTGTGGGTTCTTGTCAAATCAAAAATAAATTTAGCAGTCACAAGCTAAACAAAGCAAACCTGTTGTGATCCAGCTGCCCTCACTCCCCCTGACGGACCGCGGAACTTCCTTGCTGTCTGTAATTGACATGTATGTTTGTGTTCTTTCTGGCCCGTGGGTCTCCACAGAAGGAGTAGAGGTATAAAAGGTTGCTGGGCAAAATAAAGGTTGCTGTTCTTCCACCTGAAAAGAAGCCTCCGTGTCTCAATTCCGGCACCCCTGCCAGTCTTGGCTATCCAGGCTGCACTGGCTGCAGCACAAACCAAACTCCAACAGTGGAAATAACTCAATGCCCAATATCTGGGACTCACGCATGATCCTCTGGGCTCCTCCAAAGGGCTTGGGTCCCTTCTCCAGCTCTGCCCTGTGGAGCACATGCAACTTGTCTTCTAAACTCAAGTCACTGCCTCTCTACCATTGATGCTGTCCTTGGAGGTCACCCCATGGTCATCTCCAAAGTGCTGGGGTCTTGCTGCAACTGGACTTTCACCAATAGCCTCTCCTGGACTTTCTTCATGGTACCAAGCCGCAAATTCTCTGCATGACCTATTTAATCTTGCTACTGAAGCTGTACATTTCACCAGTGGCCTCTCCTGGCCTCTCACAGTGCCAAGCCTCAGCTGCTCTCCCTGACCCCTTCCTGCCTCCAAAACCAGTACCGCCTGAGTGACTTTTAAACTACCAAATTCAGCTGCCAGTGCAAGGCGGCACAACCTTGGCCACCTCTGGAGCACAGCTTCTGTGTGCTAACTCAGGTGAACCACTTCCCAGAAGACTCCACTCTGGTGATGCTGGTTTCTTAATCACAGCTGGTTCTTCGGCCCCAGCTGACCAGCATCCATTGTCACTGCAAAGCAAAGGTTACCTAAGTGGCCCTGGACTCATGTTAATCACAGCTGATTCTTCAGCTCCAGTTGACCAGACACTGTAAATCGCCTTGAGGGGTCACTCAGTCTAGGGTTGTAACCCGCCTGGCTGGTCAGTTATTCCAGGGTCCCAGAGAGGCGCTATCTGGAAGATATGGGCGGGAAAGAAGAAGAAGGCCAGGCAAATTTGTCGAAGCCTTCATTTATTAGAGTCATGGTTACAGCTTATATAGGATGAGGAATCTGGGGGGGGCAAGGGCATGGGCTCTTGCCGCGTGGTCCATGTCAGTCACGTAGGCCAGGAGGTTACGATCAGTCAGGTCACGATTCCTCGGTCAGGAAGTCACGAGTTGACACACCTAGTTCTCTAGATAGTTTGGAATGTGAGGCAGGTTCCGCTAACGGATAGCTCTCTATTAACAGATAATTGGGTGTGGGATAGGCTCTGCCAATAAAACAATTGTTAGGGTGTGGAGCTCTTTGCAAACTCCTCAGGGTGATGGTTTTTAGGGGGAGATGGCTCCTGACAAGATACCACACACAAATGGCCCATAGGATCTTTGCTTCCTTCTGAAACATCACAAGCTAGGCCTTCATCATCCACACTGTCCTCAACAGTCTTACCTCCTGAGCTCGTACAGAACAGCTCACTGAGCTCCCAACACACAAAGACTTTTCTAGGCCAAAGTTCCAAAGTCATCCCATAATCCTCCCCACCAAAACAAGCCAGGTCTGTCACAGCAATGGCCACTATTCTGGTACCAACTTGTCTTAGTTAGGATTATTATTTCTATGATTAAAAAAACAAACAAACAAACAAATAGGGAAAAAAAAGGTTTATTTGGCTTACCCTTCTACATTAAAGGAAATCGAGACAGAACTCCAACAGGGCAGGAACGGAAGCAGAGGCCATGGAGGAGAGCTACGTAGTAGCTTGCTCCACATGTCTTCCTTAGCCTGCCCTCTTAGAGAAGCCAGGACCACCATCCCACGGGTGGAACCATCCACAAGGGGCTGAGCCATTCCTCACCAATCACTAATTAAGAAAGTGCCACATAGGTTTGCCTACAACCTGACTTTAGGAAGGCATTTCCTCAGTCGAGGCTCCTTCCTCGCTAATTACTCTAGCTCGTGTCAGGTTGACATAAAACTAGCCAGCACACTGCTGCAAAATGAAGTGATTCCAGGTCACACATCCACTTGTTCCCAGAGTCTGACTGAGCCCAATCCCACATTCCCTCTCATGCTTTCTCCCCACAGAAATATCAGGGGTTGGTGGAGAGAGAGACCGACGCAGATGCGCGGCAGACACGGGATGGTCCAAGCTTGAAACACCAAAGCCCACACTGAGAGCAGATCGCCCCACTACAATTAAATCAAAGCTACAGTACTGAAAACAGCTTGGTATTGGCATAAAAACAAAGAAGTCGACCAATGGAATCGAATAGAAGACCCGGACTTTAACCCACAAACCTATGAACACCTGATTTTCAATAAAGGAGCTAAAAGTATACAATGGAAAAAAGAGAGCCTAACTGGATGTCAATCTGTAGAAGAATGAAAATAGATCCATATCTATCACCATGCACAAAACTCAAGTCCAAATGGATTATAGACCTCAATATCAGTCCGAGCACACTGAACCAGATAGAAGAGAAAGTAGGAAGTACTCTACAACATATGGGCACAGGAGATCCGCTTCCTATGTATAACCCCAGCAGCACAGGCATTAAGGGCAACATTGAATAAATTGGACCTACTGAAACTGAGAAGCTTCTGTAAAGCAAAGGACACTGTCACTAAGACAAAAAGGCAACTCACTGACTGGGAGAAGATCTTCACCAACCCTGCAACTGAGAAAGGTCTGATCTCCAAAATATATAAAGAACTCAAGAAACTAGACTGTAAAAGGCTAATCAACCCAATTATAAAATGGGGCACTGAACTGAACAGAAAATTCTCAACAGAAGAAGTTCAAATGGCCAAAAGACACTTAATGTCATGCTCAACTTCCTTAGCGATCAGGGAAATGCAAATCAAGACAACTTTAAGATACCATCTTACACCTGTCAGAATGGCTAAAATCAAAAACACCAATGATAGTTTTTGCTGGAGAGGTTGTGGAGTAAGGGGTACACTCATCCATTGCTGGTGGGAATGCAAACTTGTGCAACCACTTTGAAAAGCAGTGTGGCGGTTTCTCAGGAAATTCGGGATCAACCTACCCCTGGACCCAGCAATACCACTCTTGGGAATATACCCAAGAGAAGCCCTATCATACAACAAAAGTATATGCTCAACTATGTTCATAGCAGCATTGTTTGTAATAGCCAGAACCTGGAAACAACCTAGATGCCCTTCAACGGAAGAATGGATGAAGAAAGTATGGAATATATACATATTAGAGTACTACACAGAAGTAAAAAACAATATCTTGAATTTTGCATGCAAATGGACGGAAATAGAAAACACTATCCTAAGTGAGGTAAGCCAGACCCAAAAAGAGGAACATGGGATGTACTCACTCATATTCGGTTTCTAGCCATAAATAAAGGACATTGAGCCTATAATTCGTGATCCTAGAGAAGCTAAATAAGATGGTGAACCCAAAGAAAGACATATAGTCATCCTCCTGGAGATTAACTTTCATCGGGCGATGAAAGCAGACAGAGACAGAGACCCACATTGGAGCACCAGACTGAAATCCCAAGGTCCAAATCAGGAGCAGAAGGAGAGAGAGCACGAGCAAGGAACTCAGGACTGCGAGGGGTGCACCCACATACTGAGACATTGGAGATGATCTATCGGAAACTCAACAAGGCCAGCTGGACTGGGTCTGAAAAAGCATGGGATAAAACCGGACTCACTGAACATAGCGGACAATGAGGACTGCTGAGAAGTCAAGATCAATGACACTGGGTTTTGATCCTACTGCGTGTACTGGCTTTGTAGGAGCCTAGGCAGTTTGGATGCTCACCTTACTAGACCTGGAAGGAGGTGGGAGGTCCTTGGACTTCCCACAAGGCAGGGAACCCGGACTGCTCTTCGGGCTGATGAGGGAGGGGGACTTGATTGGGGGAGGGGGAGGGATATGGGAGGCGGTGGAGGGAAGGAGGCAGAAATCTTTAATAAATAAATAAAATAAATAAATAAATAATAAATAAATAAATAAATAAATAAATATATCAGGGGTTGTGGAAGGGGGTCTGACTTTTCACAGGTCGGATAACTCATGGCTAAGGTCTCTACTGGCAGAGACGCAAGTCAGCAACACCTGCTTCTGTTCCACTATGAACGGCAGCTAATAGGCCCAGGAGGGACACATGCGCACTTGAGGAAGCTGGTTTGCCTTTGGCTTTGAAGCCTACATGCCAACAAGCAATAAAATCATCTGAGGATAGACCTCAAACAAAGAACTTTTAAGAACTGAAAGGTTCAAGTTAGGAAAAGTTTAACAGGGAAAGCAAACATTCATGATCTTTGTTCCTCCGATAAACTCTAAACACTGGCAATGCCAAAGGGTCAAGGTCCACGGTAGTGGTACCAGCAGTATTTACCATACGCTGCTTCACATAGCAAGCATGACCCAGACTCTCCCTTCAGATGCAGTGGTTGAGCACAGAACTTCTGGACTGTCTAGTGAAGACATATATTTCAGGCAGTATTAATGCTAGTTTGAAAGCATTTATTAATATATTTCTGTATTAATAATGCATAATAATAAATAATAAAGCTTTCCATTTCTATAGTAAAATACACGAAGCAAATAACTTACAGAAGCTTTAGTCTCTCATGCAGGAACTAGATTTAAATATAAACATTTAATAAATAAGCTATGTATAAACATATATGAGAACATAAGCAAGGTGTGTATGATCGATAGGTATGAAAATATTATACTGAAATGCCCCTGCACATGTCTGTAACCCCCAGACTTGAGAGACGGTGTGCAAAGATCAAGAATTTGCCATCTGAGGCCACACAGTAAGTCTTGGGATAGCCTGGGATACCTGGGGCCCTCCCTCAAAAAGGAAACAAAAATCCTCCTGAAGAAACTTATCATTTGTACACTAAAGAAACTAAAAGTGAAAAAGAAGGGGGTGCTGGAGAGGTTGGTCAGTGCCTAAGAACAGTGGCCGCTCTTGCAGAGAACCTACGTTCAATGCCCAGCACCTACATAGTGGCTCACAGGTGCCTATAACTCCAGTTCCATGGGCCCTAATGCCCTCTTTTGGCATATCTACTCATCCAGGCTCACATATATACACATAAGCAAAAACATAAATGTTATTAAAATTTAAAAGAGAAAGTTTATTTTGAATCATAGTTTTGGAGGTTCAGTCCAGGCCTCCAACTGTCAGGTCCCAAGGAAACCTGGGACAAGGCTCCCTTAGTACCTGTGGCTCCTCCCAGTACTTCTCACCCCACCCGCTACCCTAAGCCTCTCCAGCCCATTCCCTTCCCCCAGCTTCTCCTTACTATATAAACCTGCCATTTCAGCCATGTGCTCTCTTGTCCTGCACTCCTCTATTGGTCTCCTTGCTTTCTCTCCTCCCTCTTCTCTCTCTCTCTCTCTCTCTCTCTCTCTCTCTCTCTCTCTCTCCTCTTCCCCTCCACCTGCCTGCCCACCCCCATGGCCAGGTTTAGTCTGGACTCTTCCAGATGCCTCTGGCTGTTCTCCCCTCAAGTCTACAGCACAGTCCTTCCCGTCAATCATACCTTCCAGCAGCCGCACTCTCGTCTTCATCTACCAAGGTAGTGGAAGCTACTCATCTTGTGAGTCGGGAAGTGGGGAAGAGGAAGAGGAAGTGACTGGTTCCCACAATCTTCTTCAAGAGCATGCCCCCAGTGACCTAATGACCTTTCTCTTAAAGGTTGCACCATCTTCCAACACCACCACCAGGAATCAAGCCTTTAAAACACATCTGTGTTTGAGGGATGATCGTCCGAGCCATAGAATTCCACTAGGACCTCTGCCTCATGATAAAATAGGTATTCATTTAAACTCCTTAGATCTCCAATCCCAGTGGCAGGGGAGCCCTGCTGGTGGGAGAAAAAGCCCACCAGACCTTTAGATCTCCCTACTCCAGTCAGAAGGATAAAAAGAAACTGGAAATTCCCTGTCTTTTTATCTATTTGTGGCCCCTCTTCTTATCTCTCTGACTAGCAGGGATCTTAGGCCTCATCCCTCAGCTACAGATGTAGTTCGGTTGGCAGAGTGCTGATGGAGCAGGCACAGGCCATGGGCTCCATCCTCAGAACGGCTCGAACAGGGTGGGCAGTGCATGCCTGGAATCCCATCAGTGGGGAGCTGGGGGCAGGACTATTAAAAGTTCAAGGTCATCCTCAGCTTCACAAATGAGTTTGAGGCCAGGCTAGGTTATAGCAGGTCCTCAAAAAGAGACGAGAAATTCAATGTAGAACCGTAGGATCAAAACAGGTCCAAGGGTAGCCTCCTGGGCAGTTGGAATGACTCCAGGTTATTCACGGCAAGAAAAAAACCAAGGGGGGGGCACCCCCAGTCTCATCAGTGTAGCACAGCTGGTGGAGAGAGAGGGGGACTCCTTTCAGTGCTGAGGAAGATGCTGGCACTGAAGGTGCAGTCTCCGATCGCCTGCCTATTGTGGTTCCATCTGACCAGTCATCCTGAGAGGCAGACACGGTTCACTTCCCTTGCGAAGGCTGCTGCAGCTCAAGCGGGCATGGGCTGATGTGCCAGCCAGCACCCTGTTCCTTGGAGGAGCATGGGCACTGACGTAGACTCTAGGCGTCCCTCTAGGAATTCTGGAGCAGGATGTTTTGGAATGTTCCAGAAAATCTCTCAAACCCCTAGCTCTTCATCTCAGTGTACTGGACCTCAGAGCGGAGGATTACAGGATGAACGCTACCTGAATGATTAACACGTAGAGTTGAGTTGGAACTTGTTCCAAGCTTTAAGGCAGAAGAAACAAGTACAAAATGAAGGCAGAGGTGCAAAGTCTTATTGTGCTTTTAGTTACCCACTGGACATCAGCAGGGCCACGGGAAAGGTCAGTATTCTTAGCTAATGCAGCCACTTTGTCCCTGTCATAACCCCAGAAAGAACAGCTATTGTCAAAATGATTATAACGCATGCCGGTAAGGATGCAGAATCAAAAGAATTTGCAAACACTGGGGTGGGGATGCTCATACCTACTATGGAAAGCAATATGGGGGATTCTTAAAAAATGAAAAGAGGATGACCATATGATCCAGTAATCTCACTACTACATCCAAAAGAAGCCGGGCTGTGGTGGCACACGCCTTTAATCCCAGCAGAGGCAGAGGCAGGAGGATCTCTGGGAGTTCAAGGCCAGCCTGGTCTACAAAGGGAGTTCCAGGACAGGCTCCAAAGCTACAGAGAAACCCTGTCTCGAAAAACCAAAAAAAAAAAAAAAAGAAATGAAATCATTGCATCATTGCTCACCATACCCAATAACAATAAAAATGTTATGTACAAATACAATGGGATGTTCTTTAGTCATATATTTTTTTAAAAAAAAAAAAGAAAAGAAAGAAAAGAGTGGGGACCTGGAAAGACAGCTCAGCAATTCAGAGCACTAACTGGACTTTTGGAGGTCCGAAGTTCAATTCCTAGCATCTACATGGCAGTTGACAACCACCCATCTGTAACTTCATTTCCAGGGAATCCAGCACCATCTTCTAGCCTCCTCAGACAAGGACAAAGCACTCAGGCACCTAAAGCAATGAAATAAGAATTTCAAAAGGAGTTTCGAGGGGCTCAGCACTGATGCAGGAAGAGAGCTTGTTACTCTTGCAGAGGACCCAGGCTCAGTTCCCATCAACCACACAGAGGGGATCTGAGACCTTCTTCTGCCTTCCCCAAACACAACGAACACATTGGTACACATACATACATGCAGGCAAAACACTCATATACACAAAATAAAATCAGTCTGAAAACGATGTTTTAGTCTTCAAGGTCATCCTTCTATCCTTAGCTACAGAGTAAGGTTCAAGGGCAGCCTGGGCTACAGGAGGCCCCGCTGCAAAACAAATAAAAAAGTAAAACCACATGGACCTCCACTAAGATGTCTAATTCTATGTACTCAACTGTTGTTCAGAAATAAACATTATCTGGACTTTTAAAAATAATAACTCTAAAACATTTACCCCACACAATATTTATAAGGAAAAACCAAAGTCCACGGAATCTTGGCCTGCAGTGGGGGTGGGGGGCAGTCTTCCACCCAGCAGCTGTCTCAGCAGAGGCCATGGCTACCTCTGCCATCTCTACCTCTGCCATCGCTACCTCTGCCATGGCTACCTCTGCCATGGCTACCTCTGCCATCTCTACCTCTGCCATCTCTACCTCTGCCATCGCT
>JABTXL010001457.1:2647583-2668393 GCA_025134845.1 Neodon shergylaensis
TCTCTACCTCTGCCATCTCTACCTCTGCCATCGCTACCTCTGCCATCGCTACCTCTGCCATCGCTACCTCTGCCATGGCTGCCTCTGCCATCTCTACCTCTGCCATCGCTACCTCTGCCATGGCTGCCTCTGCCATCGCTACCTCTGCCATGGATACGTTTGTCATGGCTACCATAATTCTTCAGCCGCTTGCATCTCTTTTCCCAGCATTATTTGGTACTAGTGAAGTTTGACGTATTTATGGCCAGCCTGTTAGGCAGCTTCCTATCACTATGACAAAATGCCTGAGAAAAATCAGCCACAGGAAAGAAAGGTTTATTTGGCTCCCAGTTCCCGGGCTTTCGGTTCGGCATGGCTGTGCTCAATAGGGCAGTCAGAAAGCAAAGACAGGCCAGAGAGGACAGAGCGTCACTGTTACTGTGATGAAACTCGATGGCCAAAACAACCAGAGGAAAGGGTTCATTCCACTCACACTTCCATCTGACAGCTCACAGTCACAGTGAGGGCGGCAACTCAAGCAGGGCAGGATCCTGGAGGCAGGGCTGATGCAAAGGCCATGGAGGGTGCTGCCTACTGGCTTGCCTCCCCTGCTTGCTCAGCCTGTTTCTTTATAGAACCCAGAACCACCAGCCTGGGGTGGCACCACCCACCGTGGGCTGGGCCTTCCCCCACTAATCACTAATTAAGACAATGCTGCACAGGCTTGCCAGATCTACGGAGACTTTTTCTCAGTAGAAGCTTCCTCCTCTCTGGTGACGTCAGCTTGTGTAGAGCCGACATAAAACTAGCCAGGTCAGTCGCCTTCGAGGACAGTCCCTGTGACTTGACTTGGTTCCACTAGGTTCCTTCTCTTAAACGTTTAGTCTCCTCCGACTAACACCACCCTGGGGCCCAAACCTTTCACACACAGGCCTGTCAGGGACACTCAAACCAAACCTAGCACCGTGAGGTGACAGTCACCATCATTCCCATCACTGTGGTCAGCGACTACAGGGATCTGAAGGTAAAGTGTCCTCCACAGACACCTGTGGCTGAACACTCGGTCCCAGCTGTGTGAGTGTACTGTTCTGAGAAGTTATGAGATCTTTCAGGTGGGGGACCTAACTATCAGGTGGAGGCCACTAAGGGCAGTCCTCAAAACCTATACCTCCCTCTCATTCTAGACTTAGGTGCCTGTTTCTTGTTTGACCGAAAAGCAGCCAAGCTGGCTCCCCTTCCCACTGCCATGGGCAGAGCCCTCCAGCAGCCGTGGTGACAAAGCAAATCCTTCCTTCCTCTGTCACTTTTTCTGGGCACTTGGTCACAGTGGGCTTCAGGGATGTCTAACAGAAGGGTCATTACACAAGATGGCCAGCGGGGGCAGTACTCTAACCTCCTTCACAGTCAGATACTTGTAGCCACTGTTTTCCTGTTGCTGCCCTAAAACCTCAGAACCAGAAGTGACTTAAGAAACCAGAGTTATTTTGGCTTCAGGTTCCAGGGGGATGAAGTCCATGTGGGAAGGAAGGCATGGCAGAAGTTTCAGGAAGCCGAGAGTTCTCTTTTCATCCACACGGGAAGCAAAGAGACGGAGCAGGAAGTGGGGAAGGCTAGACATCCTCAAAGTGACCCTCAGTGGCACACCTCCTCCAGGAAGGATCCATGACCTGCCCCCAAACAGCACCACCAGCTGGGGACCACACGGTCAAATACATGAGCCCGTGGAGGATGTCTCTCATTCACACAGACTGCTATTGCACGTGGCTCTTACTGATGTAAACAGGAAGTAAAAACCGCTTTTCTAGAGAATAAGCTGTTTGAGTAAAGGTGCTGGATGGAAGGCGTGATCTTCATTTGATGCTCAGAGCCAGCATCCTCGTGGGGATGGAGCTAACGGAATGGATCTGCTGAGCCGGTCTCCTCCCCTTCCTTTGATCTTGTGTTAGTGCTCCCCATTGCCCTGATCTCCCTGGAAGCTAAAGCCAAGGGGGCTTGTTGGTATGCATAGTCGAGGCTATCCTGTGCTCTGGAGACGGGAAAGCAGAACACAGTCCAGAAGGGCCAAGAGAAGACGGCTCTCCCAGCGTACCCTGTGTTGGCTCTGCGCCATCCTTGCTCTAGCAGGTGGCCGGAATCGTGACGGATAGTCGAGAATTTAATGGGGGAAATAGGAAACAAGCATCCAGGCCTTCTTAAAAACAAAAAGAAAAGAGTGAAATTTCTCACGGCATCCATGAAGAACTTTGTTCTTCTTTAGATGGTGCAGTGTGTAATGGCAGCCAGAAGATGGCGGCATTGGCAAGCCATACACCATTTAGAAAGCCAATGTCTGAAAATACTTTGCAGTTATCATTCATAGATAATAAGCTTCCTAACCAGAATAACTTTGAGAGATTCCATTTGTATCATTATCTTTTAATGCTATATATGGAATTGTGTCTGTGTGCAGGTAAGATGTCTGTGAGCACAGGGGCCTGCAGAGACTGGAGACCTTGGTCCCCTGGAGCTGGAGTTACTGAAGGCTGTGAGCTGCTAGATATGGGTGCTGGGAACAGAACCTGAGTCCTCTGGACAAGCAACAATTGCTCTTAACCTCTGAGATATCTTTCCAGCCATAAGAATAGCTATTAAGTTGTGGTTGGTCCTAAATAATTAAATGACGAGCAGACTTTCTGTCAAGTAACTGTATGGTTCTGTGCATTTTGAAGAGTACATATCACCCATGCTTGCCTGATGAAATCATCAAATGCAAGTGATGCATACTTTATACATATGGATAACATTAAAATGTCTATAAAATATACATATGTTATTAAAAATCTCCCATTGTAGATATGTACAAATAATCTATAAACTGCATTAAAACATTGAAGTAGGGCTGGAAAGATGGCTCAGTGGTTAAGAGCATTGCCTGCTCTTCCAAAGGTCCTGAGTTCAATTCCCGGCAACCACATGGTGGCTCACAACCATCTGTAATGAGGTCTGGTGCCCTCTTCTGGCCTGCAGGCATACACGTAGAAAGAATATTGTATACATAATAAACAAACAAACAAACAAACAAACATTGAAGCAAAATGTGTTGACAAACACTTGAAATCCTGGGCATTGGTAGGGGGAGGCAGCAAGACCAGGAGTTCAAGTGCAGCCTTAGTTACAGGGTGAGTTAGACGCCATCCTGGCCTCCATGATGAGGCAAAACAAATAAACACCAGGTTGAATAACTAGCAGCAACTGTTCACAAGCTACATATAAAACATTGGGTTTGAGGAACTGGGGAGATAACTCAAAAGAATGCTTGCCCCATGAGCAAGAGGACCCGAGCTTAGTCCTCAGAACCTACACCGAAAAGCTGAGCGTGACTGTGTTTGCTTGTAAGCCCGGCAATAGTAAGGGAGGACAGGCAGAGGTGGGGCCACTGGCCAGCCGGGCTAGCCCACCTGGCTAGTTCCAGACAATGAGGAACCCTGTCTCGACCAAGGCCAGCAGCACCTGAGCAACGGCACTTGAGGTTGATCTCTGGACCCCCTACATGCACCCTGCACACACAGGTGCACACACGAACATACACACACCCACACACAGAACACATCCACACACAACACCCCAAATCACATTGTAGATGCAGTAAATAAAACCTAGGGCCTGGGTGGTGGGGGGACACACCTTTGGTCCCAGCAGAGGCAGGCAGATTTCTGAGTTCAAGGCCAACCTGGTCTATAGCATGAATTCCAAGACAACCAAGGATACATAGGGAGACCCTATCTTGAAAACACAATAAATAAATAAATAAATAAATAAATAAATAAATAAATAAATAAATAAAATTAAACCTGGGCCTCACAAACATCACATGGAAATATTGAAACTATGGGGCATGGGGGCTGTCGAGCATGGTAGCACATGCCTGTTGTCCCAGCTACTTGGGGAGGTTGAGACCAGAGGATTGCTTGAGTCCAGGAGTTCTGAGCTGTACTGTGCTATGCTGATCTGGTTTGGCATCAATACAGTGATATTCCAGGAATGGGAAACAACCAGGTTGCCTAGGGAGGGGTAAATCAACCCAGGTTGGAAAAACAGTGCAGGTCAAAACTCCCGTGCTAATCAGAAGTGGGATCAGGCCTGTGAAGAGCCTGGGCAGCATAAAGAGACCCCATCAGCATAAAAAGGAAAGAAAGGAAGAAGGGAGAGAGGGAGGGAGGGAGGGAGGGAAGGAAGGAAAGAGAAAAGACCAAAAAAATCTATTTAAAAACATTAATTGGTTCTTAATATCTTTTTTTTTTTTACATTTATGTGTCTTGTGGAGGAGGACAACCTGCAGGAATTGGTTCTCTGCTTCCACCGTGTGGGATCCTAGGCTACAACTCAGGTTGGCAGGGTTGGCAACAAGCACCTTTACCTGCTAAGCTATCTTGCAAACCTCTCAATATCATTTTTAACTAGCAAAATCCAAAACTATGAAGTTTTCAGAATGTGCATAAATATTGTCAAGACTCTGGGCCAGCTTTAGTTACACACAGAGAACGGCACATTAAAGGGGAACACTAAACCAAGACAGTGTGAGGGTCTGATCTCTCAGTCTAACCGGGAGACAAATAATTCATTAGAATACGATGGAATAGGAAGCAATCAGGCAACATGTTGTGTTCCTGCGAGGGCCACCTCCACAGAGCCACTGAAGGCTGAGTGGGGACTATGCTCGCATGGTTGACCACACTGAAAGAAATCATCCGAGAACTAAGAAAAAGAACGGCTGTAGAGTCGGCTCCATAGATAAATCAAGGGCCCCAGTTCAGGTAAAGCAGCTGCAGTACACCATCCATCCATGAAATGGAGGCCAAGGCAAAGTGAATTCCTGGAAGATTCCCAGTCAGCTAGCTTGACGCACATAATAGTGAACAAGAAATCTTGTCTCAAACAGCATAGAGGGCAAGGACCCGTATCCAAGGCTGTCCTCTGATCCACGTGCCCACACGTGCATGCGTGCGCGCGCACACACACTTGAGTGCAACTTGTAGCACACCCAGTGAGTGTGCTACAAAGGGAGGGGCAAAGGATGAGGGAGAGAAAGAGAGACAAGAGAAGATATGGAATAGCACACACTACCTCAGTGGTGGTCAAACAAGGACAATTCTGACCCCTGGGAAAGATTTGGGGGTGCCTAGAAAAACATTTGGTTGTCACAAGGGCAATAGTGTTAATGGCAGCTAGCGGTTGCAACCAGCGAGGAAGGAAACACCCTTGACACACAGAACGCCTCCCTCAACAAACAAATGGTCTGACCCGAGGAGCGCCACTGTGAGAAACCGCTCTGAGAGAAAACGCAGGTCTTAGAATGACAAGATAGGGAAAGGACAGAAGAGGGTGGAGCCACGAAGATGGGCGGTACATATTTAAAGAGACCTCTTGCTAAACAAAGGGAAGAGTTGGGATTTTCCTTCCAGTAGTGAGATCTGAACACGATCAGATTTGCAGAGCAGGGTTTAAAAAACAACAACAACAAAAACATGGCTACAGAAAGAAAATTGGAGGCGATTTGTTTGAGAAAGAAAATGTGTTTTAACAATGCACTTGTTTTTTTTTTGTTTGTTTTTTGTTTCTTTTTTATCATGGGGAATGTCTTTAGGGGAAATTGAATCCCAAAATCAAGGGCAAGACTGAAAAGTGTGGAAATAGACGGGTGCTCCAATGCTTCCAGAATCCTGACGAAAATAAGTGAAACACCGCCATCTGTCCCTCTTTCTGAATCCCTCCCTCCAATTGAAGTCCCTGCTCCTGCTTGCCCCGCCTACTTCTCGGAGCACCCCAAACTCAGCACCAGTTCTGGACTTGCCCTGCTAGCCCGACGCCCAGTTTGACCTGCTCTTCCAGTTTTGTCTTTGAAATTTCCCTCCAGCCCTTTGTACCCAGGAGAGGGTGGGAACTACCCCACTCCCACACCAACTCCTTAAAGATTGAGGGGAGGGGCACTCAGGATGTAGTTTGGTCAGCAGAGCGCTTGATTAGCATGCGCAAAGCTCGAGTTTGATCTCTGGCACCGGATAAACTGGCCAACTGTAAATGAAGGCAGGAGGGTTAGATGTCCAAGGTCATTCTCAAGATTGTATAACAGGACTGGAGAGGCGGCTCACAGTTAAGAGCACTTGCATAGGACCTGTTTTTAAATCCCAGCATCAGTGGTTCACAATTAACTATAACTTCTACTCTAGAAGATCTAATGCCTTCATCTGGCCTTCTCACACGCGCGCGCCATCCACACACACATTCCAGGACAACCACCTAGTGTGGATCTGTGGTACTTTCTCCAGACTTATGTAGACTAAAGAAATAATACAATATCAAGCAAAATGAAAACTTAAGAATGCTGTTCCAGCTCTCACCTGTCCTCAACCCGTCCCCACCTCCCAACCCCAAGCCCCGCCCTCATCTCCAGCCCCCCCACTAGCTGGATCCAAGTCTCAGAATCCAGAGCAAAAGGGAACTCAGAGGTGCATCAAAATAGGCCAGCCTCTGCCCCCGCCCAAGGCCCAACCTCAGCAAGAAGAGGGGGCCTCCGAGTCTGGAGAGGGAGAGAAAGAAGTAAATCCGTTTCCCAGCCTCCGTGACTGTGAGACACTTCATGGTAAGATGTCGTGAGTTGTTCACTGTGAGGCTGACTCTTAAATGGGGCTTTCAGAGAACATTGTCTCAAAGTGTCCTTCAAGGCCCTTATCTGGGTGTGAGCTGGTTCCATTAACTCTGACCCTGATGGCAGAGAACAGCAAAACAGCCCCAAAGTAAAAACACTGCATCCTTGAGAGAGCTGAAGAGGAACCATTTCCAGCAGGGGTCGCTGTTATTATCCTGTTATGTAAAGACGCCTGCAAAGGGGGGGGGGGAGCTGGAAGGTCAGCCATAGCGGAGAAAAAGCCCAAGCTGGACCGCCAGCTGTTGCCTCAGTTTCCCCAGTCAGTTTCCTTTGGATGCTTATCTGATGACATCACCTTTCTTCAGTTATTTCTTTCTTGGAGGCCTCACCAGAGGGAACACTCCACCCGGCCAAGACTGTCCCTGCCTGAAAGGGTTTCCCCAGGCCATTTCCCCTGGATATTTTGAGCGCCTGACCCGATGATGTTTTACTGGCCATCTATCTTCCACTTCCTATTTATTCTTTTTCTTCGTCTTGCTATATACCTATCAAACTCCCTCGTTCAAAACCAGAATTGTGGCAGTCACAGATCTCTCTCTGCACCATATGGAACAGCTCCACGATTCAACTTAAGAAGTAAAGCATTTCTGACATTCTCAAGGCTCCTAGCAAATCTCCTGGGCCCCGCCGGTAAAGATTTCAGCTACAGTAAGGCTGATACTTCCGGGTTCTAGGGCCCTTGCACGTGCAGTCAAGCCCTCAGGCAGAAGTGCCTAATGGCCCCGGGGATCTTAAAGGGCCCTGCGTGACCTGTGACCCACATGCGGTGTGGATTACATCATCCTCTTATGACTCAGCTAAGCTTTTGCACGCATGCGTGAGCCCCGTCTTCTGTGTATGACATACCACGTCAACACCCTGTGTGCATGCCAAAGGCAGCTTTTAAAAGCTGGACACGCCATCTTCCTCTCTCTCTCTCTGCACACTGACTTCCCCAGGCCTGTGCACGCCCCCTCTAACAAACTCCTAAGCAGGTTTGTTGCGTGTTCCGTGTTTCCTTCTCACTTGACCACATAATTTCACCACCCAAACTCTCCTGCGCACCACCCATTCTCTCACTAAAGACGACTGTTGGTTTGTGGGTATAGCTCAATTGGTAGAGTTCTTGTCTAGACAGCATGAGGCCCTGGGTTCAACCCCAGCATCGCATGAACCTGGGCATGGTGGCTCACACCTGTACTCCCAACACTAGGGAAATAGAGGCAGGAGGATCAAGAGTTTAAGGTCACCCTCCAGTACATGAGTTTGAGGCCAGCATGGAATACATGAGACTCTGGAAAGAAAAAAAGAAAAGGAGAGAGGGAGGGAGGGAGGAAGGGAGGGAGGGAGGGAGGGAGGGAGGGAGGGAGGGAGGGAGGGAGGGAGGGAGGGAGGAACATCACTCAGTCTTAACAACCCACCAGCACTAAGAGAAGCCCTGGGCCTCCCACATGCTAGGCACTCACTTCAGCTAGCAGTGACGCTTACCCCTAGCCCCTTATTTTGAGACAAAGCCTACTGAGCTAAGTTACTGAGCACACTAACCTTGAATTCACCTTGTAACCCACAAAAACCTCAAGTTTGCCGTTGCAATGGCCTGTTCTGTCCCTTTAAGAAACAAGCCCCGCCCACCCACT
This sequence comes from Neodon shergylaensis, assembly GCA_025134845.1. Classification (NCBI taxonomy): domain Eukaryota; kingdom Metazoa; phylum Chordata; class Mammalia; order Rodentia; family Cricetidae; genus Neodon; species Neodon shergylaensis. Next base: position 2,655,864 of record JABTXL010001457.1, read on the forward strand.
CCCTTCCCCCCACTCCCTCCCCCCACTCCCCCCCAGGCAAGCAGATCTTCCTTTCTTTTCCATCTCCCTCCTCCCCACTTCTCCCCTTCTCCTCCTACCCTCCCCCCCCTTCTCCCTTCTCCCCTTCCCCCCTCCATAACCCACTAAATACCATCTTTCTCTGCATGGCGTGCCTAATAGGTCTCTGTCTCTCATACACTGTGCGACTCCCTGCCTGGACCAGCTGCCTTCCTGGCCGTCGCCCACCGCTGCCACTTGGGGACCTATGGCATTTTAGTTTTACATTTTTACAATAACTGGGGTTCCTTCTACCTCAGCCACCTGAGTAGCTGAAAGTCCAGATCCAAGGCCCACCTATCTACTTCCCCACAACTGCCTTCCATTTCTACTGAAAACACTCATATTTCATATATCTGGGAATTTAATGATGTTACTGACAAGTTGAATCCCTGGTTATTCTGCCACCGCTGACGTAATAAGGCAATCGAACTGAATTAATAAACCCAGGTTTAACCAACAGAGCAAAGCACTCCTGGGTGACCCTCGGGAGGGCGAGAGAGGTATTTATTGCATGGCAAATACGGTTACCAGGTCTTAGGTAGCCTATAAACATGATCTTGAGCAGCCCCAAGGAGGGGTTGACTTTCGGTGAGCTTTCTCAGGGGTGGAGTGTGCAGAGGGTAGCTCCAGGGGAGGGCAGCCATTTGGTGCACTGAGGGTGGGGTCTGGAATGGAGTCCCTGGAGATTCCAAACAGCCCAGCCTTTTGGGGTATATACGGATGCCGGTAGGGCTTCCATCTAAACAGTTACCTTAATTTTTATAAGCTTTGTGTAAATGGGTGTGGGCTGCTCTTTCAGAGACTGGAGTTCAGTTCCTAGCCACCACATCAGGCAGCTCACAGGGGCGTTCTCGCCTCCACAGGCGCCAGCACACACATGCAAACGCATGCAGAGACACACACCTACATAAAGAAGCAAATCTTTAAAAATAATTCTCTAACTTAAATAAGTAACTAAAATTTTAGCTTAATGATTCTACCCAACATGGATTTTTCTGCCACTTCGACTTTTCCTTTTTAATTTTTTTTTCTGTGTTATATATTTGGCACCAGGCACTTTGTTTTCTGTGACATATGTTATCTGTTTCTAAGGACCGCCACAATAGCGTCTAACTGTTTACAATTCTTCACTGTTACACAAAAGGCTACGATAAACATTCGCATGGATCGTTCCTTTCTCATATGTGTAAGGTTATCTCTATGGCAAAATTATAACTATCTTAGTTTGAATCATTTAGAAAACAGAGTCTGGAGCCAGGATTAAGTTATTGACGTACAGGCTGGTACAGGCACAAGCCTGGAGCAGCCAGCATTAAGAAAACACACAGCTTGAGCAAAAAGATAAATATATATACACAAAGATACAATGCCCCACTGCACCATGCTGGCTGTGCATCGTAAGCCACAAAAAGATGGGTGATAGCATGTAACTCTTGAACAAAAAACTGTTAGAAGAAATGATGCCCTAGCAGAATTCAAGGAATGGAAAAGAGCTCTTATCTGCCTATCTCCCTTCAGGTCCCCTTTCACCACACAAGAAGCGGAATTTCTGTGCCTGTTGCATTATTTGGCTTCTTGGCAGCCACCCAGGTAGTCAAAACCCCATTACCCTGTATAACATTGTATCCGAACCCAAAAGTGCCAAGATTAATCTCTGCAATTAGAGTTTGTCGTGAACAAACTTCTTAAAGTCTAGGCTTCCAGTCCAATTTCCCATCAACCCAGGAAGTTTAGGAAGGATACCAGCAAAGATGGCGATGTCGCCCACGAAAACCGGGAGGGAGGCAGAGGCTTCAGGAAGGAGGAGCTGGTTGCAGAATCTGAGGAATCAGCTTGTGCTGAGCAACCATATGCATGTTTCAAAGTTTACCCGATGTTTGCAAAACGTTCTCCATCATAATCACAACCCCATCAACAAGCTAGAATTTTACTTGTTCCCTTGGGTTTTGTTCTGTTTCTGGGGGTTGTTTGTTTATGTGTATAAAGTATTCTGCCTGTGAGTACCGGTGTGGTTCACACATGTGTCATGTGCTGAAAAAGATCAGAAGAGACTGTTGATCCCCTAGAACTAGAGTTATATATAGTTGGTTGTGAGCTGCCATGTAGGTGCGGGGAGCGGAATCCAAGTCCTCTGCAAGAGCAGCCAGCGCTCTTAACCTCTGAGCCATCTCTCCAGACACTGTTCAATATTTTTGTCATCACTTAGTGATGTGTGATGGTATTAAAATTATTTTAATTGTCATTATTTAGTTTATTATCAATGAAACTATCGTTTTCCTTGCTAAATTAATTGTCTTGTCATGGCATTTGGAATCCACTGGGAAAGACCGAAGACTTAAGACTCACTTCAAATTTAGGCTAAATTAACTTATTCTTCTTGTTAGCAGAAGGATGGCAGGCTTAGAGCCAAGCAGCCTGCTGGGCCAAAGGGGCTAAAGGTAGGTTTAGAAAGGTGTGCATTACAAATATCTGTGGAATCTACAGCAGAGCAGAGAACAGTCTCTCTCCTCAAAGTTTCTCTTTCTCTCTGTAGAGTAATAAAAAGACCGCTTAATCCTGTTCCCACAGTGATAAGTGAGTTCACAAAAGCAGAAAAGAAATGGTTAAATCCCTCACAGCAGGAACACCATTATCCTAGTCTCTATCTCACCTGGAAACCAGGGGATCTCACAGGCATTCCAGGGCAAAGGTTAAGGGCCCTTAAGGGAGGCCTGGTCCCACAGTGAGTTTCTTTAACCAAGGTGGGGAAGCTGTGAATAAATTATCACACTGGCCTGAGCTTTTGCTAATCACTGGGATAGAGCCGGCAATGACAGTGTCATCTGGATAGGGCAGACTGTCACACCCCACAGCCAGTTCAAATATTTTCCTTTTTTTCCCTTTTGTGTACTGATTTGTGTGTGCGCTTTAAATTCTCTATGTATGAAGATATTCCTATTTTTCATATGTGAGATTTTTTTTCAGATTGCAAACTTTCTTCTCTATCCCTAGATTATTATGTCCACTTAGTACATGGCTTTTTTTAGAAAACGGTTGGATAGTTAATTTACATAGCCATGTGGGGCCCTGTCAAGTTTATATTTATAATCCCCCCTTTTTTGTTGTTTGTTTTGTTTTGTTTTTGAGACAGGGTTTCTCTGTGTAATAGCCTTAGCTGTCCTGGAACTCACTCTGTAGCACAAGCTGACCTAAAACCTACAGAAATCTGCCTGCCTCTGCCTCCTAAATGCTGGGATTAAAGGTGTGCACCACTCCTACCTGGCAGTATATGGCATCTTGATGAAGAGGAGTTAATTACAATATGATCAAAAATCTCAATTATTCCAGTGTTTTATTGGGAATGATTACTAAAACCTGTCTATTATTTCTTCAAAATAGCTGATTTTTTAAAAAAATTTGCTAATGACTATCTTGATAGCTTTCTTGATGTTAAACTATCCTTGAATTCCTATATCAAATCATAAATGGATATTTTTTATTATAAATAACTAATTATGAACTACTTATTTTTTTAAAGTTTTAACTCTTTTTTAATATTTATTTATTTATTTATTATGTATACAATATTCTGTCTGTGTGTATGCCTGCAGGCCAGAAGAGGGCACCAGACCCCATTACAGATGGTTGTGAGCCACCATGTGGTTGCTGGGATCTGAACTCAGGACCTTTGGTAGAGCAGGCAATGCTCTTAACCTCTGAGCCATCTCTCCAGCCCTGAACTACTTATTTTTATTTACTTGTCTATATTTAGTAATGTATTCAATTTTTATACCAAAATTAGTAAGTAGCATTCTCTGAAGTTAAATTTTGTAGTGTCTTTATCAGGGTTGATGGTTTATTTAACTAGAATCCAGAAAAGCATGGGACTGAAGGGATGTTTCAGTATTTAATTGCACTAACCGTTTTTCCAGAAGATTCTCAGCACTCACATGGTGGTCACACCACCTGACTCCAGTTTCAGAGGATGTCCTCTTCTATACTGCTTGCCTGTGCTACACAGGCATAGTCAGGCAAAAAAAGTGTAGAAGATCCATACACATAAGATAAAAATAAATCTTTAAAACAAGAAGAGGAGAGGGAGATGTACAGCTTTTTTTTCTGTCTAAAGCCAAAGGTCTTAGCTAAATTAAATTTAACTACACATAACTACCTCCTAAGAAGTTTGCCCAATTCCCCTATATACCTTCTTTCTCTTCCATATTCTTCAGGCCCATAAAACACTGTCCATCCAGGACATCCTTGAAGGTTTTCCTTTGTAGTATCTCTGCTTCCAACAAGAAAGCGTCCCTCCAGCAGTATATCCAGGGCAGCATGGCTCTGTTTACCTGACTCTCGAAAACAAACATAAGGCATGGTCTAAAGCATCTGCCAATAAGACACAGGAGCACACTTCATAATGCTGATGATATGTCACTGAACACAGACTAGTGATGTGGCGTTCCCTCTGTATGCTGTGAATACCACTGGTTAATAAAGAAACTGTTTTGGACCTGTAATAGCGTAGAACAGAGCGAGGCAGGGAAAACTAAACTGAATGCTGGGAGAAAGGAAGCAGAGTCAGAGAGAAGCCATGGAACCACCACCAGAGACAGAGATGCTGAAACTTGCCAGTAAGCCACAGCCACGTGGCGATACACAGATTAATCGAAATGGGTTAAATTAATATGTAAGAACTAGCCAATAAGAAGCTACAGCTGATGGGCCAAGCAGTGATTTAAATAATAGTTTCTGTGTGATTATTTTGGGACTGAGCAGCTGGGAACTAACAAGCAGCCTCCTACAACAAATTGGCACTCCAATGTGGTCAACTAAATCCATGTAAAATCTTAGAGGGCTTGGAAAGGTATTCTAGACACTAAAACACAAAATTTAGCTGCATATTTTTTTTTGGATGGGTTCTGCTTGTTGGCAGCAGGCTGCAATTCCTTTAAGAGAGGTTTTTCTGATTTAGCAGTAGCAGGAAAAAAGCCACATGGTTTTAAAACAGCAGCTTCCTAGGCCATGCTGCCAGCATGAACTCTGACTCTTTCAGGAGACTGAGCATTTAAATGAGGTTTGTGAGCAGAGTGCTATAACTTGCTTAATGGCATCATAGACGCACAGTGTGCCTAAAAATGGGGCAATGTACATGGCTCTCAGAGGCAGCAAACAGCTCTACCATGCTGGACTGGGCAGGGCAAGCAGGCAGTGCCATATTTCCCCTAGCAATGCCGCCACTTAAGTTCATAAGACGGGCTTAGCATTTTAAGAAGCATTTCTGGTCAGAAAAGAATTACATATAAACAATAAAGACAGATTCAGACATAAAAGAACTCTAAATGAGACACAGTATGTCTTAAAAATGTATGTAGGTTTGGGAGAGAGAAGATAGAGAGTATAGAGAGTCATAAAGGGAAGTAAATGGTTTAGAAAAAAATAAAAGTCTTTAAAGAGGAAGAACATAATAAGCCATGAAAAGATTGAAAATATACAGAGAGTCTAGATTATGTATATTATTGTGTTTTCTTTGATTTTTTTTGGCTGTGAAGGAGCTAAGTAACCAACATATATACTTTAAAGGTATCTTGTTTTAAAAATTTGGGTTAAGAATATGTTTCTTTGAAAAAGAGGTTCTTCTTTTGTTTCCACAGAAGATGAGAATCTATGGAACCCTTTCAGACTAATGTGGTTTTATGGGCCAAGACCTCCTGAAAAGTCACCATCAACACCCCCAAAAATACTTCACCCAATAAACAGCAGGAAGTAGTTTGGAGAGAACTATGCCCAAATTCCAAAATATTGTTTATAAATGTCTTTTTACATTTAAAGGGGGACATACTATAGAGATTTGCATTGGTATAGATCTTGGTTTATTGATACAAACTTAAGGTCAGTTTTGCTTTATATATATATGTGTGTGTGTGTGTTTCTGCTTTGATTAACGTATTATGTTTGTACAGCTCATTTAAAATGTAATGTATAATTAAGAAAAATATGGTAATAGATAATCAACAATAATAGTCAAGTGAGTAGTCATGTTAAGTTTTCTAGATATATAGAGATAAAATTCAATTAGATAGGTATTCTTGAAATCTTTCAGAGACCTTCAAAATATGGTATTTAAAATGTTTAAGACCTTATGACTGTTCATGACAGTGAGACACATATTCTCCTGGCAGCACCAATCTACTTCAAGAGGATGATTGGCATTGAAGAGGCTCCTCATGGAGTTGTTTAGCCATTTGGGCAAGAAATTGCTCTTGCCTGGACTGCTTGATGGTATGACGTGTGAACTGGACATGCAGGACCCATGGAGAAATGACTACTGAACTTGCCTAAAGGTGAAATGGTCCTTTAGGAATCTTGTTTCATGAAAGAGTCTGACAGACATTCTGTAAGACACAGAAGAAGTGACTGAAAAACTGCCAATATAAGTGGAACTGTCTTTGAAATTTCGTGCTTCATGGAAAAGTCTGCTGGATACTATGGGCCTGACTGCTGAATATGGATGCCCCAACGGTACAGAAGAACTTTGGGTGACTGTCCAGGCAGTGAGATGTCTCTGTCATTTCTAGAGTTTTGGAACTTGCTTACAAAGCACTTACTTTTTACTTAGGTAATATTATATTTTTCTGTGGTCTTTTATGAAGAATTTATAGCTATAGTTATAGCTTTCCTTGCTTATGATAATAGATAAAGTAGAAATAAATATTGTAACTATAATTCTTGCTTGATACCTGTCTTGTTATATGTAATTTTGCTATGTTAAAGTTAAAAACTTCCTTATTTAAACAGAAAAGTGGAGGTAATGTGGGATTTCCCTATGTATGCTGTGAATACCATTGGTTAATAAAAAAGCTGTTTTGGACCTGTGATAGGGTAGAGCAGAACTAGGCATGGAAAACTAAACCCAATGCTGAGAGAAAGGAGGTGGAGTCAGAAAGAAGCCGTGGAGCCATCACAGGAGACAAAAGACTCTGAACTTTGCCAGTAAGCCGCAGCCATGTGACAATACATAGATCATAGATTAATAGAAATGGGTTAAATTAATATGTAAGAGCTAGCCGATAAGAAGCCAGAGCTAAGGGGCCAAGCAGTGATTTAAATAATAGAGTTTCTGTGTGATTATTTCGGGGCTGAGCAGCTGGGAACTAACAAGCAGCCTTCTACAACAGACTGGGGAAGAAATGACCACAGTCAGAGCTTAGTCAGTGACAGCTGGCTCAAACACACCAATGAATCAAGGCTCTGCCCTGTTTGTTAGCTATGACAGACCTGGGAAAAGTTAAAAATTAAAGAAAGATGACTTTGATATTGATAGTCTAGAAGTGTCAGGCTGCACTTATATATCAACAGGTAGAGTACTTTCCTGGGTGTCTCTACCACCCCCTGACCCATGCTATACATGGCCTTTCTCAAAATTTCCACATTTCCATCCAGTATCCCACTGCTGTGGGATAATCCACTTGTATACTGTAAAAATTTTGTCACTTGGGCCAGGCGGTGGTGGCGCACACCTTTAATCCCAGCACTCAGGAGGCAGAGGCAGGCGGATCTCTGTGAGTTCGAGACCAGCCTGGTCTACAAGAGCTAGTTCCAGGACAGGCTCCAAAACCACAGAGAAACCCTGTCTCGAAAAACCAAAAAAAAATAAATAAATAAAAAATAAAAAAAAAATTTTGTCACTTGGATTGGTTTAATAAAATGCTGATTGACCAGTAAACAGGTGTAGTGATATTTCATTTGCATTTTAATAAATAAAGCTTGCCTGAAGATCAGAGTGTAAAACAGCCTCCTTGTTCAGCCTTACAGACCAGGCAGTGGTGACAAACACCTTTAATCCCAGTAGCCACACTAGTTTGCCATAGAAATCAGGTGGTAGTGGTGCACACCTTTAATCCCAGCCTAGAAAAGAATATAAGATGGGAGGAGACAGTTCTCAGAGTCCGTCTCATTCTGAGGATTCCTGGAAGCAGTATTGTCATTTTTAGACTTGGGTAGAGGTAAGAGCCGTTGGCTTGATGCTTTGCTTTTCTGGTCTTCAGGTTGAATTCCAATGTCTGTCTCTGTGTTTATATTAATCATATTACACTCAGGTGGGGTATATAGGTGGGGCAACCAAACTAAAGATGATGAGAAGGAGAAGGGTGAAGTCGGTGTCACCAGCAGGACTCAGAGGGAACAAGAGATGAACATGCCATGCTAATAAAAGTACCACCATGTGGTAGAATGTAAATAAGGAATATGGGTTAACTTAAATGTAAGAGCTAGTTAGTAATAAGCCTGGGCTATTGGTTAAGCATTTATAATTAATATAAGGCTCTGTGTGGGTAATTTGGGAAGTGGTCAAGACAGAAAGACTCCATCTACACCCCACAGTACATTTATTTTCTTCAGAACATTTTTGAACATATTAGTCACCAGTCATTTTCTCCCTCTGCTACCTCCCCTAAGTTAGGTTGCTCAGATGTTGTGAAATTATGATACATATTTGTTGTGGGAGCTCCTTCTGCTCCTTTAGCCAATAGCCGCTGAGATACCAGCCCATTGGGGCGTGGTCTCTCTCCCTTTAAAAAAGTGGCCACTTCCCTCCACTCTCTCTCTGGCTTCCGGCTCCACTTCCAGCAACTAGGCTCCTTTCCTGATTGTGCAGAGGGTTGTTGTCTGGGATGGTGATCTGTAAGTTTTTCCCCTTTAAATAAATAACCATTTTATTAATCGTAATTCCAAACTGGTGTGGGATTGTTTGTGACTTACACCTTCACATATTTTTGGGGCTCTCATTCATGGTTCCTATTTTTCAACCCCCTCAAGACAGGACATAGGAACTTTAATGTTGATTCCCCATAGCAAGTCACAAAAATCTATTACTACCTGCCTTTCTGCCTTGGGAATAACTATAAAGAGTTCATCAAATCTACCTCTGTCGGCTAAGAGGTTATACATATGACCTATGTCATTGCAGAGGAGTCTTGCCTCTTACCCTGGAGGGAAGTTCATAGCCTAGAGAGGCCAAAATGCAATGCAGACAGGCCTGACTGAATATCCCCACCCAGTTAGATAATACCTTTCCAAAAACAGAAATGTGTTCCTTGGCAGTTTCAGTGTTTGTTGTCTAATCACATTTCAGAGTGATTGTTTACTCTTCTGTCATTATTATACTACTAAACACCCCCTTGAAACTTTAGTGACAGTTTTCACAGACTATCCCAACAGCTAACCATGTGCAAGTCCCTAGAGACTGGTGTTCTCAAGAAGCATGGCAGCTCTGTGTCCTTTCCCACATGTTGCCCTAGGCACCAATTTATCTGTATCCTGTGTAATATCATCCTTTACAAAGCCAGTAAAGAGTCAGACGTGGTGGCACACACCGTTATTCCCAACAGAGGCAATTGTTTCAGGCCAGCCAGAGCCACACCGTGAGACCTTGTCTAAAAAGGCAGCTACGCCGTGGTGGTACACACCTTTAATCTCAGCACTCTGGAGGCAGAGGCAGGTAGATCTCTGTGGATTTGAGTTCAGCCTAGTCCAAGAGCCAGAACAGCCAAGGCTTCACAGAGAAATCCTGTCTCAAAAAAAAGTTTTAAAAGTAAAACAACTCAGTAAGGTTAAGTATCTCCTTGTATACTGCGAGACTTCTGGCAAAATAGTCAAACCTGAAGAAGGGGCTGTGGAAATTCCAGTTGGAAGTCAATCAGAAACACAAAGTAAACAACTTAGGGCCTGCATTTACCATCCTGTGAGGAGAGGCCATCTTGGGGGCTGAGTCTGGGGGGCAGGAAGTGCTGTCAATGTACTATTTCCTGCTCAGAGTAGTCAGGGGTAAAGTTCCCTTATGAGAATTTTTAAAAATCATTGCTGTGTCCATTTTAAATATGTGTGTATATCAGTTTCCTTATTTTCATTGTTATAAAGCCCTGACCAAAAGCAACCTGGAAAAGGAAGAGTCTTACTCTTACTCTTCCAGGTCACAGTCCATCACAGGGAAGTCAGGGAAGGCACTGCAGGCAGAAACTGAGCTGAGGCTGGGGAGCAACGCAGCTTGCTCCATGTGACTTGACCATGTGGCTTTCTCAGCCTGCTTTATCTTAGATCCTAGGACCACCTGACCAGGGTTGATCCACCCACAAAGGACTGGGCCCTCCCATCAATCATCAATCAAGAAAATATTTCCACATGCCAATCTGATGGCGGCATCTTCTAAACTGAGATTTCTTCTTCCCAGATGACCCCAAGTTAACAAAAAACTAACTGGATTCGTTTTTTTATGATGATTTTATTTTTGGTGCTGGGTGGAACCCAGGGCCTTATGTGAGAGTAGCATGTACCACTGAGATACATTCCCACCCCTAAACATTTTAGTATGGAGGGGGTTTTGTTGGTTTGATCCACTTTCTTTTCTTTCTTTCTTTCTTTCTTTCTCTCTCTCTCTCTCTCTCTCTCTCTCTCTCTTTCTTTCTTTCTTTCTTTCTTTCTTTCTTTTTGAGATAGAGTCTCACTATGTAGCCCTGCCTGACATGGAATCCACTATATAGATCAGCCTGGCCTCTCACTCACAGACATCCACCTGCCTCTGATTCTCAAGTGCTAGAATTAAAGGTAGAAACGACTATGTCTGGATTTTTTTTAATGTAAAAGAGTTTACTAACTTTCAAGGCCACCCTCACCTCTAGTCTTTGGGGGATCTTGAGGCAGAGTCTCTGAAGGTCTCAAGCAGACCTAAGCATGGCAAACATGGCACTAGCAGGATTTGCCCTTTCCCGTTCCCTCCCCCTTTGCTGAACCCTTAGATTACATCCCTAAAGCTAGCTACCAAGGTCCATTCCCTTATTTGGCCACTGATTCATTTTTGAGACTGCCCACCAAGGTCCGACTATCAAAACATCAATGTCTAGAAATCAAAATTTATTGCTTTGACTAACCTAATTAAAATACCCAATCAGAATTTACCAACTCTGTGTCTGTCTGTGTGTGTGTGTTTCAATCTCCAGACCCTTGCTGGACCTGCAAAAAAACAAAACCTTAGGCATAAAGCAGGCATTGCACTACAAGCCCCACCAGGGGCACTCACTTGTGGCTCCTTTCATCATGGGTCCTATCTGATCCAGTTCTCTGTGCAGAAAGGGAGGCCTCAGGGTGTGCGGAGGGAGAAGAAGTAGCTCCCCTGAGCAGCAATGCTCCGTCTATGGCCTGCTTGAAGCACCTAGGTGCACCCAGGGAAAGGGAAGTAATTCCCCCAGTAGTGGGAAGTAAGGGGTGGGAGCGGACATTCAACTCATTCCTCATCCATGGTTTATGTCTCCTTTCTCTACCACTGGCTTGTATAATTGGGAGACTGTTGTAATAGGAGCGGCGGGGCTGCGTCCCAGCACCCCAGCCGCCTGCTAGCTTATGCCCCGAAATAACAACACACAAACTGTATTCTTTTAAACACTGCTTGGCCCATTTGCTCTAGCCCTTACTGGCTAATTCTGATATCCCGATCAACCCATCTCTAATAAACTGTGTAGCACCGGTCTTACTGGGAAAGATTCAGCATGTCTGACCTGGCGGCTTGCTTCATCGCGTGTGCCCGGGAGAGGGGAGTATGGCGTCTCTCCAGAGAGCAGAGCTGTCGAGTCTGAGCTCACTTCCTCTTCCTCCCAGCATTCTGTTCTGTTTACTCCACCCACCTACGTTTTAACCTATGAGGGCCAGCTAAGCAGTTTCTTTATTTTTTTAACCAATGACCTTTCTCCATCAGGAGACCCCAAAACCCTCCATTTTCAGAGACACCACAGGCCATTACCAGCCTGTTGGAAGCTGTTTTGAAGTAAGAGGGTGTAAGATGCTTTTTCACCAAACATTATTGGAAGGATTGAAAAAAAGCAATCAGAAAACCTACTTATTTAAGTCTGTTGCATCAAGGATTTGATGAGTTACCTGCTGGGTTTCTGGAAAGGCTCTGTGAAACATATTGGGTATTTATCCCCACAGTCCTTAATAAATAAAAATGTGCCCCCCCACAAGTGGATAACTCTGCCAATGTAATAAACTAATCAAGCTGAATTAAAGTCCAGGTTTTGATTTTAACAAAGCATTTCCAGGTGGGAAGAAAACAGTGCAAGTGGGACCCACATGGCGGGTGAGGACCACGAGAGACAAATCCGCCATATGGAGAAAGCCTGAGTGTGGAGTTTATTGAGATAAAGGGAATGGAAAGGGGAGACAGACAGAGAGAGAGAGAGAGAGACAGACAGACAGACAGACAGAGACAGAGAGAAGCTGCCTCCTCAGAATGGCAGAAAGGAAGAGAGAAAGGAGTAGGTGGAGCTTGTCTCTTAAAGGGATCTTTGCACCTGCATACTGACCAGGACCCTGGGCTGGCCAGGGTACAGCCTGGGTACATTCTACGAGCATAATACCTGAATCTTAACAGTGGTAGTCTTGGGAAAGAGGGGAAACTGATGTGGGAGTGTCATATATCAATCTGTTGATTTCATTGGTTAAGT
>JABTXL010001457.1:2668403-2691871 GCA_025134845.1 Neodon shergylaensis
CAGCTGGGGTGCTGGGGACGCAGCCCCGGCCGCTCCCTATTTCAACAGGGAAACCATGTTGCACATCTAGTGATTGGGTCTTAAATATCCTATAGGGGAGTTCTTGAGAATCTGGGGGGAAAAGCTGACCTTTGGTGTGTTGCAAGGAGGCCACTTGTTGGTTCCCAGCTTCCCAGCTAGCTTAGATCCAAAATAATCACACAGAAACTGTATTATTTAAATCACTGCTTGGCCCATTAGCTCTAGCTTCTTATTGGCTAAATCTTATATTAATTTAACCCATCTCCATTAATCTGTATATCTGATGTAGGTGGGTCTTCTGTCTATGTGTTACTTTCATTGGTCAAATAAAGAGACTGCCTTGGCCTTTGATAGGACAGCAGCTTAGATAGGCATACTAGACCGAACAGAATTGTGGGAGAAAGAAAGCAGAGTCAGGCAGACGCCATGGAGCCAGCTGCCAGGTCAGACATGCTGAATCTTTCCCGGTAAGCCACCACTTGTACTGCTACACAGATATTAGAAATGGGTTAGATCAATATGTGATAGTTAGCCAATAAGGGACTGGAGATAATGGGCCAGGCAGTGTTTAAATGAATACAATTTGTGTGTTATTTTGGGTGTTAAGCTAGCTGGGTGGGATGAAAAGTAGGCCTGCTCACCTCATCACTACATATATCACCACGAGGTCATGGCCTACCAGCAAAGTTTCAGCATGTCTGTCTCTGGTGGAGTCTTTTTGACTCCACCCTTCTTTCTCCCAACATTCAGCCTAGCTTTCCCTGCCTACCTAAGTTCTGCCTCGCTATAGGTCCAAAGCAGTTTCTTTATTCATTAATGATAATCACAGCATACAGAGGGAACACCCACATCACTGGGAAGCTTTCAGAGGGGCCTGGTCTGAAGTGGGAGGAGTGGGGCCAGTTTCCCAGTCGAACATCTGGGTAGGTTTGCAATGGGGGAAAGTGAGGCTGGAGCAGAGGCAGAGCTTTATAACTGGAGGTTTTTCTCCTGCCCACCAATTCCTAAATAACCACTCTGAGGCTTAATATAAATTATAAACTGTTTGGCCTATTAGCTCAGGCTTATTGTAAACTAACTCTTACAACTTAAATTAACCCATTTCTATTAGTCTATATTTTACCACAAGGCTTATGGCTTGTTGCATCTTGCTTCTCCAGCAACTACTTGCATCTCCTAGAGTCCACCTTCTTTTTCCTTGTATCTTTGCTAGGATTTCCTGCTTGGCTCTATTCTGCCTGCCTACTGGACAAATTAGCTTCTTTATTAACCATTGGTAATAAAACATATTCACAGCATACAGAAGGGCATCCCACATCAGAGCTTCCACCTCAACAGTCTCAGATGCTCACCCCAAACCAGTAAGGCCCTAATATTGCTTTGTCATGCAGTAGGCCCAAGACATAAGGAGAAAGCTCCATAAACAAGAAAGATTTGAGGGGATGAATAGGTCTTTTGGGAGCAGCTCAGAAAGTTTACGATAGCTAAGCTTCAGCTGAAGACAGACAGGGAATAGACCAGGAAATGGCTTTAAAAACAAAAGAAAAACTCACCAACATTGTTTGCTGAAGTGCAGATCTGTTGGAATTTAGACAAAGGTCACCACTCTGCTCCTGTATGAAGATGACCTCCTGATAGCCTTGACCACTGAGGAGGAATGTAGAAGGTCTTTTAGAAACCCTCCAAGGTTCTCAACTTTCCTGATACTACGAACCTTTTATACAGTTCCTCATGTTGTGGTGACCCCAACCATAAATTATTTTGTTGGTATTTCATAAAGTAAGAGTTACTACTGGCTACATGGTGGTGGCACACATCTTTAAACCCAGCACTTGGGAGATCTCTGTGAGAACGAGACCAGCCTGGTCTACAGAGCTAGTTCTAGCACAGTCAGAACTGTTACACAGTGAAACCCTGTCTTGAAAAAAAAAGTTTGCTACTGTTATGAATAATAAATATCTGTGTTTTCTGAGGGTCTCAGGCAACCCCTGTGAAAGGGCCATTCAACCCACAAAGGGGTCCTGACCCACAGGTTGAGAAATGTTGAGAGCCCAAGCCCTGGGGTACAGAGTTTCAGCTATATAGGCTCAATGTTCAGCTGTGTGCCCCTCGGGACATAGACCTAGGCTACAACCTAGGGAAAGGAGAGCCACTGCTTTCCCATGCTCGTATTTCAGCCATCCTGCAAATCCCCACTACCACATTGAAAACACAACGCAACACAAATATGGGAATTCCTGGGGGTGCCTGGGTACTGCTGGCTGCGAGTCTGCAGATTTGCTGACACAGCCAAGTACCTCTCTGCCAGCACCAGAGGCACACAGCCCTTGGAACAGACTGAGACTGCGCAGAGGGCCTTCAAAGCCTTGAAAAGGTGTCTGCTCTAGCTGGGCCCTACCAGACTTTACTACACCAGTCCACTTCTACTAATACATAAGAGGGCGAGGCCAGAGGCGTTGCCAAGGAGGTCCTCATGCAAACCCTGGGACCCTGGAAAAGACTAGTGGCATTAGTGACATTGGCATGGAACTCATGGCAACCACTGCTGCATAACAAAGCTCCAACATTTCAACTTTGTGGATCACACTTGTCCAGCACCTTTTACTTTCATTTTAAATAATTCTCACTATTATACCTCTTCCTTTGGGAAATTTTGTGTGGGCTTTGTTGAAGGATAAAAACGTGTACGATGGTAGCCTCTTGAAGCAAAGTAATTCTTTGGGAAAAAAAATCCCCACCACCATTAATCCCATTAGTTGAGAATAAGATACTACCACAATTTTTTTTAAAGGTTTATTTATTATGTATACAACATTCTGCCTCCATGTATGCCCGCACACCAGAAAAGGGCGCCAGACCTCATTCCAGATGGTTGTGAGCCACCATGTGGTTGCTGGGAATTGAACTCAGGACCTCTGGAAGAGCAGCCAGGGCTCTTAACCACTGAGCCATCTCTCCAGCCCCCGATACTACCACAATTTAAAGTCAAATGTGAGGCGAGCTTTAATGAACTACTGGATGGGCTCTGACGAGGTCAATACAGTTTGCATTGGCTCAAGTATTTCCCATCAAGTCCAATGGGGCAAGCGTACATCCTGAAGTATTTCCTGCCTATGTACTTCCTGCCCACATGTGATCTAACTCAACTGGTGCAGATGGGTCAAAAAAACTTATTTAGGGGAGTTAAAACAATGGCCTCCAGCGTTTCAGGAGCGATCTCTCCTTGGGCAAGGGGTGTGCAGATCAGAGGCATTCTTGTTTCATGGATCTCTACGGCATAGTAATTGAAACCTAAAATCTAACTTTGGCTATTACCAAACCATGTAACTCGGCCTACTCCCACACAAGTTAACACCAAGCTGCTAGAAAATTCAGGTAAGTAACTTCTGCTTGGTAAATAAGGTGTATTTGATAATCAAGACTTATAAATGCCTACAGTATAGTCAGTCAGGTCCACAATGACATTTGTCAAGTTTCATCTTTGCTCACTTTTAAGGTTTAGTTTTGGATAAACTAAGCCATATAAAAAACTGCAATATTCTATACTGGAGAGTCTGACACACACACACACACTCATAGACACACACACACACACACACACACACACACACACACCAGAAAGTCCTTTTCCCAAGGTCAGGCACTTAGAAGAAAGTTCTTGCTTGCTAAAAAGGGAAGTCATTCTTATCTCTGGCAGAAGGAATTTGTGACCCCTCAGTTAACACAGGACTGGTGCCTACTGTCAAGGTCAATGCTTCCTCAACCCTTGACCTCAAGCCACACCCCAGCTCAGAGGCCTACTTTCTCCCATTTAATCCTATCTGCAACTGTGGAGTACAAACAGTATATTCTTTACTCAATAAATAAGCCGGAAGCCATCTCATACCATGTCTGTCTCCTCCCTACCTTACATTTTCGTTGGGACATGAACTCCTGCCTGGGCAGATCTTCAGCTTGGCAAATCTTTCCAAGAGGCTTGACTCAGTTGCAACAAGATGGCCGGCATGTATAAGGGCCATAGTTGTCACTGACCTGCTGGTAAAAGAAGCTGACAAGTTAACTTTGGGACAAGAACTGTCCCTGACAGCACCACACTCCACTGAGAGGGGACACCTGAGAGATGGAGGTCTAACACCCAGGTGACCCAATACCAAGACCTGCTTTTGAATCAAACACACATATGGCTCCACAGATGTATGTCTTCATCCCTGCCAGGCCCGTGCCAGACAAGGACCTTGTGGGTCCCCTGCATAACTTGAGGTGACTGACCTGATTCAGTCTGATATGACTGATAGCCTGTTGGTGACATTAGACAGGGTATTGGTTACAGACAGGAGCATTTTTGTACAAGAATAGATCTGGAAGCAAGGGCAGCAATAGTGACTCAAAATAAGCTAAGGCTATCTGGGCACAATCTTTAAGCAGGGGAACCTCAACTCAAAATTAAAAGATCTTATCTCTATTTGAGGCTGTCTGGTTAGTCAAGAGGATGGCTATTGTCCCTTGCAAAGGACATCAAAAAGGGGATTTCCCAGAAGCCAGAGGCAACGGGGCTACTGATTTAGTCACCTGAAAAGTGTCCCTGGAACCAGTAAGTGACCTTCAAGTCTTGGTAGCCCTGGGAGTCCATCTGGAAGGTGACTGGTTACAGATCTCCATTGTTAGGAACATTCTTAAGATGAGCCACTCCAGGCCGGGTGGTGGTGGCGCATGCCTTTAATCCCAGCACTCGGGAGGCAGAGGCAGGCAGATCTCTGTGAGTTCGAGGCCAGCCTGGTCTAGTTCCAGCTAGTTCCAGGAGAGGAACCAAAAAATCTACGGAGAAACTCTGTCTCAAAAATCAAAAAAAAAAAAAAAAAAAAAAAAGACGAGCCACTCCGCCAATCAGACCAATTAGACTGAATTAATGCCCATGTTTACTGCATCGCTTCTGGGTGGCCGAGAAAGCATGGCGGTGGGGGGCGGGCATATAAAACCCAAAGACCATGTGTTCTTTTTCTTGGCAGCAGCCTAAATAGCCTATGAGAGTGGTACTGACCTTCCCTGGGGAGGGGTCAGCATGGGGTGGAGCTTTCTGCTCCATTGGCACCCCAAGGATGAATGCCAAGGGCTGGAGTGATGCTTCCAATCATCCCAGATTCCTTGGATATAGAGGTGTCAGAGAGCTAGGTCTCACTTTCAATAAAAAAAAAAATTTTTTTTTTACTGTGGTCAGAGAAAACCTCAAAGAAAGGGAAAAAAGTAGACACAGATCAGATAATTGGTATCAGTCTCTGTTTACCTGGTCCCCATGACAACCTTAAGGTCAGCATTATCCAGACTGTTGATAATATTCTTTTTAAAAAAATGCTGCAAGATCCCTGGCGGTAGTAGGCAGCAGAAATGCTGTAGGTCCCTAATGGTGGTAGCAGGTCATGTGGCAGCAGGCAGTGGGCCCCAGGCAGAGATGGCTGCTGGTCCCTGAGCAATGGCTGGTCCCAGGCAGGGAGACACATGGCGGGCGGGCAGAAGACAGAAACATGGATAGACACGACTTGCAGAGTGAAGTTGAATGTTTATTCAGGGGGTTGTGGAGGGGAAAGAGTGAAGGGGGGACAGAGAGAGAAGAGGAGAGGAGAGACAGAGAAGGGGGAAGCAGAGAAGTGGGGAGAGAGGCAGAAGTGAAGCTGCCTCTCCGAGAAGAAGATGAAAAAGAGAGCGAGCTCAGGCCAGAAGCTGGAGATCAGCCTGCCTCAGCGGATGGGGGAGGGAGTGGGCATGGCTTGTCTCTTAAAGAGACAGAAAACCATAACATTCCCAGGTCTTCCTTATAATAAAAAACAGGAGATTAGACACCACAGTTTGAAGGAATTGGGGCAGCAAATTTTCAAAACTGCTTCCTACTGAATTGTGGGTGTTGTCTTTGGGGGGGGGGGGACCTGAGAAGGCTGTATGCTGGCCACATCCTGGCATAGCTGGTCTCTTTGCTCCTGACCAGTGTCTGTGGCATGGAAATGTCTGGTATCTCTCTTATCCTGTTTAAGGTATTGGCAGAACAAAGAACAAAGTTAAATTAAGGAAAAAAAATTAGGACTAGGGAATTGAGGGGGATGTATCTGACCTGTTTAAGGTGGATTCTTTAATTCAGCTCCCTGGAACTCACAAAAACTCCTTGAATTTGTGAAAACAGAAGTTTTAGACACATAATGACTATGGCATATTTTTGATTTGAAATTTGTTTGGTGAGATAATCTGGGAAAACCTCTCAGCTATCAAACTGTCAGAGATCTTTGAGAAGGATAAGATTTTACTTGAGTTACTGATTAAAAAATGACAGAGAACTTACTTGGTTGGCACCCAGAGCTACTCTTTTTTGGGTCCTCCATGGTTGTTGAAGTTTGCACTTGACCTTTGCTGTTTAGCGCAGGGTCTGTCAGGCTGCAGAAGACCCTGTGAGCTAAGAAATCTGTAGGAAGACATGCCTACCTTGACCTGAGCAGCTAGGCTGTTGATTCCAGTGATTCCGTCCACGTCTAGAGGTCTTTAGTTTAGATGAAAGGCAATTTTGCCCAATGGTCAGCGAAGCGAACCGCAGAAAAACATTGTTCTGTGTGTCCATTTGTCTTCTGTCTTCTTTGGAGGAAATAAGAGTCTAGTGCTAGGAGCCAACCTGTCTCTTTTGTTATGAAAAGTTTTTAAATATTAAATACTTTAATATCACATTCCCCAGATCTCTGAGCAGTTGAGGGTTGGATTAAATATAGCTGCAGTATACTGGCTCTTAACAGGTAAGATTTACACTCGTAAAAGGGCAGAAAGAAGAAACTGCTGGCAGTGGAAGGTTAATGCCAGAACTGACAATGGTAGAAAACAGCTTAAGAGACTTAGAGGTACATACCAGTTTAAAATATGAGACTCATGATTTTGTAGTCTGAAATGAGATGTAATGAACAATTATTATACACAGAAAGAGTGAACAGGAATTGGGCAACATGGATGTCTTTGATGGGCCCTATCAAAGGCGTGCCATTGTGCAAAACACATGTAACAGAGTTAACAGGAGGATCTTAGTGAAAACAGGGGAAAAGGCAAGGTAGACATGAGTAAAACTGAGAGAGCCTGGTCACGTGACCTGGCTCTCAGCCAAGATGGCGAAAAAGTCACCTGACCCATCTGGCCCTCAGCCAAGATGGTGACAAAGTCACCTGACCCACCTGGCCCTCAGCCAAGATAATGACAGCCACGTGTTGTGGGAAAAAAGTTACACTTTTTCAGCTATAAGGACTTTAAGTTTAATGAGACGGATCTAAAAATGTGATCTGCTCTGTTTCTGAGCCGCCATGACATAACAGAAGCCAGAGCGGGGAGGGGCGAAAGGCTGGAACCAAAAAAGCTGCAGCATGCCACAGCTGGAATTGAAAAAGCCGTCTTAGTACCTACATATTTGTCTGTACGGTGGTAGTATGCTGTTAGGCAGCCATTTACCATTTTTCTCTAAGGTATATTGGGGTCATTTTTTGAACAGAGATGGATAAGTGTAAGGCATTAAAGCATGAGGCCGGAGTGATAGGTCTGGACAGCTTGGCTCCCATGGTCAAGGCCGTGAAAACACCCACAAAAACGGTGGCACCTCAAGCCTACAACGAGAACGGCTCCCCATTAAGGCGAGATGCAGATGGCACGAACACCCAGACCCTGTGAACAGGCGTCCGAGCTCACAGAGGGGGTGCTAGAACCTGGCTGAATTGACTTGAGCATCTGACGAGAGAGGGATTCCCGGGCAGGAAGGATTCAGCCAAGGCCAGGCCGCACTGTAGCGGTGTGCCGCACCGTAGCGGCACTTACGACGAAAAGAAGGAAGAAAAGTAATGAAAAGAGAAAAAGAGGGAGAACTGGAGACTCCGGGCCTCCAGGCGCAGGTGAGCTGAGGGGCTGGCTAAGGCACGGGCTTAGCACAGGAGACAAGTCAAATTGAATGCCAGCGAAGGGAACAACCAAGGCCCTGAAGGCCCATGGTTGGAGGTCCCCCATCCCTAGAAACCGCCAAAGGTTGCCGGGAGCTCAACAGTCAATTCCTTGGGTTAAAAGAGATGGTTAACCTGGCCGAAATGGGGACACTCATGATTAGAAGCCGGTGTTGTTTGGAGGAGCTGCGTCCAGGCAGATGGAACACTTGGGTCGTTGTAGAGAAGGTCCTCGGGTCCTGATTCTGCCCCGGGAGGGAGCTCGGAGTCCTGGACGGTGCCTAAAGCCGGAACTCCTGCCCCAGGTGGAAGTCCGGGGTGGGCGAATCATCCGAGTCTTAAATTTGATCAGGGTAAAGATTAGACCCAGCATCCTCATCTTTCCTGCCAACTTACTTCAAACAGAGAATAGTCAGTTAAGCTACTGTTCTTTAGGACCAACAATGTCCCCATAGAAGAGGACAAGTAATAATTTGACCCATGTCCACAGAATCACTGGGGCTTGTGACAAGGCAAAACAGTCCAGAGATTCCTCCATCTTGCTTTGTTTGTTTTGTTTGTTTTTGTTTTTTGAGTCCAGCTTTCTCTACTTAGCCTTGGACGTCAAGGGACACACTATAAACCAAGCTGGCCTTGAACTCACAGCGATCCACCTGTGTCTGCCTCCCAAGTGCTGGGAATAAAGGCCTGTACCGCTACCTCCCAGCCCATCTTGTATTCTTGCAAAGGCGATTTCAGATTTAACTAGAATTTAAACTCCATGATGGAAAATCCCATGGAAAATTATCCAACTCTACTCTAGGAAACCAAAGTGGAATTTCCCCAGCTAACTTAGCTTCTGTGCAACTGCCTGCTTGTGTAGCTGCCCCACAGGCTGCAGCTAACTGCTTGCTGTAGCTTCTGTCAAACTGCTTGCATGCATAACCCCACCGCCTTCCAGCTGCAAAGTAAGATACCAGGATGTGGTTTTTGCCTTTCAAAGCCCATTGCTCTAAATGCTCAGGGTTACACTTAGGTCCCAAATGCCTGACTGTAGTCCCAGCTGGCTGGAATAAAGGCTTTCAATTGGCTATAAACTACATCTGAATGGTTATCTCTGGTGAACTCCCCATAACATGAGGGTCTGGAAAGATAGCTCAGTTAATATAGTGCTTTCCTTGCAAGCCCAAAAATCTGTATTTCATCCCCAGAATCCACATTTTTTTTTAAGTTAGGCATGGTGGCTGTTAGCATCCAGGCACACCTGCCCCTGCCCCTTGGGGACCTGGCAGAGTGTGTCACCCTTGAGTGCATGGCAGACAGTACTGTGTCCCTTTATGTTGTGTAATGTTTTGACTTTTTTTTGAAAGTGTTAGCATTTAATTGGCCTCCCTGAGTGGCTTCAAGCCACCAGAACACAGGCACCTCCAACACCCTTTATCTTCTCTTCAGCTCTTCTGCTGAAAAATTTGGCTTTCACGATGACAGGCTGCTTAGGGAGCTTTCCCTTCCCCAGAACTTTGTAGTAGCCCAATCACACGACATCAATGATGGGAGCAACTCCAGTCTTGTTCTTGGCAGCGTTGACCCGGGTCTGCTCACTGACCAGAGTCCACAGTTTATCCAGGTTGATAGTCGGGCAGAAGCTCTGGTTCCTCTTTAAGTGGTAATGCCTCATCCCAACATTCCTGAAGTAACCTGGATGATATTTGTCGAAGTTGATCCTGTGATAATGCATGCCTCCAGCGTTCCCGCGTCCTCCTGGATGCTTGCGGTGTTTACCGATGCGGCCATGGCCGTGGCTCAAGTGGCCCCAGAGTTTCCGGGTCTTCCTCAGTCTGGATGGCATGGCGGTGGCAGAAAGGAAAGAGGGATGTTTTGACTTTTTGAGGTGCCCACAACTCTGCTTCCAAATAAATCACATATGAAGACTTATTCTCAGATGTGAATGCTTTAGCTTGGCTTGTTTCTTGTCTTCTTTCTTAAATTATCCCCGACTACCTTTTGCCTCTGGGCTTTTATCTTTCTCTATTTCTGCATACCTTTCTTTACTTCTTTCTCCGTGGCATGCTGTGTAGCTGGATGACTAACCCCTGATGTTCTCCTCTCCTTGATCGCTTGCTCCTCCTTTTCTCTTTCTATTTATGCTCTCTGCCTGCCAGCTCTGCTTATCCTTGCTCCTGCCTCGCTATTGGCTGTTCATCTATTGATTAGGACCATCAGGTATTTTAGGCACAGTAATACAGCTTCACAGAGTTAAACAAATGCAGCATAGACAAAAGTCACACCTGAAAATAATATTCCTCAATACCTTTAAAAGGCAGAACTCTGCCTACCTCTTCCTCTTGTAATGATCTCAGCCACAAATAAGGCTGCGTTTCCAGGTTCTAGAGCCATACACATGCGGACATGCCCTCAGGCAGAAGTGCCTGAATGTCAAAGGACCCAAGCAGGACCCACGTGCACGCACACATGGTTACATCCACTATGACTCAGCTAAGCCCTTGTCCGCATGCATGAGCCCGTCATCTGTCATCTGCGTATTACGTAGTCATGCCAACCCCCTGTGCGCATGCACAAGGCAGCTTTTAAAAGCTGGACACGCCATCTTTCTCTCTCTCTCTCTCTCTCTCTGCACACCGATTCCCCAGGCCTGTACACACCCCCTCTAACAAACTCCTAAGAGGGTGTGTTGCGTGTTCCGTGTTTCCTTCTCACTCACGCCACGTAATTTCACTTCTTCGTCCTTTTCCCCTCTCTGCATCTCTTCTCTTTTCCTCTCTCTCTCTCTCTCTCTCTCTCTCTCTCTCTTTCTCTTTCCATTAGACTCCCTTTCTCTCTCCCCTCTCTCTTCCCTTCCCCCAATAAAAATCCCCACATAAGCTCTCTCTGCATGGCGCGTTTGTCCCTCACCCACCATCTGTCTCTAGCCGACTTGGGTACACCCGCCAAGGTCCAGTCTTGTGTGTCATAACAATGGCATGTTCTAGAGAGGAGAAAAAAAGATGGATCTGTGGGGTGCACAGCCCAGTCAGCCTAGCTTGCTTACTGGTCTGAGTTCCAGGTGAAAAATGACTGGGCTGTGGTGGTGTATGACTTTAATCTCAGTGCTCAGTTGGCAGATCTGAGTTTGAGGTCTGTAACTTGGTCTACAGAGCAAATTAGAGGACAGACAGGGCTATCCTGAGAAATAAAAAAGTAAAGGAAGGAAGGGAAGGAAGGAGGGAGGGAGGAAGAGAAGGAGGAAGGGAAAGAAAAAAGAAGGAAAGAAAATACGTATGCACGTGCACTTGCTCTCTCATGCTCTCTCTGTCTCTCGCTCTCACACACATACACTAACAGCCCCTAAAATGCAGAGCTTGTGCCTGGTTAGATTACTGACATTTTTTTAGGCTCTCCACATGTCAAGTAGGGTCCAGTGCTCGGTATGTGGCTGATTGGTGACATAGGGCATGATGACTTTAGTCCTCAAAACAAAATTCTAAGAACAAAAACCCAAGGTGAGATGTTTGAAACTTGATTGATGGTAGAAAACCCTTCAGTTGAAATGTTTGCTTTTCTTGTGATAAGGTTCAACTAAGAAGAACCAAACTGTTTTTGAGTCTGGTTTGTCTAAAAACAAACAAACAAATCCCACAGCATTGCCGGTAGTGAACAATCCAAGATGGCTGAGAGTCAGTCTTCCCTCATTCTTCAGGATTTCAGTGTTCAGGTACTGCACCCACCCCCATCCGCCTGGGCCCCGGCAGAAGCCAAAGCCAGCAAAGCCAGTATCCTGATACCCACAGATCACACCCACTCACTTCCTGTTTTTCATTCCCTTGCTGACAAGGAGGGCAGCTGTTCTAATTGCAGAGCACAGGCCTGGGAGGAGGCCAGATGTGGAGGAGGAATGTGGTTGGGCTCCACAGCAAATGCCTGACCCAAGTCTGGCCAACCGCATCTTCCATCCCTTCATAAAGCCCTTCTGGTTGGAAACAGGCCTGGCTCCAGTTTTTGCTGGGTCATTGAGAGGCACTCTCCTCCTTCGGCCGTGGGGTTTGCTTATTGGAATGGAAGTGTGTGCTGCTAGGAGGCCGGAAGTAGAAAGTGCTTCAGCTAAAACTGGGGGCAGAGCCAGGGGTGCGAAAGCAAGCTTCTAATGAGAGCATGCAGCCTCGAAACCCAGCCGCACTTGAGCAATGCACTGGTTATGCCAACAAAGTGCGTTTGTTTGGAGGGCAGGATTGTCTTTAGAGGTCCAGACTGGCCTAGAATTTGTTCTTTAGGCCAGGATGGCCCCAGATTTGCAGCGATCCTCCTGCCTCTGCCTTCCAAGGGGAAGGGATTGTTGGTATATGCCAAAAAAAAGTGACTTTCTTTCTTTTTGGGGGAGTGGGGGACTTTTTAAAATTTTAATAGATTTTCTGCACCACCAATAATGTTTCTCCTCCGGTGCAGTAAACCAGATCAAGCTCAGCTGAAAAAGTTTTAACTGTAGGGGTCCACGAAAACGCCGAGGGAAGACCCCAGACTCAAATAGTATGCAAGATCGAAGAGCGTTTATTAACCCGCATGTGCGGATGGTTCGCCTGTCCAAAATGGTGACGACCGGGGACAAAGCGTAGCCAGGGGAATTATAGAAACAGGTCATGTAAAGCATGATTGGCTAAAAAAACAGCAGTTACATTAGTTTATTTTTGATTAGCTGTGGTTCTAGTTTTTCTATCTCTGGGCATACTGGGGCCAGTCTGGGTCTGTTTCAGGGGGTTGCAGGGCAGTGTCTTGTGATACTGTTGGAGCTGGTTCAGGCCTCGTTTGTTTGTGCTCTGCTTCCTGTCTCTGCTGTCTGGGGCCGTGGTGACTAATGAATAGTCCTTTGCCTGGGGGGAAAAAAAACTGGTTTGCTCTTAAAGAAAACTGAAACTAGATCTGGTTGTAAAGGGGGTAAATTTAGACATCTCAAAACAACAGATTTATTTAAGCAAAGCAATTCCCAGGCAAATTCTCCAGTCACAGAGATCGAGGCTGGGGAAGCAGCACCCCCCCCAGCCCTTCCACTCCCCCCACCCCCACACCCAGTTAAAGCATGGAGACTTTATAGGTTGTAGGTGATGGGTGATGACGTGTCCACCTGGGTTTGTGCCCAAGTATGGTCAAAAGCTGAGCTCTCAGGCGGGGATTTGCGCTGCTGTTGGCAACAGAGGAGGAAGTTGCAGTTACCACCAGAAATTCAGAACTGGGTTTTTGGTACCTTTTCTTTATTGGGAGACTCTCTGAGCAGGCGGGGTTTGGAGAGGGAGAGAGAGAAAGGAGAGAAGGGGGGGGGGAGAGGAAGAGGAGGGGGGAGGGAGAAAGAGAGAGAGGAATGGGGCTTTCCGTACCATGCAGGGGCGAGCTGGAGGTTCCAACTGAACAATTTAATTTTATCTTACATTTTCTTTTTTATCTCCATTTTCCTACAGTGTAATTAATTATACCTCCTTGTACATTTTTTAAATTTTTTAAAAAAGAAAATAATCTATCTTTTTTTTCATTATATATACCCAATCCAACTTCCCACTCCCTCCCCTCCTCTCATTCCCCTACTTACCCTCCCCCACGCCCACCACCATCCACTCCTCAGACAGGGTAAGGCACATTGCTTTATCTTACATTTTCTGTGTTAGTATTTTTGCTTGCATGCATGGCTGTATACCACATTCATGCCTGGTGCTCAGAAAGGCCTGAAGAAGCCATGAGATCCCGGAAGTAGAGTTACAGAATGCTGTATGCTCCCGTTTGGGCACCGGACTTCAAATCCAAGACTTCTGCAAGAGCAGCAATGTGGGCCCCTATAAACTCACAGTATTAAGAGATGTGGCTTTGTTGGAGGAAGTGTGGCCTTGTTGGAGGAAGTGTGTCACTGTGGGGGTCTCCTATGCTAAGGATACCGCCCAGTGTCATAGTCTAATTCCTGTTGCCTTCTGATCAAGATGTAGCCGGCACCAGGTCTGCTCTCCTCCATGATGATAATGGACTGAACATCTGAATTGTGATTCAGTTTCCTTTAAACGAGTTGCCCTAGTCAGCCGGGTGGCTCACGCCTTTAATCCTGGAACAGAGGAGGCAGAAGCAGGTGGATTGATCTCTGTGAGTTCGAGGCCAGTCTGGTCTATAAAACGAGTTTCAGGACAGCCAGAGACATACAGAGAAACCCTATCTCAAAAAAAAAAAAGCGTTGCCATGGTCATGGTTCCTCTTCACAGCAATAGAAACCTTAGCTAAAATAGCAGCCAGGTGGTGGTCACTCGCCTGTAATCCCAGTACTTGGGAGGCAGAGGCAGGAGCATGTCAGTGAGTTCAGGGCTAGCCTGGACTATAAAGTGAGACTGGACTGTTACACAGAGAAACCCTGTCTTGAGAAAAAAAAAAAAAAGACAGCAGCCCATGCTCTTTACTGAGCTATCTCTCCAGCCCCCTCCCCCCGCCACTGGTTTAAACCAGTTTGTTCTATTTCTGATACTCTTAAGTATTTGATGAATATGGTCCTTTAGGATTTGATGAATGCAATCCTTTAGGTAAAGCTATGACTCAGGGCAAGATTTATCATGTAAACCTCTAGTTTTTAGTACCCAGTGCCGACAGAGGACCCGAGCACATAGATTCTGCATGCCCAAAGTCAAGACGGGAACTCTTAAAGCTGGGGTGAAGGGACTATCAGAGCACTGCTCAGGATCTGGGTTTGAACATTAAAACTAATTATTTCTGAGACTGATTATTCGACCAGGACCTTTCTGAGAACCAAAAGCATCAAAGTCTTCTGAGTTTGCACAAAAGGTATAATGCCATATATGCTCCAAGTCTGGCAAGTAAGGGCCAGTGACAACTTGACCCCAAAGACAGTTCTCAAATCCCCACAACAGAAATGAAAGCAGCTTCTGAAAAGCAGATATGCAGGGCTGGAGAGAAGGCTCAAACGTGAGGAGCAAGCACTTTTCCTCAGAGGACCCAAGTGCCGTTCTCAGCACCCACATCAGGTGGCTCGCAGCTACCTGCAACGCCAGCTCCAGGGTGAAGGGAAAGTGTGCAGTAAAGAAAGCAAAATAGCGTTGGGCGATGGTGGCGCACGCCTTTAATCCCAGCACTCAGGGAGGGGAGGAAGAGGCAGGCAAGGCCAGCCTGCTCTACAAAGTGAGTTTCTGGACAGCCAGGGCTGTTACACAGAGAAACCCTGTCTCGAAAAACAAACAAAACACACACACACACAAAACAAAAACAAAAAAAAAAGTTTATTCCAAATCATCAATGCTGTCTCTCAGGAAAGCAGAGAGAAGCAATGGGGAGTTGGGAAGCATTTCCAGGGTTTTAGGCACCACAGCCCTGTATGATTGAAAAGCCAGAGGTCCCTTTTGCAAGAGGTAGGGAAAATGCTTCCTTTTAGCAGGTAGGAACTGCTTTCTCAAGTCCCTGAGAAAATGGCAGACTTGGTGGGGGAGGGGTTTCTTGGGATTAGACAGAGGGGAACTGATGACTTTTGGCCTTCTCTGGCACCTGCACTCATGTGCAAGCAAACATGCACACATGCACACACATACAATCTTTTTTTTTTCCTATTTAGCTTTAACTGTCAATTTGACACAGCTCAGAGTCATCTGAGAAGTCTCAATTACAGGATTACCCAGATAAAATTGGCACGTTTGGAGGTGGTAGGAGGCCCAGCCCACTGTGGGTGGCACTATACTATAGACAAGCGACCCTGGGATGTATGAAAAAGCTAGCTAAGCATGGACCTATGAGAGCGCCAAAGAGCAAGCCAGCAAGCGGCACTCCTTCATGGTTCATTCTTTATGTTTCTTCCTTGGGTTCTGCCCTGACTGCTCTCAAGGATGGCCTGCAACCTTTAAGCTGAAACACTCCCATCCCCCAGCCTAAACTGCTGGGGGGAGGGGATCATAGTGTTGTATCACAGCTACAGAAAGGAAACAAGATTGGCAGAGTTCTTGAAAAAAAATCTTCCATTATATTTCTCTCATATGCAGTTATAGAAAGCAGGAGGAAGATTGTAATTAACCCGTTATAAGGGGCTAAGACCTGTTGCTAGAGATACTACAGGTTTTGGTCACAGGGCACAGAGAAATCAATCTAAAACTGATCAGGAGGACTTTTCCTTGCTGGCTTTCATAGTTCTGGAAGGTGCTATGCAGACTTCAGGGAAAGGACCCTGTATGCCACACTATGAACCAGCCAGGCAAGATACACCCACTGGTGTAATAGTGCAAGTCTGTTGTGGGTGTAACCACCCACTCTCTGGACTTGACTCTCAGGACTCTTTGGTAAGGGTACCCATGTGCACTGGCCCTACCAAAGAGACATTTCACCTCCAGTATATGTTGGCGTACTGAAATATTCCTGTAGCATGAGGGCCTGCTTGTTGGGGGTTTCTGTCCTTCCCAGTTCCCATAGCTGGTTGGTCCCAAAGAAAATCACACAGAGGTCTCCATAAGTTATAAACTGATTGGCCCATTAGCTCAGGCTTCTTATTAGCTCTTGTAGCTTATATTAACCCATTTTTCTTATCTATGTTAGCCACATGGCTCAGTACCTTTTTCAGCGGGGCAGGTCACATCCTGCTTCTTTGGTGGTCTGAGCAGGACTACAAGAGAGAGCTTCCCTCTTCCAAGAATTCTCTTGTTCTCCTCGCCCTGCCTCTACTTCCTGTTTGTTTGTCCCACCTATACATCCTGCCTGGCCAATCAGCATTTATTTAAAACATGATTGACAGAATACAGAATTGTCCTACACCATATTCCTTCTGAACTTCTTGCCTCTACTGACATTGGTAAGCTGTAACTGATTGGGCAAACTGGATGTCCAACTTTAATTTATATGTCTAATTTGGATATACCTGACAGGTAATGGTACCCTGATTCTCAAGTGCCTTTACAGATGTGAGAGTATAGCATTTAACAAAAGAGCTTCTTAAGATAAAGAGACATGTCAGCTCCTGCAGCATCCTGTGTCTCCAAGAAGATGCATAGCTGCAGAACTTCCTCCAGGAGGCTTGCCTTTGGATATGTCAAAGCCACCCACATAACAAAAAGCACCTTTTGTTTCATCAGCTGCCTGGACCCTGCCTGGAATGGATGACACTGTACTAAACCCTGACCCCCACAGGGAAATCTGACAGGCCTCCTGCATTTATCACCGAAAGGCAAGAACTGTTTCTAAGACTGGTGTTCGCCAAAGACCATGGAGAGACTTGGGATTGCCTGGTAGCTGGAATAGCTGTCTCACTTCTGCTCATTTACTTATCCTCTTAGAGCTGTCCGATGGTGTTTAATGACTTAGGGTACCGGTAGCTCATTACTTCATTTGTTAAGTTTCCTGCTAAAAATACAGATAGGTGTGCCTCTTTCACAGGCTTCAGATGTATCGTTAAAGGTTCAGAGTTTCCAATTTCTCTAATTGTCTTCTAAAATGTTTGTGCCTTTTAACCTTTTGCTATGACACCAAGATGTAAATCTATTCCGGATATCTTACAGATACCTACAAGTTCCTGGGAAAAGTTCCGCTGCTGCTGTATCAAGAAATCTGGGGTCTGGTGACAACTAACAGTCTCCAGAACCTGTTTTGACCCTACCCATTTCAAGCATATTTTATAGGTTATTCCTGCTTGTTTGGGCCAAGATCAACTTACAGAGGGCCCTCCAGATAACACCAGCCTCTCCACCAGCTCCTGGGTCTTCACCATTGGTACCACCTCTCCAAGCTCAAATAGGCGCCCACCCAGCAACTGAAATCTGCTTTTAAAAGGGCTTATCTGGTCTCATCTCAACCATTCACCCTTGCCTCTTCTGTACAACCAGGGTACTTCTCCATCCCATTCTTTCTGACAGTTAATCACCCTTCCCATGACTAGTCCCATTCATAGGTCCCAAGTCCCCTCCCCTGGGAGTTGCCTCAGTCCAGACTCTGCTCCCGAGAAAGCCTGCCAAATGATGACCCCTCCCCAAAGATGCTCAAGACCATTCTCACAGGGTATTTAAACTGCCCCCCCCCAGGAAACAAACACATGGTTTTCTGGTCTTCCTTTCCCATCTTCTCTCTGGAGGACTGGAAAGCCATCTGGGAGCACTGGTATCCATTAAACCTGGGCTTTTACTAATTTGGTTTGATTTGGTCAGATTTGGATCATTGCATTGGTGGAGAGGCTTATTGGGGTGCAGAAGCTTTTCAAGGAGAAAATCCATAAGTCCCTAGCTTTGGAGGTTAAAGGAACTAACGGGGAAATGGACATGATGCCCATGCTCATCCAGTTGTCTTCTGCATGGCTATGTTCATGCTCTTAGATTAGTGCTGCTGTCACCTTTGGTAAGAGGAGCTTCCTTCTGCTGTGAATGGTGGTAACTGCAGAGACGGATGATAATCGGTGACTGTTGCTTAGTGGGACATCTATACCACACCCCAAGGCTGGTGCTTATGGAGGAAGGTCATTGGTTAAGTAATAAAGAAACTGCTTGGCCTCATAGATTAAAACATAGGTGGGAGGAGTAAACAGAAGAGAATGCTGGGAGGAAGAGGAAGTGAGCTCAGAGGCCATGCTACCCTCTCCCGGGCAGACGCCATGAAGCAAGCTGCCAGGTCAGACATGCTGAATCTTTCCCGGTAAGACTGATGCTACACAGATTACTAAAAATGGGTTAGGCAAAATATGAGAATTAGCCCATAAGAGGCTAGAGTTAATGGGCCAAGCAGTGTTTAAAAGAATACAATTTGTGTGTTGTTATTTCTGGTGTAAAGCTTGCCATGCGGGAGCCGGGTGGGATGAAAAGCAGCCCCGCAGCTCCTACTACAGAATGGCGCCCAGACATGTGGACAACTGAATCCACTGAAAGCCTGAGAAAGCTTGGGAAAGAATAAAGCATGTTTTCTTTGTAGCAGCAATTTCTCGGGTCTGCTCTGCTTGCTAGAAGCAAGCAAGCACTCTCACTAAGAGAGGCTTCTTGACTCAGCTTTAGCTGCAAAACCCTGCAGCTCATTAAGAGGTCCTGCCAAGAAACACTTAAACGGTGTTGACGAAAAGCTGAACGCATGCTTTTCGGGTTTTCAGCCGTAGCAGGAAAAAAGCTGCGCCATTTAAAAATGCTGGCTTTCTGGGCTGTCCTGCCAGGGCAAACTCTGACTGTTTGAGGCAGGAGGGCCGACTACAGAGAGAGGACTTGAGTGTAGTCTGTGGACATAATGCTGCAACTTACTTGCTGGCAGGGACCTTGAAATGCCATAAAGTTGTGGCAGTAAACATGGCTACAGCCAGTACCTCAGCCATGAGGCTGGAAAGCTATGGAATGGGCTGGATCCAGCTGTCAAAGCCACGGCTTTAGTCCTATTGATACTGCTTGGTAAATTAAAGACTCATGTGGTCAAAAAAGAGACATATACAGTAAAAGAAATATTCAAAGAAAAAAGAAAAATTTTAAATGATTTACAGGGTGTTAAAAATATGTGCAGGCTAAAAGTTGAAGCTCTTAAAGTAAAAAACAAAAAAAGGAAGAGAGTTGTTGGGTGTGGTAGTACACACCTTTAATCCCAACACTTGGGAGGCAGAGGGAAATTGACCTCTGTGACTTCTAGGTGTGGTAGCACACGCCTTTAATCCCAGTGCCTGGGAGGCAGAGACAGGCAGATCTCTGAGAGTTCAAGGACAGCCTGGTCTACAGACTTATTCCAGGTCAAAGCTACAGAGAACCTGTCCCAAAAAGCAAAAAAATAAAAATAAACAAAACGCACAAAGATGGAAAATAAACAGAGAATTTTGATACTGTATGCTATTATGCTCTGTTTGAATTGTTTGAATGCTGAGAAAAGAGCAACAGCTGCTAAAAGATATTTGTTTATAAATGCTGCTGAACTAATCCAACATAGATATTTTGAAAATGCTTTGACTTCGAAATTTGGATCTAAGGACATGATGCTTTGGAAAGGAGTTTCTTATTTTGTTTTCACAGAGGGTGAGAGTCTGTGGATTGTTTCTATTCCAATATGATATGATGGACCACGCCCTCCTGAAGGGTTGCTATGAACACCTTCAGAAAATTGCTTCACTCAACTGCCAAATGAGATGAAACTAGCACACAGGTTATACCATGAAAGACCTAATTAACAACGCCCCCATTCAGCAGGAAGCAGTTTGGAGAGAAAAAACTGTGCCCATGTTCCCAAATATGGTTTATAAATGTTCTTTTACATTTAAAGGGGGATATGATATAGGTATGAATAATTTGCATTGATATGGA
The DNA here is from genome assembly GCA_025134845.1 of Neodon shergylaensis. Classification (NCBI taxonomy): domain Eukaryota; kingdom Metazoa; phylum Chordata; class Mammalia; order Rodentia; family Cricetidae; genus Neodon; species Neodon shergylaensis. The sequence goes on from JABTXL010001457.1 coordinate 2,688,601, forward strand.
TTTTGCTTTAGTGATATAAATTTAAGGTCAATTTTGTTATATGTATATGTATTTCTGATCTTTATTAAGGTATTGTGATTGTGTAGTTCACTTAAAAATGTAATGTATATAGGTTGTAATGGATAATCAATAATAGTCAAGCTTGTAGTCATGTTAGTTAAGATTTTCTAGATGTACATAGATATATTTTAGATAGGCATTCTTCATATTTTTCAAAGATTATAGAATATGGCATTTTAAATGTTTTAATAACTTAGGGTTTTTCATGACAATGAGGCATGTCTGCTCCTGGCAACACCAATCTACTTCAAGAGGAAGATGGGCATCGAAGAGGATCCTTATGGAGTTGGATAGCCATTTGGGCAAGAAACTGCTCTAGTCTGGACTATTGCATAAACTGGACACAGAACCCGCAGAGAGAGGACTACTGAACTTGCTTGCCTAAAAGTGAGATGATCTTTCGGGGTTCCTGATTCATTTCAGTTTTTTTTTGTTTGTTTTTGTTTTTTCGAGACAGGGTTTCTCTGTAGCTTTGGAGCCTGTCCTGGAACTCACTCTGTAGACCAGGCTGGCCTTGAACTCACAGAGATCCACTTGCCTCTGCCTCTCAAGTGCTGGGATTAAAGGCGTGCGCCACCACCCGCCCGAAGGGTTCCTGATTCATGAAGGAGTCTGCGAGACATTCTGCAGGACACAGCAGATAGTGACTGAACTGCCTTTGAAATTTCCTGCTTCATGGAAATGTCTCTGGATACTACGGGCCTGTAGGCCAAAGATGGATGCCCCAACGGTACAGAGAAACTTTGGGTGACTGTCCAGGCCCCGAGATGTCTCTGTCATTTCTAGAGTTTGAAAGTTGCTTATTTCTTGTTTGCTTAGGTAATATTATATCCTTCTGGAGTCTTTGATGGAGTTGAAGAATAGTTAGTCATAGTTATAGTTTTCCTTAGTTATGATAAAGATAAAGTAGATATAAATATTGTAACTGTAATTCTTGCTTGATAACTGTTTTGTTATATGTAATTTTGCTATGTTAAAGTTAAAACCTTCCTTTTTGTTTAAACAGAAAAAGGGGAAATGATGGAGGAAGGTCATTGGTTAAGTAATAAAGAAACTGCTTGACCTCATAGGTTAAAACATAGGTGGGAAGAGTAAACAGAACAGAATGCTGGGAGGAAGAAGAAGTGAGCTCAGAGGCCATGCTCCCCTCTCCCGGGCAGACGCGATCAATGAAGCTCCGACCCATGATGGACGTAGGCTAGAATCTTCCCGGTAAGCGCACCTAGGGGTGCTACACACATTATTAGAAATGGGATAGTCCAGGTGCGAGAGTTAGCCGAGAAGAGGCTAGATATAATGGGCCAAGCGTGTTGTAATATGAGCGGCGGGGCTGCGTCCCCAGCACCCCGCTGCCTGCTAGCTTGTGCCCCGAAATAACAACATACAAACTGTATTCATTTAAACACTGCTTGGCCCATTAGTTTCAACCTCTTAACCCATTTCTTATAATCTATGTAGCACCACGAGGTGTGCTTACCAGGAAGATTCTAGCCTACATCCATCCTGGGTCGAAGTTCATTGCGTCTGCCTCAGAGAGCAGAGCTATCCCGTCTGCCAGGGAGAGCGGAGCATGGCTTCTCTGCTCCAGAGAGCAGAGCTGTTGAGTCTGAGCTCACTTCCTCTTCCTCCCAACATTCTGTTCTGTTTACTCCACCCACCTATGTTCTAACCTATGAGGGCCAAGCAGTTTCTTTATTGCTTAACCAATGAAATCAACAGATTGATATATGACACTCCCACATCACAAGCGGTCTTTAAAAGAATACAGTGTCCGTGTAATTATTTCGGGGCATAAGTTAGCAGGTGGCCGGGGTGCTGGGGACGCAGCCCCGCAGCTCCTACTACATGGTACAATATTTCAAAAGAGGGAGCAGAACCTAAGAGCTTGAGGAAAAAAGGGGTGGAGTGTTGTGGAACACAGTCGTTATGTCCTTGTTGTGATCCAGCTGCCCTCACTCCCCCTGACCCACAGGAGAACTTCCTTGTGGTCTGTAATTGACAAGGATGTTTGTGTTCTTTCTGGCCTGTGGGTCTCCACAGAAGGAGTAGAGGTATAAAAGGTTGCTGGGCAAAATAAAGGTTGCTGTTCTTCCACCTGAAAAGAAGCCTCAGTGTCTCAATCCCGGCACCCCCGCCAGCCTGGCGGCAGCAGTCCTAACTGTTCAAGTCTTAAACTCACAGCGGCTGTTACCTACACAAGACTTACATCCAACTGATGTGACTAACACCTATAATTGTGGGGGTTGTGAGCATGAGACCTCATCTATCCCTGGGGATCTAAAGGCATTGAATGACTACTGAGGGAGGAAGAAACATTTTCTTCAGTGGTGTAATCACTGGCAGGTTGTCCCAGCTCCTGTACATGGCTCTAGTGAAACTCATTGGATCACACACACATACACAAAATGAAAGTGAAAGAAGAACTGGTTGGGACAAAGAAACAGATCAATGGGAGTGGAAGGGACAAGAGATAATAAATAGTGTGAGGTAAATATGATCAAAGATCATTATATACAGTTATAAGAATGTCATAACAAAACCCATTATTATGTATAATTAACATATACTAATAAAAATTTGAAGACACAAGGGCAAAACACAAATTGGAAGTCCATGAATAAATAACCAAGAAAGAATCTTTCTTCTATTCTTACTACCTATGTCCAGCAGAATGTTATATACTATATGCTACAAACACATGAATATATCTTCTTATTAGGGACTTTTTTGATGTGGGATGTGCGGCGAACTTCCTGACCAGCAGGAAAGAAACAGCCACCAGACGAGGATCCTTCCCGTATCACGCTTTATTGGGGCCTCTTGGTTGAAAGGAGAGCAGAAAGCGAGGGGCCCCGAGCTTTGAACTGCAGCTGCTTATCTAGGGACTAGGAGTGCGTGCAGGCTTCCTATTGGTCAAAGTGTCTCAGCAGCCACTCCAAGCTCCCTGATAGGTCCGGCACACTGAGGACACTGGGCATGCCCGTGATGGTGGTCCCAAGCCTGCAGGGGCCTGGCACCATCTTGTAATGGCGGCTGCACGTATTGGCTCCCTGCAGGGATGTCCTTCTGTATATGTGTTGCTTTTATTGGTTAATGAATAAAGCTGTTTTGGCCAATGGTTTAGCCAAATAAAGCCAGGCAGGAAATCTAAAGATAGATAGATAGATAGATAGATAGATAGATAGATAGATAGATAGATAGATAGATAGAT
>JABTXL010001457.1:2697189-2709530 GCA_025134845.1 Neodon shergylaensis
AAGGAAGGAAGGAAGGAAGGAAGGAAGGAAGGAAGGAAGGAAGGAAGACAGGCAGTGGTGGTGTATGCCTTTAATCCCAGCACTCAGGAGGCAGAGATAGGCAGATCTTTGTGAGTTCTTTGTACATTTTGGAGATCAGACCTCTGTCTGATGTGGGGTTAGAGAAGATCTTTTCTCATTCTGTAGGCTGTCGTTTTGTCTTGTTGACCATGTCCTTTGCTTTACAGAAGCTTTTCAGTTTCAGGAGGTCCCATTTATTAATTGTTTCTCTCAGTGTCTGTGCTGCTGAGGTTCTAATCAGGAAGTGGTTCCCTGTGCCAATGCATTCAAGTGTACTTCCCACTTTCTCTTCTATAAGGTTCAGTGTGGCTGGCTTTTTGTTAAGGTCTTTCATCCATTTGGACTTGAGTTTTGTGCACAGTGATAGATATGGGTCTATTTTCATTTTTCTACATGTTGATATTCAGTTATGCCAGCACCATTTCTTAAATATGCTTTCTTTTTTCCATTTGATATTTTTTGCTTCTTTATCAAATATCGGGTGTTCGAAGATGTGTGGATTGATATCCGGGTCTTCTATTTGGTTCCATTGGTCCTCCTGTCTGTTCTTATGCCAGTACCGGGCTGTTTTCAGTACTATAGTTCTGTAGTAGAGTTTGAAGTCAGGGATTGTGATGCTTCCAGAAGTTCTCTTATTGCCCAGGATTGTTTTGGCTATTCTGGGTTTTTTGCTTTTCCAAATGAAGTTGAGTACCATTCTTTCGAGGTCTTCGAAGAATTTTGCTGGGATTTTGATGGGCATTGTGTTGAATCTGTAGATTGCTTTTGGTAAATTGCCATTTTTACTTTATTAATTCTGCCTACCCAAGAGCATGGGAGATCTTTCCACTTTCTGGTGTCTTCTTCAATTTCTTTCTTCAAAGATTTAAAGTTCTTGTCATCCAGGTCTTTCACTTGTTTGGTTGGAGTTACTCCAAGATATTTTATGCTATTTGTGGCTATCGTGAAGGGTGTTGATTCTCTGATTTCTTCCCCAGCCCTTTTATCATCTGTGTACAGGAGGGCTACTGATTTTGTTGAGTTAATCTTGTATCCTACTACATTGCTGAAAGTGTTTATGTGTTGTAGAAGTTCCTTGATAGAATTTTGGGGATTTCTTATGTAAACTATCATATCAGCAAACAGGGAAACCAGGTTTCTTTACAACAGCGCTACATCCTATCTGCCTCAACACCAATCTCTATGCACACCAGCAGCTTCAGTGGTGAGTTTTCCCCTTCTAGCCCCCAACCACAGCCTTCACAGATAAGATTGAGCCCTTTGCTGTCATTTATCTCTGGTTGCTTTCCAAAGCTAAAAACGTGACTGTACAACTCAGGGTTGGTCCTCTCATAGTAGCACTGCACACGTTTGACTTGGGGGCCCAGGGTCCCCGGATTTTTTTTTCTCCTTTCCTTTTCTTTCCTTTCCTTTTATTTTCCTTTGGACCACTTGTAAGTGGTCCCTGCTGTGAGAGACTGTGAGTGGCCCCTAAGCCTCTTTGGCTTCTGAGTCACCTGGACTGGAGCCAGTCAGTCTTTAACACTTCAGCTGTAGAGAGAAGATGCTCTTCTACAGGCCTTGCAGTTTTTGCATCTGTTTCACACCCCGCCTGTATAGAGTGAGCACTCTTCTATAGGCCCTGTGGTGTTTTTCATGGGTTTTTATGTTTTCAGTTATGGTATAAACCCTCAAACTATCAGCCACCTGCCTGTGCATTTTCTGCCAGTGTCCTGCCAGCTCCACTTTTCCTCAGACTGTCTCTGCCACCACTACCGTTGGTTCCATGGATTGGTCAGATCCACGAGGCAGCTGTTTTCAATTCTAGCCTTTGCTCCCCACTGCAGCTCCCCATTGTAGCAGTGGCATGAGAGCTCAGCAACAGGGTGGATCACACCTCTAGGTTTCTCTTCTTAATATGTTTTAAAAAATAACCTACAGCTCAAGAATCATGGCTTTTCTATACATCATGTGACCGCTGCCATTTTGACTGGGGTCAGGTGACTTCATGGCCATCTTAACTGAGAACAAGCTTAAGTGACCAAATTGCACTATCTTTACTGAGGCATTCCTTACCTGGTTCCCCGGTGTTAACTTTGTTACATGGGTGACCTTACTGCCATCTTAACTGAGGTTAGGTCACCAAGTCCCGCCATCTTTACTGAGGTATTTCTTGCCTGGTTTGCAAGGAATACCTTCCCTGTTTTCTGCAGTGGCATGTTTTTGGTAGGGCCCACCAAGAGCATCCACTTTGCCTGATTCCTGTTCACTCTGTGTGTGTGCACACATGTAACTTAAATGCACCTATGTTTACTGTTAAATATTATAATCGTCTGCTGATTATATCCAGACTAACAAAGCACCAAGTTTCATGTTTTAAATTGGTATGTACTTTTAAGGGTCTTACAAAAATATGGTATATTTAATCCTACCCTGCTTTAAAATATATTGAGCTGTTCTCTACTATTGTCAGTTCTGCTGTTAACCTTCTGTTGCAAGCAGTTTTTCTTCTTTCTGTCTTTTTTCAAGTGTAAATTTAACCTCTTAGGTTGAGAACCAGACCCAGCTCTCCAGGCAGATTCTATACTGTAGTTATAACTCATCTATACCCAGTAAACAGTCCTCAACTGCTCAGAGATCTGGGAAATATGGCATTTAAAAATTTAATTATTAAAAAACTTTTCATAACAAAAAGAGACAGGTTGGTACCTAGAAACAGCATTCTTTCCTCCAAAGAAGACAGATGACAAATGGGCACAAAACAATGTCCATCTGCAATAAATATCCAACCTCATTCTGTATGACTTGCCTATTTGTTTCTGTCTCTCACCTGCCATGTGGCTCCGTGCCTGGGACTCATTGCCTTGGTGGCCCGCCATGGTCTCAGGACCCGCTGCCCACTGCCACCACTGGGGGAACAGTGCCATTTTACTTTTACCATTACAAGCTCCCCTCTACCAAAAGGTGTCATTTCCTTTACCTTTGGCAGAAGGGCATATGGCTTCTTATGACATCTACCCACATATCAAAGAGCATGCTGGTATCGCAAAGCAAACGCTGGTAGCACAAGTACTTGGTGCACATATCAAAGTCCATGCTAGCATCCAAGCCCTTCTTGCCTCCTTCTGTGCCCTGCATTCCCTCCAGCTCCCAAGCTTCCTCCCTGAAGCTGCTCATTCTCTATATCCCTGCTGTCTTTGCTATGTTCGCTCTGGCATGCTATGGCCCAGTTCTGCACCTCTCACTATTCTTTCCCTGCTCCTAGCCCCTGCTACTCTCCTCTGTCTCACACACGCCCAGGTCATGTCCTGTCTGGTGGCCATGTTCAACCTACTTATTTTTCTGGACTCTTACAGATGCCTCTCACTGATCCTCCCTTTCATGACTACAGTAAAACCTTCCTGTTAACCACACCGCGGAGAGCTCATGTCATCAATTTACACACAGGGGTTGGAGGCAGGAGAATTATAAGTCCCGGGTCATCCTTGGCTACAAAGCAAGTTGAGTTCAAGGATTGTCTGGCATCAATGGCACTGTATCCAGAACTATAATAACAACTGTTATATTAAAATATACTTACTTAAATCAAAGTCTACAGAGGGATATACTGAGATCGTTGTATAATAAAGACGGGAATTTGGGCTTTTCTGTATTCATCTAGGGAACAAGACTAGGCATCTGCTAGTAGTCTTTTGTTTGTTTGGTGGGTTGATTGTTTTTTTCGAGACAAGGTTTTTCTGTGTAGCTTTGGTGCCTGTCCCGCTTCATACTTCTTCTCCAGACAAGTTAATTTTTTGCTAGGTTGACACCCAAGATAGTACTATTCAAACAGTCCAAGAAGCAAACAGGTTAGGCAGTAAGATGGAACAGGAAGTGAGGGAAAGGTGGGAGAGGGTGTGTTGCTGCTCAGCTCTTGCCTGGGTCATAGGAAACCCCAGGTTAGATCCCCAGCTCCATCATAGAAACAAATACTGCAGGCGTGGCAGGAATCCCTGGTCCTATCACTTTGGGAAGTGGGAGAGGATCAGATTCAAGGTTATTCTTGACTACCAAGGATGTTTTAGGCCAGCTTGGGCTATGTGAACGGTCACAAAAGCCACAGTTGTAGCAGAAAAAGAAAGAAAGGAAACAACAACAAAACCACAACCACCTCCACAGCAACAAAGAAGGTGAAGTGAAGAGGAGAATCCAAGGCCACTTTGCAACCTTTTATCTCTGGCAGGATAAACCCCTCAGGATCTTTGTTGGCAGTGTGGAGAGGGAAAAGTAGCTCGGTCCAGTTGAGTCTCTGCTGTGTAGTATGAACTGTCAAAGGTGTGTGTGTGTGTGTGTGTGTGTGTGTGTGTGTGTAAGGGATAAATACCACAAAGGAAATTCTCTTTTTCATTCTTTTTCAAAATGGTCAGAAAAATATGAACAGAAGCAAGCAGGGTTGAGTCCAGGTAGTCGTATATCATTGTCCGGTCCACCCCCACACACACACACACACGCGTGCACGCGCTTAATATTATGATCAGCAAGCTGCCGAGCACAAGTCCTGCAGGCTCTCTTTGCTTTGATTTGTTGTTTTTGACCTGGTTTGTTTCATTGTGAAGTTAGTGCAGGCTGCCCTGGATCTCCCAGCAACCTTCACCTCCGGATTGCTTGGGACTTGTTTCCATCGTCTGGATTTCCCTTTCCTCATCTAAGAAAGCTAGGGATTGGGCTGGCACTATTTCCACAATCTTATATTAAGATTTCCTGAGGAAGGGATGACTCATTTTCATGAAACCAAGAGAGGAAATAAGAACACCATCTAACAACACTGAGTATGTGCCGGGTAAACAGACGCAAACAGCCTGGGTTTGTCACTGTTCTGCCACCTACAGCTGTGTGACATTAGGCAAATTGCCTAACCTTTCCGAGTCTCCAGTAGTAAAGCTGGAACTTTGCCTTAGCAGCAGCTATGAGGGTTAAAGATGGCTCTGCATGCAGTGGTGCTCTCACAGGCATGCATGCAATGGTGCTTTCACAGGCATGCATGCAATGGAGCAACATGAGGCAGCTCTTGTCCAGGTGACAAATGTCCCAGGTGAACTGTCTTAAGAAGGGAGAAAGATTTGACTTGGCTCTGTGTTTTGGAGGCTTTGGTCCAGGGTTCGGTGGTCAGCTGGTTGTGCTGAGGTCAAATGTCTCTGAGGGAGGGTGGGGTAGAAGAAAGTTCATCAGTTTATGCCAGCCTCCCAGCAGCAAGAGTCACAGAGAGAGGGTGTGAGGGCATACCTTTAAGCCCAGCACTCCAGAAACAGAGGGAGAAGCAAATCACTGTGGATTCAAGGAGTTCCAAGACAGCCAGGGTTACAAACAGAGATTCCATCTCGAAACAAACAAACAAGTCACCCTTCCCCCAACACGCTCAGTAACTACTCCAATTAGGCCCAACTCCAGCTTTTTACTATCTCCTAATATGTTGAAATACCTGCCTTCTAGAAGCTGAAGCTGAGGGTTGCTTGGAGCTCAACATAAAGAGTTTGAGGCCAGACTAATCTAGAGAGTGAACCATGTCTCAAAATTTTACTTATTATTAAAATGGAGTGTAAGTTACAATAATTTGTAGGCAGTTGGGGAAATTCAAACAGTTATAAAACCATTAGCTAAGGAAAACCATTTGGTGAACTGGGAATATTGGCTCATGCCTATAATCCCTGTCCTCAGGAGGTTCAGGCAGGAGGATCACAAGTTTGAAGGCAACTTGGGTTATGAATCTACTGGACTGGTATTAGTACCAGCACCTGAGACAAAATACAAGCCAGCAGTCCTTGGAGAGATGGCTCAGCTCATGAAATGACTTTCAAAACCGTGAGGACCAGGGCTCAAATCCCAGCACTCATGTAATAAGCCAGCAGAGAACATGCCCAAATCTGTAGAGCCAGCAGTGAGAGAAGTGGAGGCAGGAGGATTGCTGGGACTTGCTGGTTTCCCAGCCTAGCCGAAATAACAAGAGCTCCTGGTTCAAAGAGAGACCCTGCCTCAAAGGAATAAGACTGAGAATGAAAAAAGGCACTAGAATCTTCCTCTAGCATCTACTTGCACCTAAGCACATATGTATGAGTGTGCGTGCACACGCGTGCCCCACCAGCACACACATATACACACACTTTTAAAGCTTTTTAATTCAAACAACAGTTCAGAGAATACAGAATGGAACCACATCTTCAAAGTCTTCTCACTAGCTTTTGGAACTATAGAGTGAACAGGCCAAAGCTGGGTGGGGATGAAATTCAGTTGGTAGGGTGTTTAGTTATCACCCACGAACTCTGAGGCCAATCCTTGGCACCAAATAAATTGGGCACGGCCGCACATGAATGTAACCCTATGACACAGAAGGTGGAGGCAGGAGGTCAGTCTGGGCTAAAGAGCATGTCTCAGAAAAGGGAGAAAGACAAATTGAGGAGGAGAAAGAAAAACATCATCTATAAGTCACTCCTGAGTTTGGCTGCCGTCCGGAGAACGAGTGTGACATCTGATATACAGGCTCAGGGCCATGCAAATTGCCACTTGACTTTCTAGGGCGTTCAAATCTGAGCACAGAAAAGTCTGCCTGTGGCCAGCAGGGGGAGACTTTTTAGAAGTCAGACCAGTAAAGCCTTTCTGCGCTGGAACAAAGGGAGTATTGTTGGAGGTGGGGGTGGGGGCGCCATGTGACGACTGAGTGCTCAGACATCACAACTGGAGTCCAATCCCATCTCAGAATGAACCAAGTATACTGAGGAGAAAACCCAGACTGCATTTTACAAGATTACAGGCTCATTTATCGTTATTCTAGGGGTCAAAATGTGAGGTTGCCCAGTAGCTCATGGTGAGAAAGGGACCCTGAGAACCGCAATGACAGAGTCCACAGGGGAAAAGGCAAGCAAGGCTGAGTGGGCACAGAGCCACGTGGTAGGAAGGCAGCCTCCCGGAAGTGATGGACCGGGGCCAAGGGAATGCTGTTTAATTTAATCCGTCTGTCCAACACATATGTATTCCTCGCTTTAAAGCAGCTCCTGTGCCACAAGTGTTGTACAATTTTGATTAGACAGCCAGCTTTAGGGGGTTTAGGGAGCTTGACAGAGAAAACTGAACCTACAGGAAAACAAACACACCGTGTAGGACAAGGTAAAGGAGCATACAAGGAGGAGAGGAGAGACCAAACATTCAGCAAGGCTTCCCTGTGAGGAGAGGCTTCACCCCAGAGAGTGTAAAAGCTGGGGCTCGTGAGAATTTTTAGCACAGAAAACACATAGTGTGAGGGTCCTGAAGAGCTAATTTGACCATCAGAAGGTCAAAGTCAATATCTTAATTTCTACCTTTCTAGAATCCCACCTGGTGTTCCACATTCTGGAAAATTCTATATGAATATTTTGAGTCTTCCTACAATAATTACTCAGGATCCCTGAAATCCAAAAACAAAAAAAACAAAACAAAAACAACAACAAAAGAAAATCTAATGGGTGGATTCAATTCCTTTTCATGTTTATTTTCAAGATTCCTGGAGTTCAAACCCACCTTCATCAGAATCTTCCTGACAGAGAAAAAGGGACGATGTGTGAGGGAGAGGGAGGGAGGGCCAGTTGTCCCCTTCATGCAAATAAATAGCACCCCTAGATTTGAGCTGTAATTGGCCTCTTCCTAGCACTTCATGCACCACTGAAATTATTTAAATGAACAACTTTGAGGATTGTTTTCTAAAACATAGGATTTTGTGTATCTCAGGCTGGCCTCAAATGTGTTACATAAAGGGCATGACCTTGACCCTGACCTTGAACATGGCGATCTACTGAGTGCGGGGTTGTCCTCAGCACCTTTAACTCTGGTTTTTAGCCAAGGAGAAAAAGATCATGTTCCAGTCTTTGCCTTGGGATTTAGGGCTGAATTTTAAATTATTTATAGTTAACCCCATGAAAAATTATGGAAGCAAAACACAGGTTATCTTCTTTCAACGCCATGCATAGGAGTTCTTTGCTTCCGGCATAGGAGTAAGAAAAGATGCACATAAAACAGCAGAATGAAGGATCCTTAGCTAGGCAGCTGGGTATTCGGGCCTGGACAGAAAACGGAGGCTGTCCAGCAGGGTTTTCCACATCTTCACACATTACCTGAATTGGCCAGCAGAGGGCGAGGAGGGAGCCATCAAGCAGCATACGGAGCCACACCCAGATCATGGTTGCTTATTGCAGTCTCTTCCTGAGTTCTCAAAATTCTCAAAATGAGAAATTCTTATCAAAGAGAGAGAAATTGATACTATCTTTTTATTGAGGTAATTGCATAAACACACAACTGAGCATTTTCAAATGGACAACCTGGGGGAATTTCACCTCATTGTCATGCGAGTTTCCCGTCTGGTGCCCAAACCTAGGAAATGCTTACATTTGAAATTTTTATATTTTACAGAAATCACAGTACTGTTTTGCCCTGATTCTATGCCGTCCCCACTTTGCCTCCACCGCATTCTGTGCGGAATGGTGCCCATCCCCTCCACACACCCCAGCCAGCCTCCTTCAGTTCACACCATCTGAATCAGGGTTAAAATTACACCTGGAAGACCAAACCCACCTGGGTCATTCCACCCTTGCGGGCACGGCTGGCTGTTCATAAATTCTGTATGTTGATAAAAGCTAACAAATTATTTTATTTTATATTTCACGAAAGGGAAATGAGTAATTCACTCTACCCAAAACCTAAAGCCAGCTATCTCTGGATTGGCATGAACATCATTTGAAGGGCACCATGTTAACCGGCTAGATAACAACTCAGAAATAACTAATATCATAAAGCCAAAAGGCATACAACCTAGATCTATTTTTTTTTAATTATTATTTCATGGTATTTGGGGGGGGTGATGCAGAAGGAGGTGATGGGGGGACATTATTGTACGGCACTGGGCTAAAGGAGGGAGGGAAATGTTCAGAACAAGGCCGGTTCCGCCCTAACAAAGAGGCAGAAACTGTGTCTCAACTGCCACCAAATCCGGTTCAGGGCGGTTTGAGCCAGTTTCTGAGCTGGATTGAGAACAACAGCCACAGGCTGAGGCTTCAGAAGGGTAAGATGGAAAATGTAGCATGGATTTCACAGACAGACCTGAACTGGGCAGGGACTTGCTGGAACCTAAAGCCGGTTCCCGGAGTGGCCAAGTCAGCTGAAATACCAGGCCTGGGGCCGGATCGGTGGCCTAGCATAGCAGGGCAAGTTCAGAGTCGGGCCTCTGTGTGCAGATCCGGTCCGCATTTTCCCTCTCGCTACTGATTGTAGCTGGTGAGGGAAAAAGGGCCTCAGGGTATCAGTTTTCAGAGTGTTGGCCGCGGCCTTGGAGGGGGGAGGGGAGGATCTCGTGGCCTAGTTAGTTTGCCTTTACTGCTTGTTCTGGGGAGTGGGGGTGGGGAGGGACGTGAGAAGGTCTGAAGCACCGAGAGCACTTCACACCCTGGAGTTCACACCATGTTTCTCCACCTTTGTTTGCATGTTTTTACATGCACAAAATTCACAGTACCCATGCCTATGGCGTGCCCAGCTAACAATTGGCCATCTCAGTATCTTCTGCCCTGGGTGTTCAGTAACAATGCACGTGCCCGATCCGGCCAACATGCTGTCCTTCCGTGTACCCAAATGCACACAGGCTGTACACACCTTGTCAACTAAGCAACAGCAATCTTAGGCCACACTGCAATGCTAATTAAGTCCTTGCCTGTCTCTCCTTCCCCAGCCGGCAGTCCATCAGCCCCACCCAGAGTGCCTCCAGGAACAATCTGTCACCTAGTTGAGCTGTGGTCCAAAGCTGTGCAGGGTGTGCACCTCCTGGGGCCAAGTTCAGGTCAGAGGCTTCCCAGGCGGCTACCACCCCTCCCCCCTAGAAATCTTCAAGGGTTTTCAAGAGATTGCAACCTGGATAAAGTCCAGGTCAGCCTCATTTGGGAAAGAAAACGAGGGGATTGGATTCCCTCTCCTTGAGTGTCCCCAAATGGGTAGAATTTTCCAGAGTCAGCAAGTGAGTAGCTGGAGGCTTAGAAGGCAGTCTGCTGTGGAGGAGGGGGGGAGGGGCGTTCTGGAGTTCTTTTGTTGGGTTTGTGGGGACCAGAAATACCCTGAGATGCTGAAGGAGAAGGGGGGAGCCCTCCAGGCTGAAACGTTGAAATGCCATCTCTTTCTGTTAATCTTAGACACATGGAGGGACCGTTGGAACTCAGCCCACTTTGCATTATTAATGTGTGACATTTGAAGAACGGAAAACTTGGTACTGGCAGGCATGTTCTATTGATGCTTATTACACAAATAATCGAGCAAGTACGTTTATACATCAATGCCATTATCTATTACACATGAGCTGGTATGGACCCCCACCTCGAAGGGTGGTTGTTGTTTGGGAAGGGACAGCCGTTTTCATGCGAACATGCAATATGCTAAAATGAGATCAGCACGAGAAATAATTGCAAGCCCCACATCGAACCATGCATTTCTTAGCTGTAATGCTTGAGAAAGGCATGACGGCTCCCATTTTAGAGATGAGAAAACCAAGTTCGGAAAGCTGACTTAGTGTGACCCACCTTCAACCTTGCGGAGAAAGCTACTGGTTCCAGTCCGTACTTTTAACCTGACAACATATTGCCACTTGGTGACAAAAGCTTGTCAACCCTTTTAAAGCGCCTACTGTGTGACGGGCTACTCTGAGCAGAGGCCATGGTCGTGGTGACGGTACGCTGAAGAAAAGATGGTTCCTGCCTTCAACAAGCTTTCAATCTAATGACTTTTGTTTCAAGAAAGATTCAGGCCTGCCAAGTGCGGAGTTATGTTTTCTGACTCAAAGGCCATCTGGGGAATTGGAATTTGCCGAGCTTTCTTGTGCTGCGCTGGGTGGGAGGAGCCCGGGAAACCGGGAGTGACCGGTCGGTAACTGCTAGCAGTACAGGCTGACAGGCTGGCTGCCTGGAAATGGGCGGGACCAGGCCCTGGGGAGCTGTTGCCATGGCAACCTACCCTGTTTCCAGAACAATGTCTCTAACCAGGAAAACAGCTTTCGGAGCCTCCCTCTGTGTACTCGGCAAAGCCACTGAAAGCACAAAGGGCTTCCTTTTGATGTGGCTCTCCTCAGGAGGCCAGAACAAAGCCAGGCGTTTGTTGTCTGGGCCCTGTCTTTATGTTGGGCTGCGACAACATCCACAAAGCACAGTGCCTTCGCTTCTGGCTGAGGCCTCTTTCTTGCATATCGTGTTTATTGTAATTTTGGTTTAGCCCCATTTTACAGATGCAAGGTCAACAAACGTGAAGGGGCCCGACGTCTAAAACGATCCTTAAGAGCCCAGAGACTTCAGGCTATGGGAAGGTGGGCCCTGCCTTTGTCTGTTCTGTGACAGGCTTTCCAGGCATGGTGAAGAGAAGTCCTGCCCACGTTCTCGGGGACCCTGGGCCTCTCCCCTGCCCCCTCTCCGCGGGCTGCAGCTCGCCCCTCCCCCACGCCCCAGCTCGCCCCTCCCCCCACGCTGCAGCTGCAGCCACAACCGGAAGAGGAATGCGGAAGGCACGCCCGCCCCGCCCTGCAGGCCCCAGAGCCGGCCGGTTGAGAAACTCTGGCTGATGGCCTGAAAAAAAGACAGCCTACTGGCGCCTGTACTCCTCCAGGCCACCGATGACTACATCCTGTGCTCTAAAGGTTGTCGCCACCTCTGCTGAGCCAGGGAGCGACCTCCCTGAAATTGAACACCGGGGACAACCTCCACCCTCAAGACCAGAAACACCGACAGCAATAAGTAACATGATTATCCAGAAACGTCAAGGTTTACAAATAAATGTAAACATTTATATTGTGTGGACCAGAAGGAATGCGACTAACAATACGTCATTGTAATAAAAACCTTGCCCACAAAATAGATGTAATCCCAGCACACTCAGATGCTGAGACAGAAGGGTTGTCAAGAGTTCCGGGCCGGCCTGGGCTACACAGCAAGATCCTGTCTCAAAGAACACACCTTTGCCCCACAGAAAAACAGAGGGAAAATAACTGGGAACACTTAAAAGGCTTCAAACAAAGTTTTCCATCCAGTCCTTAGGGATTCCGTTGCTCTAAGGAAAGTTATTGGTAAGAAATGTCCCCACCCAGCCCCAGAGGAACAATCGAAAGCCAGTCCCTGAGAGCCCTCA
Source organism: Neodon shergylaensis (assembly GCA_025134845.1). Lineage (NCBI taxonomy): Eukaryota > Metazoa > Chordata > Mammalia > Rodentia > Cricetidae > Neodon > Neodon shergylaensis. The sequence continues at coordinate 2,709,379 of JABTXL010001457.1, forward strand.
GAAGGCTTTCATTGGATCAAGTGTTGATACTAAATTAAAGCCTCACTCAGAAGGGCAGTGGCCCATACTTGGATTCTTTGTTTATAGGCTGACACACACAAGAGAAGAGAGAGAGAGAGAGAGAGAGAGAGAGAGAGAGAGAGAGAGAGAGA
>JABTXL010001457.1:2709688-2741837 GCA_025134845.1 Neodon shergylaensis
GAGAGAGAGAGAGAGAGAGAGAGAGAGAGAGAGAGAGAGAGAGAGAGTTAAAGGCTAGCCTGAGGCCATACAGGGACTTGGAGATCAGCCTGCACTTTCTTTGTGCAGCTCACAGCTAACATCTCAAAAGATAGTTTACCCAGCTTCATGTTTGTATATGTGTACCTTTATTCTTGCTTAAACTTAAAAGAACTTAGCCGGGAGGAACATTATTTGATATAAGCCGTGGCGTTTTCCCCTAGGGACCGGGTAATGGAGACTGCTTGGAAGGACCCCAGGACTGAAGGACTTCCAGACTCTAAAACATGCTACATAAGCTCTCGGCCTCTCAACTTCCACAGCAGCTCAGAAACGGATCTTTACAAGGACATTTTGACGACTACTGCTGTATGGGTAGGTCTTACAATAAAGTGATGTCACGGTCTCTCAGGTTTGGTCCATATAGCAACATCCTGCATGTAGTCAGCAGCCACTCGGCCCTTCCTGACACTGTGGTACTATTACTGTCCTAGGCTTGTGGATTTAACAACCACAAGCAAAGTGGAGCGTAATTTCAATGAACCAGCACGGTGGGAACTGTGAACAGGACAGGGTGGTGTGGGCCTGTAGTCCCTGCATTCTCAAGGTAGAGGAATCTCATGAGTCAAGGTCATCCTCAGCTACTTAGTTTGAGACCAGCCTAAGATACAAGGTTCATGATTCAGGTAACAGTACAGTCCCCTTAAGATCCAAGACGCTAGGGGGACTTCTGTGGCACCCCATAGCAGGTTGGGGACTGGGGAAGGTGACAGAATACGCCATGCAGAGAGAGCTTAAATGTGGAGTTTTATTTGAGATAAAGGGAATGGGAAGGGAGGCGAGAATGGGAGAGACAGCGAGACAGAGAGGGAAGGAGGAGGTGGGGAGAAGGAAAGAGAAGGAGGTAGAGAATGGCAGAACAAAGAAGAGAGTGGGTGGAGCTTATCTCTTAAAGGGACAGGGTTATTTCTCTTAAAGGGACTTGCTATGCAGGCAAGTGTGATGCCCGGAGCAGGGCGACAGGCTGGGACAGCATGTACCTGAATGTTAATAGTCTCAAGATAGCCTTACTAAGGCAGAGCCTTGACAAATTGTCCTTTGCACAGTTCACTTGTTTCTGTGCCACTGGCCCCACATTTCCGGCTCTAAAGAAAAGCTGTGCCCATGTAATTAAAGCATTAGCTGCTCAATAACATTTCTCTGGGTTTATAACCCTTCACGTGGCGGGGAAAATGTGTGATGCACTCCCTGCCCCTTCTTTGTTTAGTTCTATGCATCAGTTAGCACAAGACTTGACCCTTGCTATAAACTTGCAAAACAGTAAGGTGTTTGTCTAAAGAATTCCAGGAACTAGCCTCAGGGAGGCAGAGGTCCATTGGGGTGACCAGGTCAAAGACAAAGACAAACCCTGTTCAACTCATAACCAGCCTCCTATTTTCCCATTGTCCCTGTTATTCTTTTGGTCCCTGGTCCCTTTAAGGGATAAGCCACATCCTCTCCCGGCACCCCCCCATCTTGAATCTCTCTCTTACTGTCCCCTCTTGGCGTGTGCACCGATGTCTCTCTCTCTGTCTCTCTCTCTGTCTCTCTCTCTCTCTCTCTTCCCTCCCTTCTCCCTTTCCCCTTTATAACCCCCTGAATAAATATTCAACATCACTGTTTGGCTCCCCAAGATTGTTTTGCAGGGTGCCAACTCTCAAATAAACCAAGTGCCCCTGCCCCCTTTTTTCAAGATTTACTTTGAATTATGTGGAGGTGTGTGCGTCTGCATGTGGGTATGTGCATGAGAGTCCATGTGCCTGAGAGGGCAGACACATCAGACCCCTAGAGTTTTTGAGGGTTGTGAACTGCCTGAATGCGGCTGTGGAAATGGAAGAACAGCAAGGGCTCTTAACTGATGAGCTAGCTCTTCAGCCCCTGATAAGTCACCTCTAGTCTCTGAGTATTAACTTTCCCATGGAGAGTAGAGGCCATTTTGACAACAGTAAAGCTGAGGGCACGGAACAACAAAGCAGAGAACGGAGGGAACTGATAGCCTACCCAAGGGGCAGCTGTGCTTCTCTTGCTTTAAATCAACATACCAATTAACTCATGAAAGACCCAGACCACTCTTTATTTTTATCTTTAGCCACAGGGTTTCATTATGTACCCCTAACTGGCCTGGAATTTGCCGTGCAGACCAACCTGGTCTTGAATTTTCACTAATTGTCCTGCTTCTGATTCCCAGGTGCTGGGATTACAGTTTAACAACATCATGCCTGGTGACACCCTACTCCTCAAAACCAGAGCTATTATCCCTGCATGAGGGTAGAGCCCCATGATCTAATCTAATTACCTTTTACTTGGTCCCACATCCTAATGACTCTATTACCCCGCTGCAGCCATGTCATAGACCAGAATTACAGAGTGAACTTGAGGAGAATCAAAGCCTCAACCCTCCTTACTGACTTGGACTTAATCAGTGATGTTCACCAACTGTTTTTGAATTCCCAGTTTGAGGTCACAACATAATATTGTACTATTGCACTGCCTGACTTCTTTGAATTTCTTTTGTTGTTGTTTTGGAGACAGGGTTTCTCTGTGTAGCCCTTGCTGTCCTGGAACTCACTTTGTAGAACAGGCTGACCTCAGACTTAGAGATCTGCCTGCCTCTGCCTCCTGAGTGCTGGGATAAAAGGTGTGTGCCACCACTGCCCAGCTCCTCTTTCAACAAATACAAATGTGTGTCATTTTGAAGATGCTTTTGGAACCAATAAGTAACTTTCAGATTTCTTATTCTGGTTATTGAGAAGATTAGGGAAGACAGTGTGCAGAAGACACCTCTTCCAAGGGTGTCCTTTTGAATACACAATAATAGGCATCCATTGTTGACAAAGATCTCAAGTTTTCATCTCTTAAACATTTTGAGAACTGGTATGCAAAGCAACCCAGAATGCCTCTGATGTGGGAGTGATTTCTTATTAATAAAGAAACTGCCTAGGCCCATTTGATAGGCCAACCCTTAGGTAGGCGGAGAAAACAGAACAGGATTCTGGGAGAAAGAAGCTGAGTCAGTGAGTCGCCATGATTCTCCCACTCCAGCCAGACGCAGGTTAAGATCTTTCCTGGTAAGCGCACCTCGTGGTGCTGCATAGATTATTAGAAATGGGTTAAGAGGCTAAAACTAATGGGCCAGGCAGTGTTTAAAAGAATACAGTTTCCGCGTAATTATTTCGGGGCATAAGCTAGCCGTGCGGGCGGCCGGGTGCCGGGGACGCAGCCCAGCCGCCTCTACTACAACATGCCTCAATGAAGTCACCACCACCACCACCACTACCACAACAAAATGACAGGAATCAGCAAGCATTGCTTACTGAAATTTCTCAAACTTGGTCTAAATTTCCCAGTAAAGAGATACAGACTAACGGAATGATTGGGAAAAAAGAATCCATTATTCTGTTGTATCCAAGAAACAGACCTTAGCATCAATGACAGACACCTGAGGGTAAAAGGGTAGAAAAAGATGTTCCAAGCAAAATGACCTAAGAAGCAAGCTGGTGTAGTCATTTCAATATCTGACAACAACTAATCAGAAGAGACAGGGAGGGAAAAGACACTACATACTCATCAAAGGATATATATACACATACACACCAAGAGGACACAGCAATTGCTTGCTTGCTTGTTTGCTTGTTTGTTTGTTTTTTATAAAAGGATTTCTCTGTGTAGCTGTGGCTGTTCTGAAACTTACTCTGTACACCAGCTTGGACTTGAACACAGACATCAACCTGCCTCTGCCTCCCAAGTTCTGGGATTAAAGGGATGTGCAACTACCACTTGGCTTGAAATTGCATTTTTTAACATTTATATATACTAAAGACAAACGCAATCAAGTTCATAAAAGAAACACAACTACAACTTAAATCACATATTAACCCTCACACACTGTTACTGGGTGACTTCAGTACCCCACTCCTGCCAATAAACAGATCAACCAGACAAAAACCAAACAGAGAAAGGTTGTGGGATAATCTTTTTCTATACTGTGAAAATGTGTCTCTGCTAAGGCACCTTCTGATTGGTTTAATAAAAAGCTGAATGGCCAATAGTTAGGCAGGAGAGAATAGGTGGGAATTCCAGGGAGAGAGAGAAATTCAAAGAAAGAATCTAAGAGGCAGGGAATTTGCCAGGGAGAATTGGAAGAAGTTGGACATACAGTGTATTGAGAAAAGGTAATGAGCCATGAGGCAGAATGTAGATAAATATAAATAGGTTCATTTAAGTTATAAGAACTACCTGGGAACAAACCTAGGCTTTCATAATTAATAAGAAGTCTCCATGTCATTATTTGGGAGCTGGTGGTCTGCAGAAAGTCCAACTATAGAAAAACATTGTAGCTACTGACATTATAAATTAAATGGACCTAACTTATATTTAGAGAATATATATCCAAACATTATAAGTGTAATAATTACTTGATAATTGCTCTTATTGTATAAGTTAATTACTTTCTTTTATATTTAGACAATACCTGATAATTGTTCTTAATGTATATTTGTGCTAAGTTAGATTTAAAACCTTTCTTTTTGATTTAGACAAAAAGGGAGAAATGTGAAATAATATTTTTGTATACTCTAAAGATGTCATTTGGATTGGGTTAATAAAAAGTTGAACGAACAATAGTTAGGCAGGATTTCCAAGCACAAAGGATGCTGGGAAGGAGATATGAGGAGCCATGAAGGAAGCAGAAAAGCAGGATGGACAGGACATAGATGAGGTCAGCTGGCCTGGGGCAGCACATTGGTGAATAAAAATGGGTTAATTTAAGTTATAAGAACTAGTGAGAAACAAGCCTAAGCTATTGATCAAGCTTTCATAATTTAATAATAAGTCTCGGTGTTGTGATTTGAGAACAGGGAGGCAGGACAGATAAATTCTCCCTACACATTTTTCTGTGTTTAGATATTTTCTTTTGTTTGGTTGTATGTGCAATAACATTTCTAGGGGACCCAGAAAAAAACTGAGATACTGGTCCAATCCTGGGAGAGCTAGCTGTTGTCTAGTCTTGGTGTGATGGGAAACTATAGGGCTTATCTAAAGTTCTGACTGGAGAAGTCTGCGAGGCTGGACCATCTCTGCCAGCAGTCTTGCAGTTGTGCAGGATGCAGAACATTGAGGAAACTGTAATAGAGGCATTCTAAGGGGATAGATCATGTGGGCCACCCGTTTTCATTGGTGTCTGGTCCCCTTGCTTGGAAAACACACCAAATTTCAAAGACAACATATATATCTGCATTAACAGGAGTATGGACTGGGCATTGTACACAAGCCAGACATAAAGAGTCTGTAGCCAGATTTTCAGGGGATCTCTTCTGATCAAACATGATCCTCTTTAACCTTGAAAAAAAAATCCATACCCTTTTGTTTTCTATGGAAACAAACAAACAAAAAAACCTCTTCCCCAAAACAATACTATAGTGGCATTTCATTTGTATTTTAATAAATAAGGCTTGCAGGAAGGTCAGGAAAGTAAAACAGGCCCACTGGCCAGCCTTACAAACCAGGCAGCAATGACACACACCTTTCTTTAATCCTAGTAACTGTTATTCTTTTGGTCCCTTTAAGGGACAAGCCACGCCCACTCCCTGCAACTTCTGACCTCTTGTCGCCATCTTGAAACTTTCTTACTGTCCTCTCTGGCATGTGCACACCTCTCTCTCTCTCTCTTTCTCTCTTTCTCTCTCCTTTAATAAATGTTTAGCTTTATGCCTATTTTATGTGTCTATGTGCCTTTTACCCGCCGCCTGTTTACACCCACCCGCTTGGCTCTCCTGGCCGCATGGCAGGACCAGCCTGCCTGGGATGGGCCACTGCTCATAAACTGCCCCGGGATCTTGCAGGGACCCACAACTGTCTCTGCCAAGCTCGCTGCCTGCCTACAGCCACTCCAGACTGGCCAGCATTTCCCACCGCTAGCTGCTCGGAGAACCACCCGGGGATTTAGGAACACAGGGATTTAGGAACTACTAACTACACTAGTTTGGTACAGAAACCAGGCTGTATTTGTGTCTGCCCTTAATCCCAGAACTAGAGAGGATTATAAAACAGGAGGAAACAGCTCTCAGGGCCAGTGTCATTCAGAGGTTTCCTGAAGGCAGGATCACCATTTTTGTACTGAGTGACTGGCTGCTTTGCTTTTCTGGTCTTCAGGTTGAACTCCAATTCCTGACTCTGAGTTTTTATTAATTATGTTTCATAATACATTTTCTGCCTTCCATTTGAAAGGCATTCCCAAGTTATCTAAATGGGTTTGATTCAGCTGTACCTGACTCCATCCAATGTCCTGTCCTTCAACAGTTGTCATTCTCTGCTCATTAACATTCAAAAAATTTTAGATTTACCAAGTACCATATAAGGTTAAACTCCCTGTGTTATAATATTTTCTATCTGTATGTGGCCTATTTTTTATATAACGTTATTCTTGTTTTTAAGACTTTCTTATTCTTGAACTATGTTTTTCAATGACTGTCTATACCCATTTCCTTATACTTTAATTTAACCCATTACTACTAATCAATGTGCCGCCCCAAGACTCCTTTATCTCATCTATACACTACCCATACAGTGTTCCTACTTCCTCCAAGTCTCCCCTTGTCTCTACCCTCCTTCTTTCCAGCATCCTCTGTGCTTGGAAATCCTGCCTACTCATTGGCCAGTTAGCTTTTATTAAACCAATCCCAGTAACACATCTTTACAGTGTACAAAAAGATCATTCCACAACAAGAACTTACCTTCTTTTCAGCACCTCCTGGAACTTTCTCCAAAATTGATCACATACTCAGACAAAACAAACCTCAACAAATACAAGAAAATAAAAATAATACCCTTAATCTTATCTGACCCCCATGGATTAAAGCTGGATAAAAACAATATACACATCAGAAAGCTAACAAATTCATGATAACTGAACAACTCACTACTGACTCAAATGGGTCAAGACAAAAATTAAGAAAGAAATTAAGTACTTGTAGGGAAAAGTTCAGCCCCTTAGGGGGCATGTTTGCCTCGGGCTAATGTTTACCTATAAATCTGGCGAGCGTGCTCCCAGCCACCTCTTCTGCTTTTCCTGGTCTCCGTGGGAACGGTGGTTCTGTAAGTCTATTTCCCCATTAAAGCTGTATATATTTTTACAATCTGTCTGTCATTTACGCCGTTACATTTCGGGGTATAAGTTAGCCAGGTGACCAGGAGCTGGGACGGCAGGAACATAGCCCGCAGCTCCTACATCAGAATGGCGCCCAGACATGGGCAACTGAATCCACAGAAAGCCTAAGAAGGCTTGGGAAAGAGTAAGACATGTTTTCTTGGTAGCAGCAATTTCTTGGGTCTGCTGTGCTTGCTAGAGGCAAGCAAGCGCTCTCATTAAGAGAGGCTTCCTGACTCAGCTTTAGCTGCAAAACCCTGCAGCTCTCTTAAGAGGTCCTGCTACAAAACACTTAAATGATGTTGATAAAAGCTGACTGAATGCTTTTCAGTTTACAGCCGTAGCAGGAAAAAAGCTGCACCGTTTAAAAATGCCGGCTTTCTGCATTTTCTGACTGTTTGAGGCAGGAGGGCCAGCTACAGAGAGAGCATTTGAGTGTTGTAGCTTGCTTGCTGGCAGGGACCTTGAAACGCCATAGAGTTGTGGCAATAAACATGGTATCTCTGCCATGAGGTTGGAAAGCTAAGGAATGGGCTGGATCCAGCCGTCAAAGCCATGGCTTTAGTCCTACTGATATTGCTTGGTAAATTAAAAAATCATGTGGTCAAAAAAGAGACATAAATAGTAAAAGAAAGATTCAAAGAAAAAAAGAAAATTTTTAAATGATTTACAGTGTGTTAAAAGTATATGCAAGCTAAAAGTTAACGTTCTTAAAAGTAAAAAATGGAAGAAAGAGAGTAGTTGGGTGTGGTAGTACACACCTTTAATCCCAACACTTGGGAGGCAGATGGAGATTGACCTCTGTGACTTCAAGGTGTCGTAGCACACGCCTTTAATCCCAGTACCTAGAAGTCAGAGACAAACAGATCTCTGTGAGTTCAAGGTGTAGTAGCGGACACCTTTAATCCCAATGCCTGGGAAACAGAGACAGGTGGATCTCTGAGAGTTCAAGGACAGCCTGGTCCACAGAATTATTCCAGGTCAAAGAGATACAGAGAACCTGTCTCAAAAAGCGTAAAAATAAACAAAATAGAGGTTAAAATAAAGCGCACAAAGATGGAAAATACACAAAGAATTTTGATACTGTATGCTATTATGCTCTGTTTGAATTGTTTGAATGCTGAGAAAAGAGCAACAGCTGCTAAAAGATATTTGTTTATAAATGCTGCTGAACTAATCCAACATAGATATTTTGAAAATGCCTTGACTTCAAAATTTGGATCTAAGGACATGATGCTTTGGAAAAGAGTTTCTTATTTTGTTATCACAGAGGGTGAGAGTCTGTGGATTGCCTCTATCTCAATATGGTATGATGGACCACGCCCTCCTGAAGGGTTTCTTTTTTTTCTTTTTCTTTTTTTTTTTGGTTTTTCAAGACAGGATTTCTCTGTGGCTTTGGAGCCTGTCCTGGAAGTAGTTCTGTAGACCAGGCTGGTCTAAAACTCACAGAGATCCGCCTGCCTCTACCTCCCGAGTGCTGGGATTAAAGGCGTGCGCCACCATCGCCCGGCATCCTCCTGAAGGGTTTCTATGAACACCTTCAGAAAATTGCTTTGCTCAACTGCCAACTAAGATGAAACTAGCACACAGGTTATACCATGAAAGACCTAATTAACGACGCCCCCATTCAGCAGGAAGCAGTTCGGAGAGAAATAACTGCACCCATGTTCCCATATATTGTTTATAAATATTTTTTTACATTTAAAGGGGGATATGATATAGGTATGAGTAATTTGCATTAGTATAGATTTTGCTTTATTGATCGAGATTTAAGGTCAATTTTGTTATATGTATATGTATTTCTGATCCTGATTAAGGTATTGTGATTGTGTAGTTCATTTAAAAATGTAATGTATATAGGTTGTTAATGGATAATCAATAATAGTCAAGCTTGTAGTCATGTTAGTTAAGATTTTCTAGATGTACATAGATATATTTTAGATAGGCATTCTTCATATTTTTCAAAGATTATAGAATATGGCATTTTAAATGTTTTAATAACTTAGGGCTTTCATGACAATGAGACACGTCTGTTCCTGGCAGCACCAATCTACTTCAAGAAGAAGATAGGCATCAAAGAGGTACCTTATGGAGTTTGATAGCCATTTGGGCAAGAAACTGCTCTTGCCTGAACTGTTGCATAAACTGGACACAAAGATCCCGCAGAAAGAGGACTGCTGAACTTGCCTAAAGGTGAGATGATCTTTTGGGGTTCCTGATGCATGAAAGAGTCTGCAAGACATTCTGCAGGACACAGCAGATAGTGACTGACTTGCCTTTGAAATTTCCTGCTTCATGGAAATGTCTCTGGATACTATGGGCCTGAAGGCTGAAGACTGATGCCCCAACGGTACAGAGGAACTTTGGGTGACTGTCCAGGCAGCGAGATGTCTCTGTCATTTCTAGAGTTTTGGATTTCTTGTTTACTTAGGTAATATTATATTCTTCTGGAGTCTTTGATAAACTTGAAGAATGGTTATAGTTTAACATTGTTATGATAAAAGATAAGGTAGACATAAATATTGTAACTGTAATTCTTGCTTAATAACTGTTTTGTTATATGTAATTTTGCTATGTTAAAGTTAAAGCCTTTCCTTTTTGTTTAAACAGAAAAAGGGGAAATGATGGAGGAAGGTCATTGGTTAAGTAATAAAGAAACTGCTTGGCCTCATAGGTTAAAACATAGGTGGGAGGAGTAAACAGAAGAGAATGCTGGGAGGAAGAGGAAGTGAGCTCAGAGGCCATGCTACCCTCTCCCGGGCAGACGCCATGAAGCAAGCTGCCAGGTCAGACATGCTGAATCTTTCCCAGTAAGACTGATGCTACACAGATTACTAAAAATGAGTTAGGCAAAATGTGAGAATTAGCCCGTAAGAGGCTAAAGCTAGAAGGCCAAGCAGTGTTTAAAAGAACACAGTTTGTGTGTTGTTATTTCTGGTGTAAAGCTAGCCGTGCGGGAGCCGGGCAGGACGAAAAGCAGGCCCGCAGCTCCTACAACAAGTACTTTCTAAAACTGAATGAAAATAAACACACAAAATACCCAAACCTGTGGGACACAATGAAGTCAGGTTTAAGAGGTTGCTGTGGGACAATGGTCTGTACCCTGCCAATTGTATTTTAATAAAATTCAGATTGGCCAGTAGCCAGGCAGGAAGTATGGGGGGGGAGCAGGCAGGAAGTGGAGGAGGGGCAATGAGAACAGGAGAATTTGCAGTCATCACCCAGACATGGAGGACACTGCCTCACCAAAAATGTACTGAGCCATGTGGCTAAACAGACAAGAATAATGGGTTAATGTAAGATGTAAGAATTAATTAGTAAGAAGCCTGAGCTTCTAGGCCAACCAGTTTATGATTAATGTAGACCTCTGTGTGTTTATTTGGGACTAAATGGCTGTAGGACTGGGTGGGACAGAGACCTCTGTCAAGAGAAACCCCAGTCAACAGGATGTGATTCATAGCCCTAAGTGTCTACATTAAACAAGAATTGGAAAGATGTTATACTGATAACAGCACACCTGAAAGTTCCAGAAAAAGAAGAAATCACACCCAAAATAAATAGATGGCAAGAAATAATGAAACTCAGGGCTGAAACTGATAAAACAGAAATAGTACCGACAGCACACAATATAAAGAATCAGTGAAACAAAGAGTTAGATCTTTAGTAAAATCAATAAGATTGACAAACTGAACCAAGTTACTAAAAGGTAGAGAGAGAAACCCAAATTAACAAAATTAAAGATGAAAAGAGGGTGATAATAACAGACACCTAGGAAACCCAGATAATCATAAGAACATACTTTAAAAACCTACACTCCACAAAACTGGAAAATCTAAAAGAAATGGATAATTTTCTAGGTATATACAACTTATCAAAATTGAATCAAAATCAGATTAAACCATTTAAATAGACCTATAACACCTAGTGAAATAGAAGTAGTCATTAAAAAGACTCCCAGGTTAAAAATAAAATAAAAAAGCCCAGGGCCAGATAGTTTTATCACAGAATTATACCAAACTTTCACAGAAGAGTTAATGCCAATGGTCCACAAAGAAGAGATAGAAGCAATATTGCCCAAATCATTTTATGAGGCCACAGTTACCCTGATAACCAAACCACATAATGACCTAAGAAAGAAAGACAAATATAGATCAATTTCGATTACAAACATGGTTGCAAAAAATCTCAGTAAAATACATAAAAACAAAATCCAAAAACACATTAAAATATCATCCACCATGGTCAAACAGGCTTCATCCTGAAGATATAAGGGTAATTCAACATATATCAAATAATCCTGAAAGACAAAAACCACATGGTCATCTCATTAGGTTTAGAAAAGATCTTTGACAAAATTTAACATTATTTCATCATTAAAGTCCTTTGGTAAATTAAGGATACATATGTCAACATACTAAAGGCAATTTACAGCAGGCTTATAACTAACATCAATTAAAATGGAGAGAAAATAAAAGCAATTCTACTAAAATCAGGAATAAGACATGGTTGTCCACTCTTTCAATACTTATTAAATATAGTATTTGAAGTCTTAGCTAAAGCAATAGGAAAATGAAGGCAATTAAGGGGATTACAAATGGGAAAAGAAGTCAAAGTATCTTCATTTGTAGATGATGATAATATATATGAATAACCCTAAAAATGCCACCGGGAAACTCCTTCAGCTCATGGACACTTTCAGAAAAGTAGCTGGATATAAAATTAACTCAGAAAATTCAATAGCCATCTTATATTTAACAGGCAAATGAACTGTGAAAGAAATCAGAGAAATAACACCTCAAAAAATATAAAGCAGTTTGAGGTCACTTTAACCAAGAAATGAAATATTTGTATGACAAAATCTTTAAAACATTGAAGAAGATATAATGTGGCATTCTGCTCTGTATGCTCTGAATATGTTTTATTACCATTGTTTAATAAAGAAGCTGCTTTAGCCTATGGAAGGGCAGAATATTACAAGAGAAAATCCAAGCAGAGATAGAGGAGGAAAGAAGGGAGAGTTAGAGAGATGCCAAGAAGCAAGAGGTAACAAACCACAAGCCTTATGGTAAATATAAAATTATAGAAATGTGTTAATTTAAGATGTAAGAGTTAGTTCATAAGAAGCCTGAGCTAATAGGTCAAAGATTATGTAATAGTTTTATGTCTCAGAGTGGTTCTTTCCTAAGTGGCTTCAGGAGCTAATAAGCAGACCCCAGTTGGCTGGAGAAAAACCAGTCCAGGGGGACCATCGGAATAGAGTTAGCTTCAAAGATATTAGAAGATGAAAAACATCTGCCATGTGTGGGGGCCCAAAAATTTGAGCCTATTTCACCCTGACCAAAGGTCAGAGAGTTAGAACTTACTTTTATTCCTTCAAGGTTATTGTCAGTTTCTACCTCAAACAAAAGTTCCCACCTAGATCTAGATTAGAATTCTGCTCTCTCAAGGTTAACAGGGGTGGCTAATATACAGACCTTGTATTTCAGAAATAGAGAAACAGATAAGTTTCTACCCCAAACAAAATTTTAAGGATCCAACTATGTTCCTACTCCCTTTGGGAGATAACAATCGATTCCACCCAAGGGATGATTTGCATACAGAATGTTTTAGTCTAGGGTGTGAGCAAGACTTGTCTTGTTATAGCAACAGAATGTTTAACTAAGAATGTAGCCCATATCCTTGAACTGGTACCTTCATTTCCTTGAATCATGTTAATGTAGTTTTTCATCTTACTCCAACTTTTGGGGTCAGGGTATTTTAAGCAAATGGAAATTAAATGTGGGCAATTTCAGTATTCACTAAAACTCCCTCCTGGTACTATCTTACATTTTTTGTTTTATTGGTTTCACTTGCATTTTTGTACCCTTTACCAAATTTTCTAATCCCCATGTCCCTACCCTGGTAAGTGGTATTTTTGTTGAAGCTGGTTTCCAACAGCCATGTTCATGGATTGGTAGGAGCAACATAGTAAAAATGCCCATTGTACCTATAGGAATCTACAGATTCAATGAGAATTCTCATGAGAATTCTCACCCAATTATTCGCAGATCTTGAAAGGACAATTTTCAGGTTCATATGGAAACACAGAAAACCAAGATAGCTAAAACAATCCCAAGTAATAAAAGAACTTCTGGAGGTATTGCTATCCCTGAGCTCAAACTGTACTACGGAGCTATAGTAATAAACACTGCATGGTAGTGGCAGAAAAACAGACACATTGATCAATGGAATCAAGTTAAAGACCCACACAGAAATCTACACAGTCATGGAAACCTGTTTTTTTTGATAAAGAAGACAGAAATAAACATCAGGAAAAGATAGCATCTTCAACAAATGGTGCTAATCAAAATTGTCTAGTTGCATGTAGAAGAATGAAAATAGATCCACATCTATCACCTTACACCCAACTCAACTCCAGAGGAGTCAAAGACCTCAACATAAAACCTGAAACATTGAACCTGATAGAAGAAAATGTGGGGAATAGCCTCGAACTCATTGGTAGAGGAAAAGACATTCTCAACAGAACATGATTAGCCATAGACATTAAAATCAACAATTAAGCTGGGCGGTGGTGGCGCACGCCTTTAATCCCAGCACTCGGGAGGCAGAGGCAGGCAGATCTCTGTGAGTTCGAGGCCAGCCTGGTCTACAAGAGCTAGTGCCAGGACAGGCTCCAAAGCTACAGAGAAACCCTGTCTCGAAAAACAAACAAACAAACAACAAAAAAAAAAAACAAAAACAAAAAAAACCCCAAATAAAATAAAATCAACAATTAATAAATGGGACCTCATGGATGTTATTCTTTTGGTCTCTGGTCCCTTTAAGGGACAAGCCACGCCCACCCCTGTGACCTCTGACCCCTGCCCTGGTGATCTTGAATCTCTCTGGCTGTCCCCTCTTGGTGTGTGCACTCATCTCTCTCTCTCTCTGTCCCTCTCTTTCCTTTCTTTTCTCCTTCTCTCTCTCTCTCTCTCCTCTAAGTAATCAATGTTCAGTTTTATGCCTATTTAGTATGTCTTGTAAGCCTTTTATCCGCCGCCTGCTCACCCGCCCGCTTGGGTGGCTCTCCTGGCCGCATGGCAGGACCAGCCTGCCCGGGATGAGCCACCACTAGTAAAACGCCTGAGGATCTTGCAGGGACCCACAAAAGTCTCTGCCAGGCTAGCAACTGTGCGGGGGCACGCCAGCATTTTTAAAATCATAAAAATGAAACTATAAAATTTCTGTATGGCAAAGGACACTACAATAAGGAGAAAGTAGCAGCCTATTTAATAGAAAAGGGTTTTTCTGTTTTGTTTTTGTTTTTCTTACCAACTATGCATCTGATAGAGGGCCAATATCCAACATATATAAAGAATAAAGAATGGGTCACTGTGGAATCAGTGTGAGGGTTCCTCGAGAAAACGGGAATGGATACCACAAGATGCAGCTATACTGTTCTTAGGTATATGCACATAGCTGCCACAGATACTTGCTCAGCCATTTGCATTTCTGTTCTTTTCATAAAATATAGAAATGGGAAACAATTTATATGTTCCCCAACAGATGATTGTATAAAGAAAAGGTGGTACATTTACACAGTGGCATATTATACAGCCATTTTAAAAAGTAGAATTCTTAGGTAAATGGATGGAACTAAAAGAAAATTCATCCTGACTGACAGGTAGGTAGGCCCATAAATACAAATGTATTTACTTGTATGTGGATAGTAGTTGTTAAGTCAATGATACCCAAGCAACAGGTCATAAAACCAAGTTATGTCTAAAGTGAGGGACTTGGGATGGAGTGGGGGGCATACAGATAGCTCCCCCAAGGTAAGCAAAATAGAATAATTATAGATGGAGGGGGGACTGGAAATGGAGGTTCAAGTGGGGAGGGAGTATAAGGAAGGGGATAAAGGAGGGAATACTAAAAATTAGTATGGAACCCTAACACTGTAGAAGTTTCCTAAAATATATACATATATGGAGGTGATCTAAATGAGATTGCCAAATAATGGGGTAGACACAGTCACAACTGGCCATCTTGTCACCAAATAAAGCTTATGATACCAGAATTTGGTTACATCTAATTGAGTTGTTGGTCAAATGACTCACATGGGAATCCCCAAACAACCCAGGCTTTTGCCAAGACTATAGATTGTGCTCCACAAACTGAGGACAAGGCTGAATTGCTGAAGACACCTACATAGCTCACAGAACAAGGAGAGGCTGACTTTTTTAAAGCTGTTTTTGGTCTGGGCTGGGGATGTTGATGCAGTAGTAGAGGGCTTGTGTACAACATGCACAGAGCTCAGGACTCCACTCTTGGTTACTACTGAAAGGAAGAACCCTGGTGCTTTGCTTTGACCCTGCTCTTTCTTCTGGGGGGCCAAGCAGGGCTCTGCAAGCATTTGGCAAGAATTCTGTATGGAGACACCAGGAAATGCTGCTGCCTTAAACACACTTCACACTAGTTTAATGAGGACATGCCGACTAGAGTCAGGCTCTCACAAAGAGAAAGTGAAAAGCTCTGATTCATTCCACTGAAATTCCTCCTGGGGAAATCTAGGTTCTTAGTTTGGTTAAGAAAAGAATTTAGAAATGGACTTAGGTGAAGTTTAAGAACAATTTTATTAGTTAAAATTTCTTTAATTCTATTTATTTTCATGTGCATATGTACATGTATATGTGTGCATGCATATACCTTGGTGCACATGTAGAGGCCAGAAGTTGGGTCCTTCCACCAGCTGGGTCCTGATGATCAAGAGGAAGCTTGACTGCAGGCCCCTTTATCCAGTGGACCAGCTCAGTGGACCTTAGTGGTATTTCAGGGGAAAACTACAGGTAAAAAGAAATGAAAACTAAATCTTCATAGTTTCTGGAAGGAGGATGTAGAGAAAAGAAGGAAGAGTCACCCTCACACCCTGTCTAAGTCCGTGTTCCTATTGCTGTGAAGAGATACCATGACAACTCTTACAAAGGAAAACATTTATTGGGGTGTCTCGCTTACAGTTCAGAGGTTTAGTTCATCATCTTCAAGGTGGGACACAGAGGAGCGCAAGCAGACATGGTGCTAGAGCTGGAACTGAGAGTCCTATGTCTTGCAGGCAAGAGGAAGTGGTCTCAGAGTCACACTAAGTGAAGCTTGAGCAAAGCAGACTTCAAAACCTACCCCCACAGTGATCTATTTCCTCCAACAAGGCCACCCCTACTTCAAAACGGTCATACTTCCTAATAGTACCACTCTTGGGGTCCATTTTCTTTCCAGCCACCACACCCACTTTTTGGAGACAGGGTCTCACTCTGTATCTCTGGTTAGCCCAGAACTTGCTGCGTAGACCAGGACGTCCTCAAACTCACAGAGCTCTGTTTATCTCTGCATCTGAGTGCTGGTATTAAAGGCATGCATGACCACTCCTGGTGAGTCATGCTTTTTTAAGTTAGGCATGAAGGTCTGATCTGAAAGAGAGGAAGAAGAAACAGTTATATTCTTTGAGTTAGAACTCAACAAAGTAGGTAGGCTTATCGGAAGATCTGAAACCCCTGCCCCAAGGAAGTTGCACTATCTTAATGCAAGGATAGTTATTCCTCCTCTCTTAGCATGCCTTCAGGTTGAAGCCACTTGCCTTGTGGGAGTCTGCCAGCCACGTGATTTACAAGCTCAACTGTAGTAACTTCTTAGGGAGGAAGACAATATGCAATAATCTAACTTTTGGATCAGATCAGAATGCCTGAGGCTGAACTCAGATTCTATCCAATTTGACTAAGAAGAAAAGGTTTTCCATTAATCAGTCTTGAAGAAGCCTTGAAACTTTCACTTTTTTATATGGTATTTTAAATCTTAAGGGGGACATTTGGAGGGTTCTCTTTCTCATGCTACCAGGGAAAGAGGAAGTGTGGTTCAAAACTAACTGTGAGGAAGGAGTCCATGGCAAATGATATTCAAAGCTGCTCATTCTTATTTAGGTGCCTAACAAAATGATAGGCATTAGGTAGTTTAAACTTAGTACTATTCAATTTGTCTTAATATACCACTGTTATCCATGATGCAGATTGCTGGTTTTAAAGAAAGGGTTTCCACTTTCAGCAATGTAGCAGGATACAAGATTAACTCAAAAAAATCAGTAGCCCTCCTGTACACAGATGATAAAAGGGCTGAGGAAGAAATCAGAGAATCAACTCCCTTCACGATAGCCACAAATTGCATAAAATATCTCGGAGTAACTCCAACCAAACAAGTGAAAGACTTGGATGACAAGAACTTTAAATCTTTGAGGAAAGAAATAGAGACCAGAAAGTGGAAAGATCTCCCATGCTCTTGGGTAGGCAGAATTAATAGAGTAAAAATGGCAATTTACCAAAAGCAAACTACAGATTCAACGCAATGCCCATCAAAATCCCAGCAAAATTCTTCGAAGACCTTGAAAGCTCTCTCTGCGTGACATATCTGTCTGCTTCTCACCTGCTGTGATCTCCCACCTGCCAAGGGGATGTGCAGAGGCCGCCTTGGGTCACCCACCATTTATGAACAACAACATTGGTGCGTGACTCAGTCAGGCTTTCTCCATGTTCCCTCCAACACGTGGACAGGCTAGCTGAGGACACCTGGGTACCCTGGACTTGGAACTCTTTCCAATATCCTATGCCTGCTCCATGGCTTCAAATGGTAAGGTCCCCTTCTCCAAGTCAGCTTTCACTGACATTCATCTCTAACCAGAGACATTCTTCTCTAACAGCTGAGGACTGAGATCTGGCTTATCATTCTTAGACTTTAGTCCTTGTCTCATGATCAGACTGAAGTTCCTTGTCCACTTGGAGTGGACCCGGTCTCCACCCTCTTAGCTGATGAGTCTTAGGGTGGCCTTGGCCTATCTCTTGACTGTCACTCTATCCCAAAGATGTTCGTGGATGTGTAGCCATTGAGTCTTGCCTTTCTCACGCATTTGGCCTTGGGAAATAAATGTATGTCTTTTACTGACCCTAAAACCTCTGCCTTACAGCCGGGCGGTGGTGGCGCACGCCTTTAATCTCAGCACTTAGGAGGCAGAGGCAGGCGGATCTCTGTGAGTTCGAGACCAGCCTGGTCTACAAGAGCTAGTTCCAGGACAGGCTCCCAAACCACAGAGAAACCCTGTCTCGAAAAACCAAAAAAAAAAAAAACCTCTGCCTTACTTACAGATTCCTAACCTTACCCACCTTTGCACTAACAAATGACATATATACCCCTTAAATAAAAACCTAAAGTGGGAAATTTCTAATTTCTATCAACAATCAGTTTCTATCCAATCATGCTCCACAGTGCAGGAGTCCTGCTGGCATGTCACACCTGTCTACTTTCCCTTTCTCTGGAGAGCCCAGTCCCCAACCTTCCTTTTCTCACTCCAATTCCTTCTATTCTATCTCTGCCACCACTACCCCTGGTCCCGCAGAAACTGGTAATACTAGTCAGATCCACGAGGTAGCTGTTTCTAGTTCAGGCCCTTGCTCCCTATGGGGGCTGGCGGTGCAGCAGTTTGTGTGTGGTGGTGCTGAGTAATTTCCTTTCTACTTCATGTATAAAAGAATGTGTTAGGGTGTGGCCTCATGGATAGAATGTAATTCTTTTTTAAATGTATGCTCTACACAGCTTCTATGTCTTTCTTGTTATTTGTATCTGTTTAAAATTCCCACTGTGGCTCTGAAAATGTGGTTTCTCTGTACAACATGTGACTGCTGCCATTTTGACTAAGGGCAGGTCAGATGACCTCACCTCCATATTGACTAAGAGCAGGTCAGGTAACCAAGTTGTCATCTTTACTGAGGTATTCCTTGCCTAGTCTCATGGTTTACTTATGTTTTTGTCTCTAAATTATTCTTACTGACCATATTACATGTGTGTTTTGTGACCCTGTTACATGTGTGTTTTGCAAAGTAACATACATGCTTTTGATAGGGCCCACCAGAGCATCCACTTCACCCAATTCCTGTTTAATATATGTGTGTGCATGCATGTGACTTTTGAGTTAACTTTATGTATGAACATAAATTAGTTTTAACCTGTGTGTATATCTTATAACACTTAAATTCAACTGTGTGTAAATATGTACATATTCCTACTGTTAGATGTTTTTAATAGTCTGTTCATTGTGTTTCATTCCAGACTAAGAAAGCACTAAGTCTCAAATTTAAATTGGTTTGTACTTTTTTTTTTTTTTGGTTTTTCGAGACAGGGTTTCTCTGTGGCTTTGAAGCCTGTCCTGGAACTAGCTCTGTAGACCAGGCTGGTCTCGAACTCACAGAGATCCGCCTGTCTCTGCCTCCCAAGTGCTGCGATTAAAGGCGCGCGCCACCATCGCCCGGCTGGTTTGTACTTTTAAATCTCTTACAAAAATACTGTTTATGTTATCCAACTCTGCTTTAAAATATATTAAGCTGTTTTCCACTATTGTCAGTTTTACTGTTAAGCTTCTATTGTTAACAGGTTTTTTTGTTGTTGTAGTTCGAGTCATTAAATAACCAGGCTAGCTAAAAGATAAAACAATTATTATTATTATTATTATTATTATTATTATTATTATTATTATTATTTTTGGTTTTTCGAGACAGGGTTTCTCTGTGGTTTTGGAGCCTGTCCTGGAACTAGCTCTTGTAGACCAGGCTGGTCTCGAACTCACAGAGATCTGCCTGCCTCTGCCTCCCAAGTGCTGGGATTAAAGGCGTGCGCCACCACCGCCCGACAAAACAATTATATTTTTATTTATTATATGGGGCAAACTCATGAAACAGGACCAAGAAGTCCAAGCTGTGATGTAAGGGTACCACACAGAGAGAGTGTGTGTTTGTCCCCAGGTCCCAGAAAGCCATGCCCTAACTTGGTCCCACCTCTTAAAGAAAAATAGTTGACAAAGATTCCCCATCACCTCCCTCTTTTGTCTAAATAAGAGTGATCCAAACCCCATACAAAACAGATATCTTAATCCCAGCACTCAGGAGGCAGAGGCAGATGGATCTCTGTGAGTTCGAGGCCAGCCTGGTCTACAAGAGCTAGTTCCAGGACAGGAACCAAAAAAGCTACAAAGAAACCCTGTCTCGAAAATCCCAAAAAAAAAACCCAAAAACAACAACAACAACAACAAAAAAAAACAGATATCAAGTGTAAAATTACAACCAATATAAATAATTTTAAGCAAGGAACACATAACAAATGTTTCAGTATACATTTTATTTTATTTTATTTTTTTTATTTTTATTTTTTATTTATTTATTTATTTATTTTTATTTTATGTGCATTGGTGTGAACTGGATCTTCAGACAGTTGTGAGCTGCCATGTGGGTGCTGGGATTTGAACCCGGGTCCTCTGGAAGAGCAGTCAGTGCTCTTAACCACTGAGCCATCTCTTCAGCCCGTAGACATTTTATTTTAAAGAGTCTAAGTCTTGCATCAGAAATAGGCTTGGCTAAATCATAAGAGGAAGGTAACTATGACTATTTAATCTTTAACCCCATCGAAGGCCTGAGAAAGGAGATAATCTTACTTGAGTAGGCAGGAAGTACAATCAAGTAGCTTCCAAAGTGAGCAGTATATGATGGAGACAATTGGTTACCTGAGCAGGAAATTTTTTAGAACCATCTACTCTGTCTTGGCAAGGTTTGGCAGTCCCTTTCCTTGTGTACTGTATATCCAGTCCAATACCATGTACTCTGTCAGTGGTTAAGTGGTTTGGGCAGTTCCTTACCCAAAGGCCAATTGTGCCAAGAGGAAAACAAACTCCAAATGGAGTGTCTTTGGTGCTCAACATTCTCTCAAGAACAGACTGGTGCTATCAGGAGCATGTCTCATATCAACAGAACTTTAAGTTATTTAAATGCTATGTTCTACAGAACCTTGAAATGGTTGAAGATTACCTACTTAGGCAGAATATAATCTCTATGTATCTAAAGAACTTAATTGATCTGACTATATGTATAACAAACATGAACAACTATTGACCTATAATACTTAATACCTGTTTAACTTAAAGACTAAGACTTCATGTCAGAATATTAAATAATCTGTAAACAAATGTGCAGCAAATGAGGACAATGACCTCAAAATGTAAATAATGTATAAGTACCTTGATCAGATGTAAGAATATATAGTGCAGTATGAAAATATATGTACCAGGAGGAGAAGGCTGCTTGTCATCCCGGCCACCCAGGTATTTTACACTCAAAATAATCACACAGAAACTGTATTCATTTAAACACTGCCTGGCCCATTAGCTCTAATTTCTTATTTTCTAATTCTTATATCTTAATTTAATCCATTTATATTCCTCTTTGTATTGCCATGTGACTGTGGCTTACCGGCAAGATTCTAACCAGCATCCGACTCAGGCAGGAGATCAATGACATCTCTTACTCTGCCCTTCTTTCCAGTATCCAGTTCTGTCTTCTCTACCTACCTAAGTTCTGTCCTATCAACTAGACCAAGGCAGTTTCTTTATTCAATCAGTGAAAGCAACACACTGATGTGGGAGTGTCATATATCAATCTGTTGATTTCATTGGTTAAGCAATAAAGAAACTGCTTGGCCCTGATAGGTTAAAACATAGGTGGGAGGAGTAAACAGAACAGAATGCTGGGAGGAAGAAGAAGTGAGCTCAGACTCGACAGCTCTGCTCTCTGGAGCAGAGACGCCATGCTCCCCTCTCCCGGGCAGACGCGATTCAGCTCCAACCCAGGATGGACATAGGCTAGAATCTTCCCGGTAAGCGCACCTAGTGGTGCTACACAGAATATTAGAGATGGTTGATTGGGATATGAGAATTAGCTGGTAAGGGCTAGAGCTAATGGGCCAAGCAGTGTTTAAATGAATACAGTTTGTGTGTTATTTCGGGGCATAAGCTAGCTGGCGGCCAGGGTGCTGGGGACGCAGCCCCGCCGCTCCTATTACTACAACACACAAACAGAAGGACCTCCAACACCAAATATATCCTAAAAGTTTTATCAATATACAAAATGTCCTAAACAGAGGTAGAAACATGCATGTATACAATCTGACAGAATAACTTTTGCATAGGTATACAAATATTGTAAACAGAAATAACAAATATAATTTGAACTTGTATCAATATACAAAAAGCTATACCAATGTAAATTATCCATAAATAATAATTCCCAAGTATTTACTCTATAGAATGATGACTGAGACATGGTCATTATTCTAGGAGTGAAAGTGCCCTTCCTGGCTGGGCGATGGTGGCTCACGCCTTTAATCCCAGCACTCGGGAGGCAGAGGCAGGCGGATCTCTGTGAGTTCGAGACCAGCTTGGTCTACAGAGCTAGTTCCAGGACAGGCTCCAAAGCCACAGAGAAACCCTGTCTTGAAAAACCAAAAAAAAAAAAAAAAAAAAAGAAAGTGCCCTTCCTCACAATATTTGCATATCTGCTCTAAGGGAGAGCAAATGAGCTATGCAAACCACACCAGATGCTCTTTCTTCTACACAAATATTACTCTGGTGATTTCAGTAAAGATTTCACAATAATCCCACCATACTCACTTGGGATTTGGAGTCAGGAAGATGAGAAGTTCAAGGTTATCTTCCTCTATATTCATAATCTGAGGCCTAGGTTATGAGATTTTTGTCTCAAAATACCTAAATAAATAACTAGGATCAAGGTTTGATTCCCAGTACAATTATAATCTTAGCACTTGCGAGGGGTAAGTGGTTTCAAGGCTATCTTTTGTAAGAGGTCTTTGTGCTCACAGATAAGCACTAGGAGAACTTGGAATGTTAAACACAGTGTTGTCTCTACAAAGGAAAACATTTACAACCTGTTTTCACCCAGATGGCTGGGGTCAAAAGTAGTTAATAGCCTGTTGACTTTGTACTATCTGTGTGGCCCAGACCACACTGGATCCTCCTACAGACCCTTATCATGAGAGTGTCAATCGAGAGAACCCATCTTTATGAAAGATGTCACATGTAGTTAATCTATAGAACCAACCCATTTATTTTTTGTTTTGTTTTTTTGGTTTTTGTTTTTGTTTTTCGAGACAGGGTTTCTCTGTTACTTTGGAGCCTGTCCTGGAACTAGCTCTTGTAGACCAGGCTGGCCTCAAACTCACAGGCCTGTCTCTGCCTCCCAAGTGCTGGGATTAAAGGCATGCGCCACCACCGCCCAGCAGAAATAACTCATCTTTATGGAAAATGTCACATGTACTTTATAAAGCATTTCACCGTCCTCTGTCTTAAGTTGCATTGTGCACATGAAATGTAGTTATTTATCACCAGGAATTTTTTTTCACCAAATTGTGCTGTGTTTAAAGTATGCCTAAAATAATTCGTCAGGGTCAGACTCCCAATTTTTGAACCAACAAGAGCTACAAGGCTGTGTTGAACTGAACTAGCTTCTTGTCCCCCATGGATCATTCCTTCAAGCCATGGTATTGCAGAGACCCCCTCAGTCTTTGGACACATACTATGTTGCAGGCTATTATAAGCTTCAAAGTGACTTTCTAGCCTCTGCTTCAGTCCCTATAGGCCCACAATGGTAATGCCTAAGAATATATGGGTTGCCATTGATAAACTCCTTCAGAAGGGATTGATGGTGGTCAGGAAAGGTGTCCCTATGCCCAAATACTCTTAGCTGCTAGACAAGAAGGTGTTGAACCTTGATGTAATGAAGGCCATATAGTCCATCAAATCTTGAGTGGTTACCTGAAGGAACTGTTTGCCTGGAGACATTTCTACTGGCATCTCACCGACAGGAACATCTGATATCTGCGCCCACCTCCTGAGATCATACCTGCCACTCAGTGCTGCAGCTGTCCTGAGACTGGCAGGCCTCTGCCCATATATCCAGAGGGTGACAGATCTATAAGAATCACAGGGGTGAGGGAGGATGGAAATGCCTACAGAAGAGCACTGTGTCCTCTGGATTGATAAGAGAGCTGAGACTGGATTGGCTCAGTAATAGAATTCCAATTCAGAGGACACTCTAGCTGTGGACATGATCAGCCACTTTATGGAAGTCAGAGGAGATAGTTTTGTGTTGAATAAACTTAACAGATGGGGGGGGGGACATAACAGATTGAGATTCTGACTTAAAAAAAGTGTTGCCAGATGTGGTGGTGCATGCCTTTAGTCTTTAATTCCAGCACTTGAGAAGGAGAGACAAGTGAGTCTCTGTGAGTTCCAGGCCAGCCTGCCCTGTGTAGTGAATTCCAGGCCAGCCAGAACTATATAGTGAGAGACAAGGTCACCAGGACATTAACCAAGTTCACTTCCAGCCTTCTGAGCAGAGCACAGGTTAGGATGATTATCAACACTGTGTATAAACATGATCTAAAAAAAAAAATTGGGATGGGAAAACCCACCCTAAATGTGAGTGGCACCATTCCATGGGTTGGGGTTCTAGAATGAATGAAAAGGAAGAGAAAGGAGCTGAGCACTGACTTACATCTGTGTCTTCTGTAAATACCAAGTGACATACTTCATGGCACCACCTCCATTCTCTCTGCTCCTTCCTGCCATGATGAACTGTAAATCAGAATAAACCCTTCCTCCCTTGTGGGTGGTATTAGATTGCAACAAGAAATGTATCATAGTCTTCATAACAGGGCATTCCTAATTGTCCTTAGTATTGTGGCTATGGGTACAATAATAAGGTCCATTTCAAGTCCTTTCCCACAGTTAAAAGGAAATGAACCAAGACTATCTTAAGTCAGTATTCTATTGCTATGGAGAGACACCAGTGGTATGGGACAATTCTGTATTCTGTCAATTTAATTAAATGTTGATTGGTCAGGAGCAAGGCAGGAAGTATAGGTGGGACAGCCAGACAGGAAGTAGAGGCAAAGGAAGGAGAACAGGAGTATTCTGGGAAGGAAGAAGCCCATTCCTCCCAGTCCTGCCCAGATCACAGAAGAAGCAAGATGTGACCTACCCCACTGAGAAAGGTACTGAGCTATGTGGCTAACATAGATAAGAATAATGGGTTAATATAAGTGATAAGAGCTAATACAAAGCCTGTGCTAATAGGCCAATCAGTTTATAACCTAATGTAGACTCTCTGTGTGATTTTCTTTGGGGGTTTACCAGCTGTGGGAACTGGGTAGGACAGAAACCCCGACAAGCAGGCCCTCATGTTACACACCAGGACCACGGCAATTCTTATGGAAGAAAGTATTTAAACTGGGGATTGCTTATAGCTGCAGTGACTTAGTTCACTTTCATCACGGCAGGGAGCATGATAGCATGCAGGTGTGGCACTAGAGGAGTAACTGAGAGCTACAGACTAATCCACAGGCTGGGAGAGAGAATCCCTGGGCTTGGCATGAGATTCCACAGGCTGGGAGAGAGAATCCCTGGGCTTGGCATGAGATTTTGCAACCTCAAATCACATCTCAGTGATACACATCCTCCAACAAAACACATCTCTCTTTTCCTTTCTTTCTTTCTTTTTGCGGGGGGGGGGGGAGTTGTAAGACAGGGTTTCTCTGTTTAGCTCTAGATGTCCTGAAACTCACTCTGTAGATCAGGCTGCCCTCAAGCTCAGAGATCTGCCGGCTTCTGGCTCCCAAGTGCTGGGATTAAAAGTGATGCACGCCTTTAATCCCAGCACTTGGGAGGCAGAGGCAGGTGGATCTCTGTGAGTTTGAGACCAGCCTGGTCTACAAGAGCTAGTTCCGGGACAGGCTCCAAAAATAACCACAGAGAAACCCTGTCTCGAAAAACCAAAAAAAGAAAAAGAAAAAAGAAAAAAAAGAGTGTGCCACTACCTCTTAGCAAGGTCACACCTCATTGTCCTTCTAATCCTTTCAAATGCCAGTCTCTTATAACTAATATATGAACCTCAACATTTTGTTGTTGTTTGCTGTGGGGTTTTGTTTCTTTTTGTTTTATGTGTTTGAGTGTTTCATCTGCGTGTATGTGTGTATTACATGCTTGCCTGGTGCCCATGAGGCCAGAAGCGAGCATTAAATCCTCTGGGCCTGGAGTTATATATGGTTGTTAGCTGCCATGTGGATGCTAGGAATTAAAGGAATTAATGCCAATTTTCTGGGAGAGAAGGAAGTGCTGTTAACAACTGAATTATTTCCCCATCACCTGTTGGGTCTTCATTTTTGCTTTGTGTTTTTTGTTTGTTTGTTTGTTTGTTTTGTTTTGTTTTGTTTTTCAAGACAGGGTTTCTCTGTGTCTGGGAACTCACTTTGTAGACCAGACTGTCCTCAAACTCACAAAGATTCGCCTGTGTCTGCCTCCTACATGCTAGAATTAAAGGTGTGTGCTACCACCTAACTTGTTTTGTTTTTTTGAGATAGGGTGTCAGTAGCCAAGGCATGTAGAACTAATTATGTAGAACATGAATGACTTTGAACTTCTGACTGCCGGGATTCCAGGAGGGTACCCCATGTCTAACCCGTGTAGTACTGGGACATTCCCTACCTTCTCTTTAGTATGATCATCTCACTCATTATTCTATTCTATGAAGAGATATGACCAGAGCAACTTTTGTTAAAGAATGCATTTAACTGGAGAGTTTGGTTACAGTTTCAAAGGGTTAGCCCATGAATGTTATAGCAGGAAGCAGACAGGTGTCATTCTGGAGCAGTAGCCAAGAGCTTTGTATTTTGATCCATGGGCAGCAGGCAGAGACACTGGGACTGGTTTGGCATTTGAAATCTCAACGCCCACCTCCATCAATACACTTCCTCCAACAAAGCCATGCCTTTTAACTGTTAGTATTCAGGCACACCCTGGCACCACACTTCAAGCCCTTGAGTCCTGCCTGCCTGCATAGCAGAAGGTACCCTGTCCCTTTAAGAGACAAGCTCCACTCACTTTCTTCTCTTATTCCTTTTTGCCATTCTTTCTCCCTCTCTTCTCTCTCCTCCCTCCCCCTCTCTGTATCTGTGTCGCTCAATTCCCTTTCTCCCCACTACCCTCCCAATTCCCTCTTTTCAATAAAACTCCACACTCTTTCTCTGCATGGCATATTCTGTCACCCTGTTGCCCGCTGAGGTCCTCATTAGCACTGTCTTACAGCACTAGCCCTTCTAATTCTTCTAATAAAGTCCCACTCCCTGGTGACCAGGCACTCAAATGCATGAGCTTATAGAAGCCATTTTTCTTTCAAACCACCGGAGTCTTTTAAAAAAAAATCATTACTTTAAGCATATATAGTGTGTGGTATGTGTATATGTATGTGGAGATCAGAGGACAAATTGGAGCCAGCTCTCTCCTTCAACCACTTGGGTCCCGGGGATTAAACTTGGTCATCAGGCTTGGTAGCAAGCACCTTTAACATCTTGCTGGGCTCATGAGCAAAGCCTTTAAGACAGGTTTTAGGTGATGAGACTGTTATGCCCAGATCACAGAATTTCCCCAAAACCAACTAAGAGGCTATGTCCTGTGTGTAAAAGCAAAGAACCTTCATTCTTACACAAGCTTGCAAACTCGGACTCTCCATGTGTCCAAAGTATTGGAGTAGTCAGAGAGCCCCAAGCTCAGTTGGGGTTGAGTTTTTATAATAGCAAAGGTAGGGGTG
Organism: Neodon shergylaensis; assembly: GCA_025134845.1. NCBI lineage: Eukaryota > Metazoa > Chordata > Mammalia > Rodentia > Cricetidae > Neodon > Neodon shergylaensis. The sequence goes on from JABTXL010001457.1 coordinate 2,737,385, forward strand.
AGGGACTTCTAGACTTCAGAACCCTGGACTGATTGACATTTGCCTAGGGGTGTCCTGGTGAAAAGCAATGGGTGTGTGCTGGCAGGAGATCCTGTCTACAATGGTTGGCATGTTAGGAATTTCCTTCTGATGGTCTCTTCCTGGGTGGTGCCAGCTAATGGCTTTTCCTGGAACTGGGTGCTGCCTGCTTGGCAACTGTGTAGCCTGGGCCCCATTATGTGTGGTCTGGCTGCCCTGTGTAGTATTAAGAGCGGGCTTACTTTTCTGTTGTAATAGGAGTGGCGGGGCTGCCTCCCCAGCACCCCGGCCGCCTGCTAGCTTATGCCCCGAAATAATTACACGGACATTGTATTCTTTTAAGCACTGCTTGGCCCATTTCTATCTAGCCTCTTCTGGGCTAATTCTCTCATATTAATTTAGCCCATTTCTAATCATCTGTGTAGCACCACTAGGTGCGCTTACCGGGAAGATTCTAGCCTACATCCATCGTGGGTCGGAGCTTCATCACGTGCGTCTCAGAGAGCAGAGCTATCACATCTACCCGGGAGAGCGGAGCATGGCATCTCTGAGCTCACTTCCTCTTCCTCCCATCATTCCATTCTGTTTACTCCTCCCACCTATGTTTTAACCTATCAGGGCCAAGCAGTTTCTTTATTGCTTAACCAATGAAATCAACAGATTGATATATGACACTCCCACATCAGCCCTGGGTCCCACAAAACCTCTGTTTTTTTCTGGTGTGATCACACCAATAATCCTAGCATTTAGGAGACAGGAGTTAAGAGGATCAGGAGTTCAAAGTCACCCTTGTATACAAAGAGAGTTTGAGGCTGGTCTGGGCTACATGAGACCCTGCCTACAGAAAAAAAAAAGAACAAAGAAAGATAGAAAAGAAATGGAAGCAAATTCCTCTCTTGACTTCACCATCTCTCTCTGGATTTCTGGGAAGGGTGGTTGACTAGATCTTGGACATTCATCCGAATTCTGCAGAACCTGAAGACTTAATTGTTGGTAACAGATCCTAACGCCCCTCCCTTTAGCAGGCAACATGCTGAGACTATGGTTTGACGTGGCCTCCAGTTACTTATTTATTTACTTTTTAAACTTTTTTTGAGACAGGGTTTCTCTGTGTAGCTTTGGAGCCTGTCCCAAAACTTACTGTAGACCAGGCTGGCCTCAAACTCACAGTGATCCACCTGCCTCTGCCTCCTGAGTGCTGGAATTAAAGGCGTGTGCCATCTCTGCCGGCATTTAGTCTCATGTGTGCCAGGCAATTAGCTGTGCTTAAGAGGCAGAGGGGCAGACGTAGTAGAAGAATGCACCTACAACCCTAGGAAGGCTGAGACTGCCTGATATCTGAATTCAAGGCCACCCAGGGTGGCGTTTGGAAACCCTGTCTGGACAAACAATCAAACAAAAAGAAGGAAAAGGAGAAAGAAAGAGGAAAAATTTAGGCTGGGCGGTGGTGGCGCATGCCTTTAATCTCAGCACTCGGGAGGCAGAGGCAGGCGGATCTCTGTGAGTTCGAGGCCAGCCTGGTCTACAAAGTGAGTTCCAGGACAGGCTCCAAAGCTACAGAGAAACCCTGTCTCAAAAAACAAACAAACAAACAAAAAAATCAAAAAAAAAAAAAGAAAGAAAGAAAGAGAAACTTCAATTAGATAAAAAGAAAGGAGCAAACACTAATATTTACTGGCCTTTGAAATCCACCCTTCTCAGCGCAAGTTGTAGCTACTTGGTGACTTGACTAACCTGTTAGGCTGCACTAGGTTCTTTTGCTCTTTATGGAATTCATTCATATATTTAAGAGACCCTTGCATCTCGAATCTCAGGCTGTTTTCTTCTGGACTTTGTATTAGGCACACACCACACCCAAACACCAAGTTAAAACACAAAGAGATCCTTTCTAAAGCCAGCCAGGCAGGCTAGGCGGGGTGGCTGAAAAAGATTCATAGCTAGAGACAGCAGCACGTAGCTCTGCAGGAGTGGTCTGGAAGCCAGAGGGGGAGGTCCATGCTAGGATGAGTTGGCAAGTCCTGATTGGACAGTAGTCAGTGTAGCCAAATAAAGAACTCTGCTAGCTGAACTGTGCTGGCCAGCCTCAGGAGGGAGTCGGGCGTGAGGAAGAAGCCAAATAAGGAGCCTGGTGGGAAGTCCAGTGGTTTAACACAAAAGACGGGGCAGAGGAGGAGCAGGACCTGAGGGCAACATGCTTGCCATGTTTGGGCTTGTTAGAGCCCTTCGTTTTTGTCCTTGTTGGTGTCTAAATTGTGTCCACTCAAAATTCCCCATGTATGTCCACATGTATATGCGGGTGCACGCACACCAAAGCCTGGGAATGGAAGTGTGAAGACAGCCGCCAGGAGTCGGTGTGAAGCAGGCAGACCCAGCCTCCCTCTGTTGTTGAGGCAGGGCCTCGCCGTCCACTGTCTAGGTTAGTGGGGATGTGAGCTTCTGGACAACTAGACTGACTTTGCCCCATCTCATTGCCTGCGACAGCACAGGGTTTCCTGTCTACGCGACTCTAGTGATCGATTCAGGTTGTCAGGTTTGTGCCTCAAGGACTTTCATCTGTGGAGTTAATTTCCCACACAAACATCCCCATGTTGAAGCAGGATGTGGTGGTGTTTGCTTGTGATCCTAGTGAAAGCCCTGGATAAATCCAGGTTCCCCCCCCCCCCAAGCCCGGAAGGAAGAAAATAGCCAAAAATCTAAGCAGGTAGAGAAGAATCAGAAATCTAGGATTAGCCGGTTCAGTGACTGTGTTTCAGGAACTAGCTGAAGATAAAGTTAGATTGTAATCTTGAGAATAATCTTGAGAAACATGGAGTTTCCCCCTTGTGATTATCATTGGTATTTTTGGAATACTGTGTTTCAGGAACTAGCTGATTATGACCTTGAGTGATCTTGAGAGGCAGGGAGTTGCCCCCTTGTGACTTTCTGTGACCCCCTCCCTGTCCCTTTCGGATCACTAGGCTGTGGTTTCTGTTATTCTTTTGGTACCTGCCCTAGCCACGCCCACTCCCATTACCTGTACTGGAAACTTAATGTTCATGAACCAAACGATATCAAGCATGGACGCTTTCCCAGGACGCTGTTTTCGCGGTGATCGAAAGTTGTGTTACACATGACAACCGTTCGTGTTGGCTGCGTCACTTCGGCACAAGGAACTACTATCAGAGCTCTGTCAATAAAAACCGTGTTAGTTAGATGCTGGGCCACACCAACACTTGATGGGTCACGAAACTTAATATAACATACTTTGGAGGAAAAAGCAAGAGGTGTGTTGCCCCTGGGAGACGGAGACCTAGAAGACTTTCTCTTTATGGTCTTTGATGTTCTTGGAGATCTGGAAGAACTCCTGCTCCTCCGTCGCCACCTTTCCCTGCTGGTACTACGGGATCTTCTTGATGCATTGTAACTTCTGGGTGGAGTTCTGGACTTCTTCTCCTTCTTCCATTTCTCAAGAGACCAGCTATGCCAGGATGTTCCCAGCCTTCTCTCGCGCCCCCCCAAAGACGACGCCCACAAATCAGCAGGAAGCAGTTTTGAGAATTCGCCGCCCCAATTCCTTCAAACTGGAGCATCTAATTTGCTTTTTTATTAAAAGCAAGATGTGGGAATGTTATTCTTTTGGTACCTACCCTAGCCACGCCCACTCCCATTACCTCTGACCTGCCTGTCGCCATCTTGCTCTCTTCCCTTTCTGCTTTCTTGACGTGCGCACGCGTTTCCTCTCTCTCTCCTTTTATTTCTTTTCTCTCCTTATATCTCTTCTCTCTTTCCGTTTCCCTCTTCCTTAATAAATACTTATGGCTATTTTCTGTGTTTATGTGTCTGTTCCTGTTCCGCGGCGCGTGCCCTCCCGCTGGTGGGAAACTGTAGCCGCTTGGGGCCCCGCCGGAGTTTGCTGCTGGTCTGTGAGACTCTGCCCGGCACCGCTGGGGACCCGCTGGAGTCTGCTGCTGCTCTGTGAGCCCGCCGGGTGGGAGAACCCCCAATATTTTTAGGAATAACAAATGGTGCCGTGACTCGGATAATACTTTTTAAGAATAACAGTTTCTTCCTATAAAAACCCCTTCTCTCGGTCACTCGGGGTCGAACTCTTCCCCTGCGTGGGTTATAAGTCTTGGCCCCAGTGCACTGGTTCCCATCTCGTCGATTAAACCTCATGTGATTGCAGCAAGGCCGGTCTCTCGTGAGTTACTGGGGGGGCGGGGGTCGTGTTATCCCGAGACTTGAATGAGAGTCTCCCCACACTGGGGGTCTTTCACCAGCATCTAGGAAGTAGAGTGAGAAGAATCAGGACTGGAAGGTCATCCAAGGTGCAATACTGAGCAGGACAGTGGCCTGCACTACATGAGGTGCTGAGAAAAAGGAAGAAATAAAGAGACGAAGGAAGGAAGGAAGGAAGGAAGGAAGGAAGGAAGGAAGGAAGGAAGGAAGGAAGGAA
>JABTXL010001457.1:2741847-2801279 GCA_025134845.1 Neodon shergylaensis
GAAGGAAGGAAGGAAGGAAGGAAGGAAGGAAGGAAGGAAGGAAGGAAAAACCAAGTTGAATCCCTAACCCCCCACCCCCACGTGACTGCTTTTTGGAGCTTTAGGAGGAGGCTGAGGTTAAATGAGGGCATACAGGTGAGTACCGAATCCAATATGGCTAAGATTTTTATAAGAGGAAGAGACTGCAGGGATATGTACACAGAAGATAGCTCACAAGGAGACACATTAAGGATACGCTCACCAGAAAACAGAAAATTGAGGTCTCAGGAGAGACATGACCTTATGTTTTGTTATGACAGCATGCATGGCTAACACATGACCTTATGTTTGTTATGACGGCATGCATGGCTAACACATGACCTTATATTTTGCTGTCTCAGAAGTTCCTCTTTGAGCAACATCTTCCATGAGCATGTCTGGAACTAATTTTGAAGAATTGGGTGTATCTTGAGGAATGCACTGTTTATCTAGTCTATTTCCTGCTGGTCACCTAAGAGTCCCCCACATTCCAGAACTAGGTGCAATCTTCCACCATGCCTTTCCACTGTCACCAGTAAGGAACCAGGGGCAAACCCCCACCCCCACTCTTGTCCCCACTCAGAGGGAGACTTTTGCTCCCCCCAGTAAATCTCCTGTAATATTTGTTGCAGTGTGTGATCTCTGTGGAACTTGGCCCCAATCTGCCCAGTTACTCTTGTGCTACTGAACCCTAACATTGGTGTCCATGACTCAGATGGGACACCCTGGTGCCTGTGCTCCCTACTTGGGGTCTAAACTGCACTAAGACCCTACCCTATCACTTCTCTCCAGTCTATCCACAACATATCCACCTTCTGGCCTACTGATCACTTGGCCCTCCACCCATCACTGGCAATTGGTCAGTGGTTCCTCTCAATTGGCATAAATGCTTCCCTGGTACTCTTCAAACAGAGGTGCCCACCTCTGACCCTTTCCCTTCAGTGAGGCTTCTTTTTTGAGCTTGCTTTTTGCCTTCTGGCTTCATCTGACAGTCCTGGTGCCAGGCCCTGTGTCTCCTTGGCTTTTAGGACAGCTCTGACCCCTGTCCAGTGCTGTGTAGACCCACTAACCAGCTTGTGTCTTCTTCCTTGAGTTCCCCTGAGTCTGGGGGTGGGGGGAGGGCTTGGACTTCAGGCCTTGGACCTTCACCTTTTCCTCACCTATGGGAAAGAAGTCATCCATAGAAAACCTCCAGCCTCTCCAGGCACCTAACCTGAAAGGCTCCAGATTTATTTGCTTAAGTTATGGTTGACAGATCTCTAAGTTGTGTCGCAAAGTGGGAAGCTGGATGGGTACCTAGCAGGAAGGGAAAAACAAAGGTTAGCTGCATGTGCGCACACCCTTTTTCCCCTGCAGTGCCCACTCCCAACCAAGCTGCTGATCTAACTCTCCGAGGTATGTACTGACCCTTTGTTTGTGAATTTGATTCCAAATTCTAGAGCCTGATTCATCAGGCGCTGCTTTGCTCTGGCCTGTTGTGCTCTCTGCGTGGGCACCTATGTGCTTTTCTTACTCCTGCAGCCTGCTGGGCACAAAGCCTGCTGCACCCACACAGACATCTCCCTTCTCTTCTCTCCTTCCATCAGGAGCTGCACCCTCACTGCAGCCTGCTTTCCTTTGCTCTTCCTCCCACTTGGAACTGCCTGTGCGCTCTCTCTCTCTCTCTCTCTCTCTCTCTCTCTCTCTCTCTCTCTTTTCCCAGGTCTAAACTTTACCAATTTTTTTCCTCCCCCTAGAAGCTGCCTGCTCCATCCTGAAGCTCCCTGGCTTCTATGATACTGGACCCCTCCCTTGGGTGGAGTTCCTGGCTGTTTCTGAAGCAGTCCTGCAGCTTTGGCTCTCAACTCCCTCTTGGAGTTTATAGGATAAGGCCCTCCCTGGAGTCCTTTACAACTCTCTCTCCTTTCCTCCAGACTCAGAATTTATTAGAATACCTTGGCCTTAGTATGGATCAATGCCCCCCACCCCAAAAACTGGTGAACTTGATTTCCAAATTCTCACAAATCATAAATCTGCTACTGCAGAGACAAATGATCCACAAATATATCTAAACTTGCTCTGGTCTACACTTTCTCTGCTTTCCACTATTAAAAATCTTTTATTTCTATGGTTTCTTTGTACTCCACTCTTAAAAAATCTCTTAAGATTATGCTGTAAACACTATCTCAGGATTTGTAAATGCATTGGGTATGGTTTAACTTCTATAAAATCTGCCACAAAGGTTGGCTTTAAACATAAAAGGCTTGTTTTTAAAACTAAAAATCTATACATGTATATGTACATATATATATATGTGTATATATAATATATGATTCAACTGTGTGTATATGTGTATGTAACTTGCATTGAACTCTGTGCATGTGTGTCTGTGTGTGTGTGTCTGTGTGTGTGTATGTAATTTGGATTCAACTCCCATTTAAAGAAATAATCTACAAGGAAAACAGATGTTTTGAAGTAGCAACTGTGTGGCTCTCCTCCATCTTGGCCAAAGACCTCATCAAGATGTAAGCAGCCGCATGGCTGGTAGCCATCTTTACTTAGGTTAAAGAGTACATGCCATGTGACATAACCACCATCTTCAGGTAACCACAGGGCACAGAATGACAACTGAAAAGCTTCTTAGTCTTAATGGCCTCCCTGTTTATCACTGTATCTCCTTTAGACTAAGGAAGCAGAACAAGTCTCAAATATTTTGGATTTGTATGGATTTTTGTATGATGACAAAAATTTAAGGCTCCATTTGCTACTATATATTTGATTCAACTCTGGTTTAGCATATACTATATATGATAATACAATTTTAAGGTTCTAAAGTTCTACTAGATTAACTAAAGTTTACTTAGAGATTTACACCTAACTACTTAGGCTTTTGTTAACTGTTTAACACCAACGTTCTAGAAAATTTAGATAAGTAATAACATATCTTTGATAAATAAGGTAATAAATTAGATAATCAAGATTTATAAATTCCTAAATCTACTCAGGTTCACAGCAATAGTTATCTAACTTCTTTTTTATTATTTTTTGTTATGTTCTTTGTTATTTGAATAAACTAAGCCAAATAAAAACCTGCAATATTCCATAAAGGTGAACTGTAAGAGGATAATTAAGACATGCAAGTTCATGATCAGTCAGCTTATGGGTGATCAGATTCTTTAATGTCCTCAGAACTACACTTCTAGCCATGCTAAGTGTTATTCTTTTTTAATGATGTGGTGGGATCTGGTCCCACGAGGGGCAGTGGTGAGCCACCCAAGGCCCAGTGGGGTCGCAGTGGGTCCCCAGAGGCCTTGGGGGTCCCCTTGGCGGGTGGGAGATCTCAGCAGGTGAGGGACAGACAGATAAGCCATACAGAGAGATTTCGGGTATAGAGTTTATTTAGTGGTTTTTATAGAAGGGAAAGGGAAGGGGAAGATGAGAAGGGGGGAGAGGGGGGCAAACTGAGGGGGGAGAAGAGAGATGGAGGGGAGAGAGACAGTAGTTACCTCTTCAGAAGAGGAACAAAAAGAGAAAGAATAGCCTGGAGGATGCTGGAGATCTGTTTGCCTAGGTGGAAGGAGGGGGAGGGTAGGAGTGGGCAGGGCTTGTCTCTTAAAGGGACAGGGTACCCAGTTGAGAGGCCAGACCAACAGATCATAACACTAAGTACTAATGTAATTAACTACAGATATAAACTTTATTTACCCTCCTGTATGTTTTCAAAGTTAAGCCTCAGAACAAGTAACTAGAAACAAGCTAAAGCTTGTTTGGTTTCAATATACTCAATAGAGGGACCGCAAACTTTTACAGATCTGCTAAATATGGCATTTAAAATGTTTACTTGAAATAAAAAAGCTTTTTGTGGTAGAGAGAAGTGCCAGCTCCTGGCAGCACCCCTAATCGTCTCCAATGATGACAGGCCCAGAAGAATGCCACCCGGAACTTGCTTTAAATGTGACTCAGCCTTCCACTGGGTATAAAACTGCCCTTCACCTCACCAGCAGCTGTGTCCAAACTGTGAAGAGGCCAGACACAGGGAAGTTGATTACCCTGATTTTCCTAGACAAGGTAGGCCTATCCACCAAGTTCCTACTCCTCAGGAAAGTCTGTTGGAATTTCTAGGCCAGGCACTTTAAGACTGATGTTATCCTGGGACCTCTGCCCTCAACTACCACAGAGGAACCTAGGGTGATTGTCCAGGCAACTGGTAAGTCGCTGCCATTTTTAACAGATTTGGGACCTACTGGGTCTGTAGTTCCTGTTTATTCAGGTGAATTTGTCCTTCTCAGACCTCTGGTGGTGTTGATGACAAGCTAGTGACAGCTTTGTCAGCTTAACAGCAGCAACTAAGGCTGTGCTGCCTTCTCAGTTCTCTTCATGTAAAACTTAGGCCTCAGGCCTCACTTTCACAGAGTGGACTAGACACAGTTTACCTTGCTACCAGATCCTACAAGGAGACAAACTCACAACACAGATGGCAATGTAACTCTTTACTATTCTTGTCTCTAAAGGAGCCTGCTTTATAATGATTGCTCTCAGGAATCAACCACCTGTGTTTCGTGGTGAATGATTGGATTTAGCCGGGCAGTGGTGGCACAAGCCTTTAACTCCAGCACTCAGGAGGCAGAGGCCAGCAGATCTCTGAGTTCACATTCCAGGACAGCCAGAGAGATACACAGAAAAACCTTGTCTCAAAAAACAACCACAACAACAAAAAAACAAAAGGTGTAAAGTTCATGCAAGGTCTGAAGAAATGAAAGCTTAAATAAATTCCAAGTTCTAATGACCTAAAAAGTGCTCTGAGTATACAGAGACAAGTTACAAAAGGTCTGAGGAAATGTTTTAAGATGTATAAATGCAAGTTATAAAGGTTTGAGGACATGAAAACTTAAATTGTGAAGGTCTAAGCAGGTGTTTTAAGGGATGTAAATGGGATTTGTAATGGTATAAGAAGCCAAAAGTTATGCTGCTTTGGAGAAGAGGTTTTGCTTTTGTTTCCACAGGAAATGAGAGGCTGTGGATTCATTCTGGGTTAAGAAAAATCAGGTTTGATTAAGGAAGACCCCCTGAGACATCTCTGATAGGAGCGAATGGCCCAGATGTCTGAGTTCTACATCCAGAACAGAGATGATCAAACCTCATAGGATACTCTAGTCACAACTTGATCATAATTCTAAATTTTCCTTATGTCTCCATAAGATTATCAGTGTCCCCTATCAGCAGGAAGTAGCCTGAAAAACTACACCCACATTCCCCAAAAAAATGGACTATAGATATTTTCCTTTGTTTAGAGTGCTGTTTACAATTTGTATGTATAATGGTCAGGAAGAAAGCTAAACAAGGAAGATTCAGTTCAGAGTTCTTGTTTTGAAAAAAGTAAAGTGGGGAGGGAAGCGACGTGAGAAAATGGTCTTTTATCCTGTCACTTGTATTATTTTTAATAAAATGTTGATTGGCAGGAAGCATAGGTGGGGCAGCCAGGCAGGAAGTAGAGGTGGGGCAATGAGAACGGGAGAATTCTGGAAAGAAGAAAGCTCAGACTGCAACTGTGACCCAGACTCAGAGGAAGCAAGATGTGACTGCCTTGCCAAATAAGGTACTGAGTCACGTGGCTAACATAGGAATAATGAATAATGTAATTATAAGAGTTAATAAGAAGTCTGAGCTATTAGGCCAATCAGTTTATAATTAATGTGGACCTCTGTGTGTTCTTTGGGACTTAATGCCTGCAAGACTGGGCAGGACAGAAACCTCTGTCAACACTTACTGTAGTGTTAGGGTCAAAGAATAATTTTAGTTCCACACAACATGGACACATGAACTAAGGGAAAGTAGCTTGGTCAGGAAATTCTCTGTGCTACATCAAGACTCAAAGCACCACATGAGAGGACCGGGGAACCGGAGCAGAGCCATGACAGGTTTCTAATAGCCCTTGCCAGGGATCAGGCCACAGGTTCGGTTTACTGCAACGAGCTGGAGCTGAGCAAGCAGTTCTTGGGAAAGAGGGAGCCCAGGGGCAACCAATCAGAGGCTGCCCCACAGCCTTGTGCAAACTGAAAGAGAACTAAAAACAGCTTCTTCCATCCTGCAGTTGAAAAGGCCCTAATCTCTAAGCCACCAACCAATCCTATAGCAAACTCCTAAACTTTTTATTTAAACACACCAATCAGACCCCAGACTAACCTCCTCTCCCTGGGACTCCTCTAATCTTGCTTAAAAGGAGCCTGGGGGCTTCTCCAACATGTTGGAATATTAACTAAACACTTTTGCTCACTGCATACATGACTGATGATCATTTATGGGGCTTCTCACAAACCTTAGCACAAGTACACTTGGCCAAGACGGTTCCTATCTTTTATCCCTGATAGAGGAGGCCACTGTGTCTCATTGCATTGATGGGAACTCAACTTCACAATTTGATTGGCTAACTGGTACAAAGTAAGAGGGAAGGGAAAAGGACTTTGAGAACTTGACAGAGTAACTGAAAGGCAAAAGTGTGTTTCCCACAGTACTCTTCCCTCTACTCACTCATCCATTTTGCTTTCAGTATAAGGGCAATTATTTTAAAATTGTTGATAAAAGACTTGAATGAGACAAAATATCTACAGTTTCCAGGACTCAATGCTTCTGTATATAATGTGAAACATGATTTTTATCCTGCTAAGATCACAGTTTTTAGTAGCTGGTTATAATTAATCCCATTTTGAGTGCAAATCTATTGTCCTTTACTCCTGGCAAGGTACAAATGACAAGCTTCACTTGTATACCTCAAACAGTAGCTTTCTCCCCCCTCCAGAGATGGGGTTTTTCTGCATAGCTCTAACTGTCCAGGAACTTACTCTGTAGATCAGGCTGGCCTTGGACTCAAAAAGATCTGCCTGCCAATATACAGCAAGCCAACAGCCAACATCAAACTAAATGGAGAGAAACACCCAGCGATTCTACTAAAATCAGGAACAAGACAAGTTGTCTACTCTTTCTGTTATGATTGTCACTTTGGGAGACAAGCTGCACCCACTACCTCCCCCATCCACTGAAGCAGGCTGATCTTCAGCTTCCAGCCTGAGCTCGCTCTCTTTTCTGCCTCCTCTCAGAGAGGCAGATTCACTTCTGCCTCTCTCCCCACTTTTACCTGCTTCCCTCTTCTTTCTCTCTCTCACTCCCTCCTCTTCTCCTTCTTTCCCCCCACTCTCTCTCCTCTCTTTCCACGCTTCTCCCCTCTTTCCTTTCCATTCCATAATTCAACTAATAAATACCCAATTCTATTCTGTACAATGTGTATGTCCATGTGCGTCCCACATGTCGCACGGTTTGCCGCAGGGAACCTGCACCTTCGCCGGAAACTTGCACTTTCCAGGGATTCACTGTCTGTGGGACCTTCCCACTGCAGCATGGCTGGGCCCTATTAGGGGTTGGCGGCTTTCAGGACCCGCTGCTTGGGACTTGCAGCAAAAATCATAACACTCTCCATACCTATTCAATATAGTTCTTGAGGTCCTAGCTAGAGCAATAAGGCACCAAAGGGAGATCAAGGAGATACAAATTGGAAAAGAAGAAGTCAAACTCTCACTGTTTGCTGATTATACAATAGTTTACATAAGTGATCCCAAAAATTCTACCAAGGGACTTCTACAACTCATAAACACTTTCATCAATGTAGCAGGATACAAGATTAACTCAAAAAAAATCACTAGCCCTGTTGTACACAGATGATAAAAGGGCTGGGAAAGAAATCAGAGAATCAACACCCTTCACAATAGCCACAAATAACATAAAATATCTCAGAGTAACTCTAACCAAACAAGTGAAAGACTTGGATGACAAGAACTTTAAATCTTTGAAGAAAGAAATTGAAGAAGACACCAGAAAGTGGAAAGACCTCCCATGCTCTTGGGTAGGCAGAATTAATAGAGTAAAAATGGAAATCTTACTGAAAGCAATCTACAGATTCAACGCAATGCCCATCAAAGTCCCAGCAAAATTCTTCGAAGACCTCGAAAGAATGGTACTCAACTTCATTTGGAAAAGCAAAAAACCCAGGATAGCCAAAACAATCCTGGACAACAAAAGAACTTCTGGAAACATCACAATCCTTAACTTCAAACTCTACTACAGAGCTACAGTACTGAAAACAGCCTGGTACTGGCATAAGAACAGACAAGAGGACCAATGGACCTGAATAGAAGACCTTGATATCAATCCACATATCTTCGAACACCTGATATTTGATAAAGAAGCAAAAAATATCAAATGGGAAAAAAAGCATATTTAAGAAGTGGTGCTGGCATAACTGGATATCAACATGTAGAAAAATGAAAATAGACCCATATCTATCACTGTGCACAAAACTCAAATTCAGATGGATCAAAAACCTCAACATAAAGCCAGCCACACTGAACCTTATAGAAGAGAATGTGGGAAGTACACTTGAATGCATTGGCACAGGGATCCACTTCCTAAATAGAACCACAGCAGCACAGACACAGAGAGAAACAATAAATGGAACTTCCTGAAACTGATCTGTAAAGCAAAGGACATGATCAACAAGACAAAATGGCAGCCTACAGAATGGGAAAAGATCTTCACTAACCCCACATCAGACAGAGGTCTGATCTCCAAAATATACAAAGAACTCAAGAAATTGGACACCAAAATATCACATAATCCAATAAAAAAATGGAGTACAGATCTAAACAGAGAACTCTCAACAGAGGAATCTAAAATGGCTGAAAGACACTTAAGGAAATACTCAACATCCTTAGTCATCAGAGAAATGTAAATCAAAACAACTCTGAGATTCCATTTTACACCTATAAGAATGGCCAAGATCAAAAACACTGATGACAACTTATGCTGGAAAGACTGTGGGGAAAAGGGAACATTTCTGCATTGCTGGTGGAAATGCAAGCTTATACAACCCCTTTGGAAGTCAGTGTGGTGATTTCTCAGAAAATTAGGAAACAACCTTCCTCAAGACCCAATAATAGCCAGGCGGTGGTGGCGCACGCCTTTAATCCCAGCACTCAGGAGGCAGAGGCAGGCGGATCTCTGTAAGTTCAAGGCCAGCCTGGTCTACAAAAGCTAGTGCTAGGACAGGCTCCAAAGCTACAGAGAAACTCTGTCTTGAAAAACAAAACAAAACAAAAGACCCAGTAATACCACTTTTCGGGATACATCCAAAGGATGCTCAATCGTGCCGCAAGGGCATGTGCTCAACTATGTTCATAGAAGCTTTCTTTGTCATAGCCAGAACCTGGAAACAACCTAAATGCCCCTTGATCGAAGAATGGATAAAAAAAAATGTGGTACATTTACATAATAGACAATGGAGTACTACACAGCAGAAAAAAATAACGACAGCTTAAATTTTGCAGGAAAATGAACAGAACTAGAAAAAATTATTTTGAGTGAAGTAACCCAGACACAGAAAGACAATTATCACATGTACTCACTCATAGCTGATTTTTAAACCTAAAACAAAGAAAACCAGCCTACAAACCACAATCCCAGAGATCTTAGACAACAATATGGACACTAAGAGAGATTTACATAGATATAATCTACATGGTAAGTAGAAAGTAGAAAAAGACAAGATCTCTTGAGTAAATTGGGAGCATGGGGACCTTGGTGGAGGGTTGAAGGGTGGAGGGGAAGGCAGGAAGGGGAGCAGAGAAAAATGTAGAGCTCAATAAATATCATAGAAAAAATAAATTTTTTTAAAAAGCAAAGAAAAAAGAGAGATCTGCGTGCCTCTGCCTCCTGAGTGCTGGGATTAAAGGTGTGCACCACTACTTACTGGCAAATAGCAGTTTTTGTTTTAGCCAAGTGTCAGTCTCTCCCACCTCTGTCCTCTACTGTCTTTTTCCTAGCATTTAAACTTCAGTGTGACAATGCAGCTGCCACACGTAGAAACCATTGATATTTTCCATTCCTTCCTCTGAATGTACAGCCTCAATCAATGTGTGGTCTCCTCTGCATGCTAAAGAGAGTAAACACTCCCCACCGCATCACCATCTCACTGATACTGAAACTGTACCACCCGCGGCACCTGATACGTGGTTTGTCATGTGTACTACCACACTTTGAGGTACTTGTTTGAAGGGAAGACAGTACACACTCTTACACACACACACACACACACACACACAGAGCTATAGAAGTTTTTGTTGTTGTTGTTGTTTAAACTCTTTGCTCTTTGGGGGTCCCATCAACCAGCTCCCAAATAAATATGTCGAGACTTATTATTACTTATGCATACCTGGCTTTAGCATGGCTTATGTCTAGTCAGCTTTTCTTACTTAATTATCCCATCTTCCTTTTCTGACTTTCTCTATCTCTGTATATATTCTCTCCTTCTTCCGTGTCTGCTGTGAGTTGGTGGCTGCCCCCCACCTTCCTGTTCTTCATTCTCCTTCCCCATTTTCTCTTTTTCTCCTGCTATTTATTCTGTCTGCCTGCCAGCCCCACCTATTCCTCTCCTGCCTAGCTATTGGCTGTTTAGCTCTTTATTAGATTAATCAGGTGTTTTAGACAGGCAAAGTAACACAGCTTCACAGAGCTATACTGTTACACCCAAAGTCTGGATCCCCAAAACATTACCACAAGACTATATCCAATACAAAAGCAGAGTCTTTATTGTGAGTTAACTCGGGTCCCTCTAACCATTCAAAGTGGCAGTAGCAACAATAACAGCACACGGGAGACCCCGAGCAGCAAAAAGAGAGGGTTTATATAGGGGGAAGAGGCCTGGTGAGTTCCAAGCCTCTGGGTTTGAAATTGACTGCCCCTGAGTGGGGTAAGCAGAATTCTAGACTTCCAGTTTGAGGATTTGCTTCCCCTACGACTAAGAAGATTTCCAGGCTGGATGGGAATTCTCAACTACCAGTAGCTGCCTGAGGGGAATTCTAAGCCTCTAGGGGCTCAGTGATTGGTCTGTTTCCCCTGCTCAGTGATTGTCTGGTTTTGTGTCAGGGCCAGAGTTGGTTCCAATTCTGGGGAGAAACTGTGTCTCTTTCTTTGGTTCTTTTTACCTTTTTGCCTCTAATTTTTTGAGCAGGGCAAATATCTTTGGTATGCTCCGAATCTAGGGGCTTAGTATGTTCTTTTTGTTTTGTTTTGTTTTTGTTTTGTTTTTTTTTTTTTTTCGAGACAGGGTTTCTCTGTGGCTTTGGAGCCTGTCCTGGAACTAGCTCTGTAGACCGAACTCACAGAGATCCGCCTGCCTCTGCCTCCCGAGTGCTGGGATTAAAGGCGTGCGCCACCATCGCCCGGCCAGTATGTTCTTTCAGTGGTCCTGGTTTCAGGGTCTGGGGACTTTTTCTCAGCTCTATGTTCAGGGACAAAGTTTGTCTTCCCTTGGTTCAGGTACCATTTTCAGGGTGTGTTTCTATCCCTGGCTCTGAACCTAGAGCCAGGCTGCTCAGGGTTTGTGCTAGGTCTACATACTCACTCGATTTGTGTGGGCCTTGGCCTCTCAAAACAAATGCAACATAATGCAACACACCTTTGCATCATTTAACAAATGTTCCACAGCATTTTTTATTATTTTAAAAAATGTTTGCGTGTCCCAGGCGGCAGCTGGTGGTGGCCAGCGGTGAGCTCGCAGAGCAGCCACAAGCACCAGCAGATCCCCAGCGGGGCGGGTGCGAGCCCTGGAGCAGCTAGCGGCAGGTCCCCAGTCCACTACCCAAGCGGGGGCGGGTTCCCAATGGCTATCGGGCGTGTGGGTAGGGACATGTGACAGACACATAGTATGAATCAGAGCTGAACCTTTATTACTTAGAGGAGAGAGGGAGAGAGAGAGAGCGAGAGAGAGAGAAAGAGAGAGGGAGAGACATGCCAAGAGGGGGGAGAGGGAGAGAGAGAGAGAGTCAAGATGGCGGGCAGAGGTCAGAGGTCGCTGGGAGTGGGCGTGGCTTGTCCCTTAAAGGGACCAGAGACCAAAAGAATAACAGCATTAATGAACGTAACACATCTTAAAATAATATTCCACAACACACATCTACTCAACCAAAATAGGAATCCACTAAAGACCGATAGGATGAATATACCAAAGTCCAACTTAGTGAGCCAATGATTTTATGGGGTTACTGCAAGAATGAGTGAAAAGCACCTAGATCATCAAACCACCCACACCAACACAGAAGAGGGACTTGCAAGAACTGCAGCCTTGGAGCTCTTTGCACGACTTGCAGGGAGCATGTCAAGTCAGAGCATCTTCTGCACAGCTCAGCTCATCGGATTTCCGTTTTGCCAGCTGCAGCTTGGTGGGTCAGTTTCCTCCCTCCCCAGGTAGCAGCTGTTTACTGCTTCTAAGGTCCTAGTAAGTCTTGTAAATTTTATCTTTCCCAGACTTGTGAAGTTTGTTTACTTATTGACTCTCACAAGCTGCTCTCCCCACTTCCTGGAGAGATTGTTTCAATTCTGAGGGAATTGTTCTCAACAGTACTTAATCTTTTATCCATCAGGAGTTGGGCATGGAGCTAAGAATAGGGTATGAAGACTATACAAACTCTTTTAAAGACTGTTTCCCACAAGTGAACACACATACTGCTTACAACTCAGTTTGACAACTTAAGCTTAAAGGGATGTTTTCACATGCTGTGGAAATAAAGGTTAATTGCCAAGCTGCAAGAAAGAGGTAAGAAAGAAAAAAGGATACTCTCGTTATTTTTCCTGTGGGTATGTAAAATGCTTGACAAAAATAATTTAAGGGAGGAAGGATTTGTTTGGGATCACAGTTTCGGGACACATGGTTGGGAAGACATGACTGTAGGTGTAAGACACCAGGCCATGTGTCTGTAATCAGGAAGTGTCATAAGTCACATGTTGGGGTGACTTCTGTTGCAGTCTAGCCACAATGGGTTTTATGTTCTGGGGGTGTGTTAGATTAGATTAGATTAGAAATGTTAGGTAGAGAAACAGGGATAGGAAAGAAATACAGAGACAGAGAGAGGATAATACCAGGAGGGCAACTCAATGAATACTGAATACTGAATTCACCCACGCTTATTTTTTATATGCTTCTATATCTCAATACAAAAGGGGAGCGGGGAGGCAAGACTGCTTTAACATGACACAAAGGACAACAGGACAGTTAGTTGCTTCAATACTTGAGACATCAAGCCATTATTTCCTGGGTAAACATTTGATGTTTTGGGCAGGAAGATGCAGTGAATACACCCTAGACCAAGTATCCTCTACCAACTCACTCCCTCTGTCAAAACTCCTATTTTCAAATGAAGGAGCAGGAATAGGCTTGAATTCTCTGACCTTTGGTCAGGGTAGAGCAGATTCACCTCTATGGGCCCTCTTAATGTCCAAAACACAAAGTTGATGGAGGTGAGTCTTGTATCTTATCTGTTGCTTTCACTGGTTAACTAATAAAGAAAACTGCTTGGCCTGATAGGGCAGAAAATTAGGTAGGCGGAGTAAACAGAACAGAATGCTGGGAGAAAGAAGCCGAGTCAGGCAGTCGCCATGATTCTCCCACCCGACACAGCCGCAGGTTAAGATCTTCCCTGGTAAGCCACCTCATGGGCTACACAGATTATTAGAAATGGGTTAGATCAATATGTAAGAGTTAGCCAATAAGAGGCTGGAACTAATGGGCCAGGCAGTGTTTAAAAGAATACAGTTTCTGTGTAATTATTTTGGGGCATAAGCTAGCCATGTGGGCAGCCGGGTGCAGGGGATGTAGCCCTGCAGCTCCTACAACACAAAGTAACCACACCCTAGTTAGGGTTTCTTGTTTGTAGCCACACCTGTTGTCAACAACTTTGAAAGAGTAAAAATAAGCTCAAACTTTAGGCAAGGCGAAACAGGCTCACATCTGTTTGTCCACAAGGAAGCAGAGAGAAATAAAAACTAGGGTTCGGCTTACTTTCTAATTTTCTTCCTTCTAGACTTGTAGCTCATAGGATGGCACCATTCACATTCACATATATCCAGGAGACATATCTCAGTTGTAGAGCATTTGACTGTAGGGTGGCTGTGGTGACTCAAAGAAGAAATGCTGCTGTAATGGTCCCCGGGCAGACATTTGGGGAACTGTGCTATCCCTGCCTGGGATTGGCTGCTCTTGGACCCACAGCCCACTGCCACTGCTTGGGGACCTGTGGTGTGGTCCCAGGGCGCACTGCCCGCCGCCACTTCAGGGACCTGCAGTACTTTTACTTACACCATAACAGCCCCCCCCCCCATAAGCTTTCATACATGAGTACTTGGTCTAAAGTCGGTGCTGCTGTTTGGGGAGGCTCAGATGGTGCAGCACTGCTTTCAGGTTGCTCTTCATGATCTATGATTAGCATTAAGATGCATTCTCTTAGTTTTCTGCCCTTGCTGCCATACCTGCCACTCACCGTCATGATGGATTCCTCTGGAGCCATAAGCCCCAATACATTCTTCCTTCCTCTCCTAAAGCTGCCTTCCTCAGTGTATTTAGTACAGCAACAAAAAAGTAACTACTATACTGGTTCTTCCCTGCTCTGGAAGTGCCCTCATGCCCAAAGGGGAGTCTCCTATGTGGTTCTAAATCCAGTCAAGTTGGCAATGAGATTCAGTATCATCCTTTCTCCCTCCCACCCAGGAAGATACTCATCAGTTCCAGCTATGTTCTATTCCTGTGTGAGAAACTTAGTCACTGCTGTAAGAGTGGCTAAAAAGGCCAGGCAGTGGTGGCGCACCTTTAATCCCAGCACTCAGGAGGCAGAGGCAGTTGGATCTCTGAGTTCAAGGCCAGCCTGGTCTACAGAGTTAGTTTCAGGATAACCAGGGCTACACAGAGAAACTGTCTCGAAAAACTAACCAACCAACCAACCAACCAACCAACCAATCAATCAATAAAAACAAAGCAGTGCCTAGAAAAAGAAGATATTCATACTAGAGGAGGAAATGTCTGATGCAAAACTGAGGAGTTAGGTGGGCATGGTGACACGGGCCCATAATCTCCATGGTTAGGAGACTAAATCAAGAGGACTATGAGTTCATGGCCAAACTTATGGTACATAATGAAATTTACTGTTTTTTAAAGGAGACTTTTATCATGGGCAAGACCAGAAAAAAATACATACAAACACCTAGCAACCTTGACCTTAGCAGATGCAGAGCATACCAAGTATCTTAGGCAGGGCTAGGATTGCTCTGAGAAAGTGGACACAACCAAAATCAAGCCGGGGAGGAAGGGGATGCCTGACTTAGGCTTCCACATCACCATTCATCAAAGAAAGAAGCCAGAACAGGAACTGAAGCAAGGCAGGAACCTGGAGGCAAGAGCTGATACAGAGCCGTGGAGGAGTACTCTTTACTGGCTTGCTCTCCTGCTCAGCCTGCTTTCTTATTGAACCCAAGATCACCCGTGGATGATGGCATCACCCACATGGGGCTGGACCCTCTCACATTATCACTAACTAAGAAAATGCACCAACAAAAACAAAAACAAAAACAAAGGCCAGGCAATGGTGGCGCATGCCTTTAATATCCCAGCACTCAGGAGTCAGAGGCACGCGGATCTCTGTGAGTTCGAGGTCAGCCTGGCCTACAAGAGCTAGTTCCACTAGTTCCAGGACAGGCTCCAAAGCTACAGAGAAACCCTGTCTTGGAAAATAAAATTAAATTAAATTTAATTTAAAAAAAGTAAATAAATAAAAAATTACCACCACCACCACCACCAACAAAAACACCAGAAAATGCCCCACGGGCTGGCCTACATACTAATGTAATAGAGATGTTTTCTTTTGAGGTACCCTCCTTTCAAATAACTCTAGCTGCATTAAGTTGACACAGAACCCGCCAGTACAGCAAAGAATCTTTCACGCTGCTAACTGCTCCATGAATATTCACTCATATTTATGTGGAAATGGAGCCCAGAGATGGTTGGTTCTGAATGACACTGCTTTTTAAAAAAACAAACTGAAAAAAAGAGAAACCAGCTTTAGGTTCAGAAAGAACCTGGGCAGAGAGTACAGAGAGTGCTGTGTTCCACCTGCCCCCACACTCCCAGCTTCCCCCACCTTCAATGAATAGCTCTTTATATTTACCTCATACAGGGAAAAGCCAACCTTGTTCTTAATAGTCTTTTGTTATCATCATTAGTAAAACAAAGCTTAGCTGCACACAAAGTGAGTTCACTATGACATAAGTAAATCTCAGTGCATGACTTTTTTCCTTCAGAGTCTTGTATGTACTCAGAACTTGCTACATTGACCAGGTTTGCCTCAGACTCCCATAGATCTGCCTGTTTCTGCCCCAAGTACTGAAATAAAAGGTGTGTGCCACCACTGCTGGCCCTTAGCGCATGTTTTTAGTTTGAGTTTCTACTGCTGTGAAGAGACACCATGACTCTTGTAAAAGAAAATATTTAATTGGTGCAGGCTTACAGTTCAGAGGTTCAGCCCATTATCAGCACAGCAGTAAGTATACCAGCATGTAGGCAGGGGTGGTGCTGGAGAAGGAGCTCAAAGATAGGAAAAGACAGTGAGCCAATAAACTGAAGCCTGGCATAAGTTTCTGAAACCTTCCAGTCCCTACCCCCACCCTCAGTGAAGACTTCCTCCAACAATGCCATTTTTATTTAGACCACCACAGTGCTTATACTTCAAAAATATTTATATATTATTATCCTATGGACACATACACATAAACACATGGTATGTGTTTGTGTGCATGCCTGCCTTAAATGTATGTGGAGGTCGGAGGACAACTTTGTGGAGTGGATTCTCTACTACTTTTATATGGGTTGTGGTGATGAAACTGCTTGTCAGCTTGGACAGTAAGCATCTTTACTTGCTGAACTATTTTAGTAGCCTTTTTTTTGTCTATTTGTTTTGTTTTCTGTGATGTTAGTTTTGAGACAGGGACTTGCTATGCAGCACCAGTTGGTCATGAACTCAGGACACTCCTCTTCCTTAGCCTATCCAAGAATTGGGATTATGTTTTACCCTGCTGTGCTGTAGATTCTTAAGGGATAAAAATGTTTTAGCTTCCTTTTTGTTGCTGTGACAAAACACACCAAGCAAAAAACAACTTGGGAAAGAAAGGATTGATTTGGTGACACTTCCAGGTTCATCAAGGTCCATCACTGACAGCAGTCAGGGCAGGAGTCCAAGCAGGAACTTCCAGGTCATGGTCCATCACTGAAAGAAGTTAGGGCAGGAGTCCAAGCAGGAACTTCCAGGTCATGGTCCATCACTGACAGCAGTCAGGGCAGGAGTTCAAACAGGAACTTGAAGCAGAAACCACGGAAGAACAGAAGAACGCTGCTTGCTTTGGTTCATGTCTAGCTATCTTTCTAATGTAGCTCAGGACCACCTTCCAAGGGAATGGTGCCACCCACAATGGGATGGGTATTTTTCCATTAATAAACAATTAAAACAATTCTCTTTAGGGAAGCTCCTTACAGGCTAATCTGATCCAAGTAATGTCTCAGTAGATGTTTTCCACTCAGATTGTAGGTTGACAGAGCTTAGAAAAAAAACCAATACTCTGTACATTTTTTTGTTTGTTTTTTCGAGACAGGGTTTCTCTGTGGTTTTGGAGCCTGTCCTGGAACTAGCTCTTGTAGACCAGGCTGGCCTTGAACTCACAGAGATCCTACTGTCTCTGCCTTCTGAGTGCTGGAATTAAAGGCATGCGCCACCACCGCCCAGGTCTGTACATTTTTCTATGCGTACATGATTAATATATCTAAACAATCAGGTGTGGTGGCACAAGCCTTTAATCCTAGCACTTGGGCCTTATAGGTAGGCAGGATTCTACGAGTTCAAGACCAGTCTGGTTCTGCGAGTTCCAGGACAGCCAGTGCGAGAAGATGTCTCAAAAATAAATAAAAAAACAAACACCTCCAAAAAAATCAAACAACAAAAAATATTTGAACAACACTAGGCAAGCATAAACCAGCAGTTTGAAGTCTGTTGAGACAGACATGGCGAGGCCCCGCCCCCAGACTACTCTGACTGACTTAACTGCCTTTTCATTTCCAGCTCCTTGAGGTGCAGCTGACCAGGCTCTGCCTTACACAGAGGAAAAAATGCCTAAGATTGGGCCACAAAATCCCATCAATCCTAGGACACCCTGGATAGCTCTACCCCCACCTCCACCCCAAAAATATCTGCCTCTTGCTCAGTTATTTGCTTCTTCTCTCCTGAGTAGAGGCAGTCACCTTCTTGTGTCTTTCCCAGTAAATCTCTTGTGTGAGGTTTGCCGAGCCATGTGATTTTGTGGTATTCTGACTCCTGACTGTCAGGCTACCTCCGAGCTGGATCCTTTACAGTGTTTCTGATGCACCTTTGAGTGTATGAACCATGTGAATTGTTGGCTGGTTTTCCATATTTGTGGATACTGAATCTGTAGCTTCTACCAACCTACAATAACCAAGACATTAAACACATGAAGATTAGGCCAATTAAAAGTGTAAATGTCCTTTATTTTTAGCCATTGGTCAAGAGTGGGCTAGTGCCTTGGGAAAACTATTGAGGCCCAAAGCTCAGGGCACAGGGTTTTTAAAGACAAAAGACCACCTAGATTATAATTACTTCTGCTGTGGGAGGTTTGTACACTGTATGAAGATGTATTTACTGTGATTGGTATGGGTAAAAGCTGAATGGCCAGTAGCTAGGCAGCAGTATAGGCGAGATTTCTGGGAAGAGAATGAAGGAAAAAGAGGAATCAAGGGGCAGGAGAAGCCAGGAGACATGAAGAAAAAACAGGAGGTGTGAGGTGGACAATAGGTAAGGTCATGTGGTCCAAAGTAGATTAATATAAATGGGGTAATTTAAATTTTAAGAGCTAGTTAGAAATAAGCCTAAGCTATAGGCTGAGCTTTCATAAATAATAGCAAGTCTCCTTGTCGCTATTTGTGAGCTGGTGGCCCAGCCAATAATCTGAGTACACATTAATCTTGATGGTGCTCAGAGTGAGACCGCAACACTGTTAGCACGGTCCGACCCGCAGTTAGCTCTCCTAATATGCTGGAGTTCTGTTTCTGAGACACATCCTCACTTTGTAGCCCATAGTGAACTCAAAACAAAAGTACTTCTCCTGCCTCAGCCTCCCAAAAACTGGTATTAAAGTGTAGTTACCACACGGCTCGTCATAAATATTCTAAATTGACAGTTGTGTCCTGTGACTTACATTCATTTTCTCAAGCGTGAGTCAACACTCACTCAGCTGGAGGTGTGGGAACCAAGGTCAGGGTTGGCCTTCATACTAAAAGTAGGCCAGCTAATCTCTGTGGAGGACTCATTCTGCCTCCCACACAGGACTCCACCCTCAGTTTTCAAGGCCTTGTGAGTTGCTACATAAACTAGCTTTTCAAGCTGACAGTATCAGATTCTGTTGGTTTGCTTTTTGGTTTTGAGAGAAGGCCTCAGACTCCTTCCGCTGCTGAAGATGCCCTTGAGCTTCTGACCATCGCACCTACCTCTCAAGAGCTAGGATTGCAGGTATGGACCACCTCACCCAGTTTAGGGGTGCTGGGGATCAAATCAGGCCCTGGCACATAACAGGAAATGCTCCACCAGCCGAGCCATAGCCCTGACCTAACAGCTATCTTTATTCTATCACATTAACATCAGCTTCCTGAGACTGACCCACTTTCTCCCTAGCATTTGACACAAGCAATTTCCCACTTTTCTTTTTCTTCAGAGACATCTCACTCAGTAGTCCACTCTAGTCTAGAACTCACTAACCCACACTGGCCTGCTGTTGACTGTGTTAGCATTATGCTGGTCCCTGTCACTTGACAGGATGCAGCCCAGGGCCCTATGGCACCTATGTCACTAGGAGTCTGTATAGAGGTGCAAAGGTCCCTTTAAGAGACAAGCTCTGCCCACTCCCTATCTCTTTCCCCCTCCCTCTTCTGAAAAGGCAGGTTGGTATTTGCCTCTACTTCCTCTCTGAATTTCTCTTTCTCTCTTCCCTCACCCACTCCCTTTATCTCAATAGACCTACTAGTCCATACGCAGGCACATGAAGGTCTTTAAAGAAGAGACAAGGCCTGCATATAAAAGTCCCTTAAAGAAGTGACAAGATCTGCCCATTCCCCCTCTCTCTCTCTGCTGCTCCTCTGTAGAGGCAGGCAGATCTTTGCACTGCCTGTCTCTCTGCCATCTCTGTCTCTCTCTGCCTCTTCTCTTCCACCACTCCTGTCCCTCCTCCCCTCTGCCTCTTTTCATTCCTTTATCCAGCCCTCAGGTGGTGGACATGCCTTTAATCCCAGCATTTGGGAGGCAGAGGGATCTCTGTGAGTCCGAGGCCAGCCTGTTCTATAAGAGCTAGTTCCAGGACAGGCTCCAAAGCTACATAGAGAAACTCTATATCGAAAAAATAAATAAATAAATAAATAAAAAGTACAAATCCATTCCCTTTATATCAATAAAACCTCTCCGAATGAGCACTGTCTGCATGGCGTGTCTGTCTTTTGCCTGCCATGGATTCTCACCTGCCCACCTGCTGTGGGTCTCCTTGGACCTGCTAAGGTCCCCTTCTCACCATATAAACAGTGCTGGGATTACAGGCAGGGCTCCCATGTCCGGCTTCAGCATCCTCTTGATAGCTGATCTATCGCAGGCGTTTGTTGTAGTGCTAGGAAATGAGTTGGTAAACATGGAGAAGCACTGTGATTCAGGAGAGGTTCAGTTCTTATTGCGGTGGTGCGGGAGAACGCGAATAAAGCAATCCCACACTAATTCAGAACTGAGGACTGATATGGGGACTTTATTTAGGAGGGACTCACCGATCACAGTCCTCTGCATGGATGGGGAACAGAAACGAACCCAGCATCCAGGCAAGATAGGAGGGAGGGAGGGAGAGAGAGAGAGAGAGCGTGCGAGCATGTGGGTGCGCAAGTTCGTGCCTTTTTGGTACCTAAGGCCACACCCAACCTGGTCTAGCCTCTCAAAGGCCATCATAGTGGTGTATACTATACCTACAACCTCTGCTTGAGAAGTTAGAGGCAGGAAAGACCAGAGTTCAAAGTCAGCCTCTGTTAGTAAGTTTGAGGCTAACCTGGGCTATATAAGATCCTGCCTTAATGAGCAACAACAGCAACAAGAAACCGAGCCCATACACGGTGAGGTGCCTGTAGTCCCAGAGTTCTGGAGGCTGAGCCCATACACGGTGAGCGCCTGTAGTCCCAGAGTTCTGGAGGCTGAGCCCATACACGGTGAGCGCCTGTAGTCCCAGAGTTCTGGAGGCTGAGGCCAGAGAGCTGAGGCAGGTTTGAGGCCAACCTGATTGACACACACCAGGACAGCAGTTAGGTAAGGCTTTGCTGACTGAAGCAGTCGGGTGGGGATTTGGGAAGAGGCCTGTACTAGAGGAGCATGAATTGTAACTCTGGAATCCCAGCCAATGGGAAAAGAGAGCAGGAATTTCTCATCATCAGGGACTTGAGAATCACAATATAGCCATTTATTTATTTATTTACTTATTTATTTATTGGTTTTTCGAGACAGGGTTTCTCTGTGGCTCTGGAGCCTGTCCTGGAACTAGCTCTGTAGACCAGGCTGGTCTCCAACTCACAGAGATCCGCCTGCCTCTGCTTCCTGAGTGCTGGGATTAAAGGCGTGCGCCACAATCTCCCAGCAACAATGTAGCCATTTTTGCCTTCTATGCTGGCGTCTCTTTCTGCAGAATGGTACACAAAAACCTGCTTTCCTTCACTTCTTTTGAATCTATTAGAGAGGGTCTTGTTTCTCACCCTCTTGCTACCCCTACATCTGACCAACATGACTAAGAATTCAAAGTTCTCATAGCTGCCTCAGTTCTGATGAGCCATGTCAACAGTCACAGCAAGCCTTATTCCTGTGGTCAGTTTTCTTGTTGAGGACAAGACTCAGGAAGTTACTGGAAAAGGTGCAGAGAGGACAGGAGGGAACCAATTGCTTCTGTGTCCTCTGCTCACTGAGTCCAGATGAACTAGCCTCCTGGCCCCACCACTGTGTTCGCCAACCAGGAAGCTCCCATCGAGCTTTGATGTCTAGTTTTTCTTGGTGCTTCACTACATGGAGATGATTGGCCAAACCACGGCCCATGTGATTAACTCCAGTCTCCAGCTCCCTTGGTCTCTTTAATGGTTAGGATGACTCAGAGTCCCAACCACCTAATCCAATAATCACATGGTTGTTCTTTCTGAGGTTGTCGTGGGCTCCAAGATGAGTCACTCTAGTATCATGGGAAAGATGCATCTCCCTGGGAGTTCAAAGGGCTTTTGAAGCCCTGTGCCAGGAACCAAGCAAAATTATATATGCGTGTGTGTGTGTGTGTACACACACTTTTATTTATTATACACGCTATATCTTCATGTCATATCAATTTTTAAAAAGAATCTGGTACCTTGGCTGAGATAAAATGAGCAGGCTTGAGGGAAAAAGAATTGTATTTTTTGTTGTTGTTGTTATTGTTTTGAGATAGGTTCTTAAGCTGGGCGGTGGTGGCGCACGCCTTTAATCCCAGCATTTGGGATGCAGGGCAGGGGGATCTCTGTGAGTTTGAGGCCAGCCTTGTCTACAAGAGCACGTTCTAGGACAGGCTCCAAAGCTACATAGAGGAAAAAAAAAAAACTAAAAACTAAATTGACCATGGATCTATGGCAATCCTTTTCTCTTTTACTCTCCTAAATTCTAGGATTACACTCAAAATTCATCATGTCTGTCTGGGATAAGAAATGCTTAAATAAGAGAAGGACAAAGAAAGCAATTCAGATGAGACATATTAAAATGACAAATTATTAAAGAAAATAAGGACTCTTTTTGTTAGGCAAAAATGAGAGTTTTTGGATGAGGAGTTGTGAAGGCCTCCTCGCTCAATGGCAAACATTGTGAATGCCAGGCTAATGACTGGGAGAAGTGTCTGTAGATTAGAAGTTTCAGCAAAGAAGGGAATGAGTGGCATGACTAGTGTTCTAGGATGCCCGTGGGGGCACAGAATGGAGCAGAGAAAGCAAAGGCGCTAGAGAGATATGTCACAGCATTATTTTGAAATTGAACTGATCTTTGCACACGGTGTTTTCTCTGCATAGAGCGTGTTCCTGGTTCCAGAAGAGGATGCAGAATCCTCTGGAAAGGTTGTGAGCTGCCCTGTTGGTGCTAAGAATTAAACCTGGCTTCTTTGGAAGAGCTGTCAGTCCTCTTTATTGCCGAGCCATCTCTCTAGTTCTTTAAGTATATAGGTTTTAAAACACAGCTTTCCTACAAATATAGAATGAACATGTGCCAATGCCAATTGTTTAATCAGTAAACTGATGTCAGTTGATTTAAAGAAGTATAGAACAAATCCACCTGGAAAGGGACACAGAAATACATTTTCAGGGAGCATGGTGGCATACACTTGGAATCAAAAGCACTTTTGATAGTTGCAGGCAGGAGGATCAGGAGGAGTGCTAGGCAAGCCTAGGCTACTTGGTAAGTTTGAGCCACTCAGGACTACATGCAACTTTGTTTCAAAACAACAACAACAATGTATCTGCTAGGTTTGAGACAAAGTTTAGGAGGTATTCTTTCTACAGGCAAGAAATTATTTGTCTCCTTCTCTGGCAAAAACCTACAGCTTAGTCTGTAACTTCACAAAATAGGTCCCAATCAAAAGTAAGTATCAAATTACACGAGCTGATACACTTAGAGGAGGTTCTTCAACACTAGAAGTTACAAAGTGACCGAGAAATCATGTGGAAAGGATAACTGAGTTCCCCTGTGCCGTAAGACAGAGTGAAAGTGATGCTGTTTATAGGGCCCATATTCATGAGTTCATGAGGTATTAACAACTGGGAAGGACGGGGGTGTGATGGTGTATGCCAATGTCTTCAGCTGCTCAGGGGACTGGGGTGACAGAGGCCGGGTGAAGAATGGTAGAGCACATTCTGGAGCTAGATAGTCTGTCAAAGACCCATTTAATTAAATTATTTAGGCAGGATCTTCTGCTTGCTCTTGAACTTGCCCTTCTCCTACTGTACCTCCTAGCTCTGGAATTACAAATGTGTGACCACACCAGACAAAAACCTAATTTTTACATGTGGTATGTCATAGCCTATAGGTGAGTGTGCTGGCTAGTTTTATGTCAACTTGACACAAGCCAGCCACTTGTGAAGTGGGAACTTCATAAGAGGAAATGCCCCACCATATTGGCCTGTCTTGATTGATGGTCGATGTGGGAGGGCCCAGCTCAGTGTCAGTGGTGCCACCCCTAGCCTGGTAGTCCTAGGTGCTATAGAAAAGCAGGCAGCATTCCCCTATGGCTTCTTCATTGGCTCTCCATCCAGGTTCCTGCTCTGATGTCCTTCAGTGATGGACAAATGTGGAGCTGGACACTTAAATAAACCCTTTCCTTCCCCATGCTGGTATTGACCGTCGTGCTTTAGAAATAGAAACCCTAAGTATGCCAGCAGATATGACAGGAAAGATGCTGACTGGCTCTGACTATTAGTAACCAATAGTATGTCCGTAGAAAGAATAAAAATTACAAGGGCGAGGCAGAGGCAGGCGGATCTCTGAGAGTTCAAGGCCAGCTTGGTCTGTATAGTGAGTTCTGAGTCAGGCAGGTCTACGCAGTAAAATCATATTGCAAAACCAAAACTTAGTAGGGTGCACTTATAAAAGTTTCACTAAATGTTGATGAGTTTTCCTGAAGGAAGATTTTATCTGGGGCAGTAAGAAAAGTAGCAAAGCTCCTTCCTAAAACTTGTGTTCACGATCTATAGTTCGATTCATTTACCAGTTTGAAGTTAACTAAAGAGGGTGGTGATGTTGCTTAGTGGTAAAGTGCTCACCCAGCACATACGAGGCCCAGGTTCAACTCCTAGCATCACAGACAGTGGGTGTAGTAACACAACCTGGAATCCCAGGACCCAGGTGGTAGAGGCAGGAGGGCCAAGAATTTGTGGCCAGTTTCTCCTACAAAATGAGTTCAAGGCCATTCTGGGCTATGTGTTATCTGTCTCACAATACTCTCCTGTTTTGATCTTATAGTTCATAGGCTATACATTTATCGTTTTCCTTTTTCTACTTATTTATAATTCAGACAGAGTCTTTTTCCAAAACCCTGGCGGTTCTGAAATTTGTCATACAGACCAGGCTAGTTTTAAGCCAAGACTTACTCCAGCCTCTGACTCCTGTGTGTTGGGATTAAAGGTGTATGCCACTATGCCTGGCTCACGCTTATTTAGTTACGGTGTATGTTTGTATGTGTGTTCTACATGTGTGAGTAAATATATCGAGGTCAACGGGCAATTACAGGATTATCTCCTTACACTGAGGGTCCCAGAGATTAAACATGGCAGCAAACGCCTACCTGCCAAGTCACCTCAAAGGCCTGGTATATGTCTTTTAATATAGTGTTAAAATACTTACAAAATATGGAATATATCTAATTTAAATGTGAATTGTTAGTAAGATAAAATATCAGATCCTTTTGATTGTCAAATGATTCTGGAAAGCCCCTAAGATCCCCCACAGCGCCCCCACTCCTCCCTGGGTTTCTCTGTGTAGTGCTGGCTATCCTGGAACTCACTGTACAGACTAGACTGGCCTTGAACCCTGGGATCCCCCCCCCTGCTCCTGCTTTCCAAGTGCTAGGATTAAAAGTGTGTGCCACTACCTCCTGGCAAGATCCCAAAAGTCTTAAAGGCATTTTCCCTCTTTAAATATGCCCTCCAAGCTGGGCGGTGGTGGCACACGCCTTTAATCCCAGCACTTGGGAGGCAGAGGCAGGCGGATCTCTGTGAGTTCGAGACCAGCCTGGTCTACGTTCCAGGACAGGCTCCAAAACCACAGAGAAACCCTGTCTCGAAAAACCAAAAATAAAATAAAATAAAATAAAAAAATATGCCCTCCATCTTTGGAAAAACAAAAAGCAAAGCAAAACAAACAAACAAACAAAAAATGCTAAACCTAACAGAAATGTGAAAACCTAGCAGAGACCTGGTCACTCACATAAGCTAGGCTCCTGTGTGTCTTACAATAAGGACACAATTTAATTGACTGTAGGAGGGAGACTTTGGTCTCCTTTTTAACTACCAAAGTTTTTTGGCAAAGATTTTTTTCTTATTTTTTCATTTTTTTTTTTTTTTACTTTTTATCTTTCAAAAGAAGTAAAAGTTCTGAGAAAATATGTGGCGTGGAAGCAGGAGGGCCTATTCAGAGTCCCAGGGACTAGCAAGAAAAGAGGAGGAAGAACTGGCACGGGCATTTGGGGTGTAATGGTATAACTGTATCAACTGTGTCCTTGTGAGCATTAACTGTTGCAGTGATATTTCATTTGTGTCTATCCCGAAGATCAGAGAGTAAAACAGTCCCACTGATTAGCTTATAGACCAGGCAGTGGTGATACACATGTTTAATCCCAATAACCACACTAGTTTGCCATAGAAACCGGGTGGTAGTGATGCACGCCTTTAATCCCAGCCCTAGAGAGGAATATAAAATGGGAGGAAACAGCTCTCAGTCTTATTCTGAGATTCCTGGAGGCAGGATCGCCATTTTGGACTGAGGTAGAGGTAAGAGCCAGTGGCTGGTTGTTTTGCTTTTATGACCTTCAGGTTGAACCCCAATTTCTGTCTCTTGGTTTTTATAAATTGTGCTATAAACCGTCAATTGACATAACCTAGAATAACCTGAAAAAAAAAAACTCTTGTTAATTTTTTTTATCAGGTTGTCTGTGGTTGGGTTTTTGTGGGATTGTCTTGATTGCTAATTGATGCATAAGGCTCAGTCCACTGAGGGTGGTGACACTCCCTGGATAGGGGGACCTAGGCTTTATTTATAAGGATGCCAGAGCCTGGTAGCCAATAAGTGTCATTCCACCACGGTTTCCGCTTCAGCTCTCACTTCAGTTCGGTCTTGACCATCCTCAGTGATGGCGTGTGACTTGGAAATATAAGCCAATTAAATCCTTTCATCTCCTAAGCTGCCTTTTGTCATTGCATTTTGTCAGAGCAATAGAATGGGAACCGGAACAATACTGTATGAATATATCACAGTGAGGATCTTGTGTGTTAATGAATTAGAAAATAAACAGTAATGGTAGTAATTCCTTTCTTACTGGATTTGAGACCTGTTCCACATTAGGGAATCTATTCCTTGTATTTTTAACCAAAAAACCCATGGCTTTGGGGTCACGGGCTGGGTGCAGGGTCTTCTTCTATTGTTGCTTTTGCTACCTGGACATAGCATTAAGCTGTCTTCTCGCTATTTATCTTTATATTCATAGTCTAGTGCTACACTTAGCCTTGGTCAGAGAAGCTTCTTGTTTTAGAGGGCAATGGTCACTTTGAAGACTCATAACAGGTTGGAGTGATGAGAATAAACCATCATTGAGTGAGTGCTTAGCAGCAAATGGTACGTGGATGTCAAATGCACCAAAGCTCAGCCAACACTACGGTGGTTAGTGGTACAATATGGATAGGCCTTTTCCTCAGAGGTGCAGCTATGGTATCTTGCTTGTGGTCCTATAAATAACCTCTCCTCCATGCCCTAGCCAACACTCCAGCCCCATTAACCCATTCTTAATCATAAAGACTTCATAGAAATTGGTTGAGCAGTGCTGGCACATGCCTTTAATCCCTATACTCAGGAGGCAGAGATGGTGGACCTCTGTGAGTTTGAGGCCAGCCTGGTCTACAAAGTGAGTTCCAGGACAGTCAGGGTTACACAGGGAAACCCTGTCTCAAAAAAAAAAACAAAAAAAAACAAAACAAAAACCCCCACAAACAACAAAACAAAACAACAACAAAAAAACTTCATAGAAATAGGCAAAAACAGGTTCTGGGGAGTAACTGATTAGAAGAGTGCTTGCCTAGCAGGCACAAAGCCTGGGCCTAGTCCCCAGCAACATAATGTGCTTATGTATGATTCTACCTCTATGATGTATCAGAAGGAGTCAGAGTCATCAACAGCAAAAGCAGATCTTCTTGAGGCTACTTTACACATTTCTAGTTTAAAGTCCATCTACTCTAGAGCATATGGCAGAACTGCTTTCTTTTTGGCTTTATTTATTGAGGTAGGGTCTCACTGTATAGCCCTGGCTGGTATGGAACTCACTGTTTCCACCTGTGTCCACTCCACAATAGTTGTGTAGCAATTTCCTCAAAGTGAAACATTCCATCCTGAAGGGAAACTCATTAAGCCAGGAAGGAAACAACTCAAAATAGTTTCAGGAACTCCCTGAAATTGACTAGATTCAGTCCCACCCCAACAGGAGTGGATAAATAGAAAAGACTGCTGAGACCCCATCCCAGATAAGCCAAGCTGCAAGAAGACTTGATATAATTGTAGAAAGAATGAGCTCATTGGTACAACTAGTCCTCTGCCACACATGAGCTTATTAGTCAAGGCTCTTTCTCGCTCTCTCATACATACACACACACACACACACACACACACGCAGACGTGTATACAGGTGGTGATCCAGCTAGTCCAACAATGGAAAGTTTGAGAATCACTCTCTGTTCAGTCCCCTGAGTTGAACTGGGGTCTCGGTTGTTCTCTGGTATGTGTGGGAATCGTGAAGAAGGAGGTTCCAATGCTAGTGAAGGAGGGATTTTCCAGTGAGAGTGAGAAAGCAGGCAAAGATCAAAGTGTCCTTCTTCCATGTCCTTCAAGGTGGATATTCAGATTAAGCCGGACAATGGTGGTGGACATCTTTAATCCTAGTGAGTTTGAGATGAGCTTGATCTATAGAGTGAGTTCTAGGGTTACACAAAGAAACCCTGTCTCAAAAAACAAAGTCCAGATTAAGGGTGGTTCTTCCCACTTCAAATGATTCGATTAGGAAAAACCCTTCAGAGTTGTACTGAGATGCTTTGGTTTCAGTTAATTGCAGATGTGGATAAGTTGACAATGAAGACTAGCCACCACAACACATGTCATGCATGGTATCACCAGTCTCAATAAAAAAAAAATAAATAAATGTGATTTAACAGCAAGCAACCAAACAAGACACCTCTAAGTGGTAAATGCTTACAGTCCTAGCTTTTTGAGAGGTTGAGCCAACAGGATCAGCTAAAATGGGGATTTAGGAGTCTAGCATGGGTTACCTAGTAGGACCTTATCTCAAAAAAGTAAATAAAAAAATAATTTTTAAGTACACCAGAACTGAAAACAAAATACATTTTAAATAGTCTCACACATATTTCACATTTTACTATCCTCTGTATCTGCAAATTAATGTCTCCTCCATAGAGAAGACAGGAAAAAGATAAGAAACAGTCTTTGCTTATTACCAGATTTAAAAACACTGAACAAAATGGTCTGCTTTGTCTACATGATTAATAGTGGGTCCAAGGGGGCAAGATTTATAGTTACTCATTTTCATTGTTGGTCCCAAAATGCCTGTCCCGAGAGTGAGTTCATATATAAATGTTGTACATTAAGGATCATATCCAGTCCTAAACTGCTGCACCAGCGCAGACTGGATGCAGAAACGGATGGGTGTGTGTGTGTGCCAGGATTGAGACACGGAGGCTTCTTTTCAGGTGGAAGAATAGCAACCTTTATTTTGTCCTGAGCTAAAGCCTTTTATACCTCTACTGCTTCTGTGGAAACCACCAGCCAGAAAGAATACAAATATCCTTGTCAATTACAGACCACAAGGAAGTTCCGCTGTCAGTCAGGGGGAGTGAGGGCAGCTAAGATCACAACACTAAGCCTTGAGCAAGTAATCCTTCTATTATCTAACACTAATTCATTCTGTCTCTGTCTCTGTTTCTCTTTCTCTCTGTCTGTCTAGAGGAAGTTTGCTATGCAGCCTAGACAGCCACCCTCCATGAAGCTCTTGTCTATGCTTCCTCCCCTATTGCGGGGACTGTAGGCATGTTATATCCTGCCACATTATATTCTCAATGTGGCAGCATATGTAGAGAGTGAAGTGTTCTCAGTCCAGGATGCAATAAAAATAAAACAAAATGCTCCCCAAAATACTCAAACCCACAGAAATAAGATAAAATATTCAGCCTTAAACAGGACATCTTTATTAACCTTTTTTTTTGTCCCAACACACATGGAATAATACAGAAGAGGCAGAAAGAATGTTAGAGCCAGAAGACAGAGACAAGTGCTTTGAATAGCTGTTCTGTGCACATAATGTAGAGTAAAAGGGCCAGCAAAAAAACACACCCTGGCCCTGAAACCAGAGCCAGTGAAAGAAACATACTTTACCCTGAAACCAGAACCAAAGAAACACAACCTGACCCTGAAACCAGAGACAGAAAATACACCTTGATCCTGAAACCAGAGTCAAAGGCTAAAAGGACCAGTGAAAGGAACATGCTTTGGCCCTGAAACAAGAGCCTAAGAAACAGACTCTGCCCCTGACCAAGTCAGTACAAAAAACTAACCAATCCTTGAACACAAAATCCAGCCAGTCTCTGAGCTTGTCCAAGTTCAGGAACTGAAATCCAACCAATTCTCACCCTGGAAAACTCTGCCCCTAAGAAGTCCTATGTAAGCCCTGTGCCTGTTCCATTTGTTGCTGCCTTTTTCTACCATGGCAGAGCCAGGCACCCTCCTGGATTCTTCCCTTCCAATAAATCTTTTGAATGAGGCTTGGGTGAGACCTTCTTCCACTAGAGTGGAGTGGAACAGAGAAGTAACAACCTCCCCCTGAGCCAGAGTGGAGATTGCACACATCTCCCAGCAAGACCACACCTCCCAATCCTTCCTAAACAGTTCCACTAACTGGGGACCAAGCATTAAAACTATGAGTTCATGGGGTCATTCTCACTCAAATTATCACAGCAACTATAAGGTCCTTGTAGGCACAGCTAGTTTCTGCTGATTACTTTTCCAAGCACATACACAGTAGAACCTCAAACAAAGAGTGCCTTAAAAATGGAAAAAAGTACAATGTTAAGGTTATGACTGTCTTTACAGAATGAGGCAGTGAGACTATGACCAGAATGGCCTGAGTCATAATTTAAAGCCTAATGTCTGGGCAGTGAAATCAGGTCAGGTATAAGTACTTGTGGTTAGAGCCTGTTCGGCTTGTGTAATCTAGAGTTACGAATTCCTAAGTTCTCTCCCTATATTTTTAGTGTTAGGGTAGCTAGAAGAGGATCTGATGAAACTTGGAAGGCAGAAGCAAAACACTGGCAGTTCTCTTACTCAGCTGTGGTAACAGAAGGATTGGCACTTTCTGGGTATGCTCTCTCCTACGTTTCACCTTCAGCTTTCATAGCTGCCAAATCGTTGGACCAACAATGACCCTGAGTGAGCAACAGAAATGTGACTGGGTGCAAGGCGTGGCGACCACTGAACAGAGGCAATACAGCTCCGGCGAAATCCCACTTAAGCAATGAATTTATTTGATGTTTCTTATTATTAGCTGGTGCTTCCTTCCCTTCTGTTCTAGCTAACCCTCATGATTGCTATTTCATTAGTTCTAACTGCATGTCTATGGGGCTTAAGTCAACTTCTTAACCTTAGAACTCATGAGGGTGTCCAACAGCCTTACCAAAGCCCTGATGGAACATTTTGGTACAGAAAGTGGGTCCAGGGAAACAGAAGCATGACTTTCAGTTTAGTTCTCTGATTTGCCTAAACATAACTGAATAGTGACACCGCTATCAGTAATACACGGCTATTCATTGCATAAAGGGGCAAAATAGTTCTGTTTTAACCCATGGAAAACTGGTATCTACAAACAGAATATAAAATTAAGACTCCTTAGCAAGGCAGTGGTGGTGTACACCTTTAATCCTTGCACTCAGGAGGAAGAGGCCGACAGATCTCTGAGTTCAAGGTCAGCCTGGTCTACAAGAGCTAGGGCTCCAAAGCTACAGAGAAACCCTGGGGGGGGGGGGCGAGGAGAGACTTGTCTGGGTCTCAGTAAACTTAAGTCAGCTCAGACAATATGATAGGGCTTGAGCAAAAATTAAACAGAGAAAAAACAAAGAACAAATAAAAACAATAAAAAGTAAGAGAGGGCTGGGCACATGGTTTAATGGTAGAAAACAAAACACCACAATATAGATTAAGGACATAAACACAAGTCTTGAAAGTAAATCAACAAAGAAGTAATACAGTTTCTTTCACAAAATTGGTCATAACCATAAAAACCAAAAACTAAGCCCCTTTTACTTAGCCACAAGTGCTGAGTGCATGCTCCAGACTCAGAGCATACATTTAATATTTAAAAAATTAACCTCCCCAACAACAACAACAAAAAAGGCATACATTTACAAATCCCTTGCAGGAGACTTTTTTGCTCACTTCCTCTTTTTATACAATCACCCAGTGACATAGCCACAAGTGGCTCAGTAGCCCACAGTCCTGCAGATGCCCAGAATTAGAACTCAGAGCCCCAGGACTTCCTGCTGAGCAGAAGTCTCTATTCGTAACAAGTGACTACTCCTACAACTTCTGCTCATGCCTAGAAATGCTCCTGATGCAAGCAGTTCAAGGTGCTGAGGCTGTAGAGTTTCCCATAAGGCTGCTTTTTGTCTCCCTGCATTCACCTGGATCAGGGATGGCTCTCCTCAGGGAAAGGCTGAGGCCTGCAGAAGTCAGCCTTAGAGGGACCTGGAGCCCTGCAGTGCCCTGGGTCTACAGGGCCAGGGACAACTGGTGCTGCTTAGGGTTCATGAATGAATTCTGATCCTGCTGACAGCATGGATTTTGATGTAAGAAAGGGTAGGACAGTGTATACTATCTGGTCTCAAAAGACCTAGCACTATTCTTCACACTATTCAGAAGTAAAATAGATAACATGCTTCTTTCTTCTCCTCTCTCTTTTTTGGTTTTTCAAGATAGGGTTTCTCTGTGTAACAGCTCTGACTTTCCTGGAACTCACTCTGTAGACCAGGCTGGCTTTGAACTCCCACAGATCCACCTTCCTCTGCCCCCTGAATGCTGGAATTAAAGGCGTGAGCCACCTCTCTCTGTCAGGCTTGCTGGTTCTTTGGTCCCAGCTGCCCAACATCCATTGTCCCAGGGAAATCAAAGGTTCTCTTTTGTGGTCTTGGTCTCTTGTTAATCACAGCTGATTCCTCAGCCCCAACTGACCAGAACCACAGATTCTTCACACAAACTTCCCGGTAATCTTTGCTTTCTTCTGAAGCTTCACGTCGGGTTTCCATCTGTCTCTACTGCTCAACACTCTTATCTTCCAAGAGCCTACAGAACAGCTCCCGAAACTCTCAGCACTCAATGGCTTCAATCCTCCCGAAAACAAGTTCAGATCTGTCAAGACGCAAGAGCAATACCTCCTCTGATTGGTGTGGGGGCTGGAGTAAGAAGATGGGAGCTCACATTTCTCACATTTTCTTTTCCTCCTTTTTTTTTTTCTTTTTGAGATAAGTTTCTCTGCACAGCCCTGGTCTAGTCCTGGAACTCTTCTTAGACCAGGCTGGCCTTGAACTCATAAGAGATTAAACGAGTGCACCACCACACCCAGCTGGGTGTTTTCCTTTTAATCTCAATCTCTCTCTCCCTCCCTTCCTCCCTCTCTCTCTCTGTCTCTCTCTCTCTCACACTCACTCTTTTTTGGTTTTCTGGAGACAAGGTTTCTCTGTGTAGCCCTGGCTATCTTATAACTCACTCCATAGATGAGGCTGCTTGAACTCAGATGTCTATCTGCCTCCCAAGTGCTGGGATTACAGGCATTTGACACCGCCACTTGCCTTTTTAAGATTCTCTCTCTCTCTCTCTCTCTCTCTCTCTCTCTCTCTACTAGATTAAATAAGGATACTCAAGATAATCTCTCTCAACTCAAAATCAATTTAGGATTTTAATATTAGAAAAATATATCCCCACCCCCACCCCGCAAACAGGGATTCTCTGAGTAACCCTTCCTGAACTCCCTGTAAACCTGGAAGTCAGAGATCAGCCTGCCTATTGTCTCCAGTGCTGGAATTGAAGTTACCTTGCATTTTCACTGCTGCTCCGCCTGTTCACCTTTGATATACTCAAAAATAAAGTCACAAGTTCCGCCCACAGTCAAGTCTCTGAGAGCACACAGGCACGGACTAAACTTAGTGGCGAAGGTTCATTCCATGATTCTGGCCTTTTTGGGTTGCTGCCGTCACTCAGGACTCAAGCATGGGAGGCCTTGGTACTCGAAAGAGTC
This sequence comes from Neodon shergylaensis, assembly GCA_025134845.1. Taxonomy (NCBI): domain Eukaryota; kingdom Metazoa; phylum Chordata; class Mammalia; order Rodentia; family Cricetidae; genus Neodon; species Neodon shergylaensis. Next base: position 2,775,895 of record JABTXL010001457.1, read on the forward strand.
TGGGGATCAAACCACATTTTTTGTCCTCAGCTGTTGTTTGCTGAATTAAAACCCCCCTCGGGCTTGCCTGCCTAACACCCTAGTTGAACTGTTAAGTACAGGACAATTACAGCTGTGGGTCTTTTTGGAGACAGAGTCTCAAGCCCAGGATGATCTGGAGGCATGTGGTCCCTCCATGATAAGGAACTGTCCCACCCTCTCTCACCGCCAAGGGGTTCCACCCATGGGCTATTACAGCTGGCTATGAGAGTTAGATTCCCTCAGCACTGACCTTCACAACATAGTTTTGGAACACAGCAATTGCTGAAGTTACTGTTAAATGCTTTGAGGGTAAAATTACATTTTAAGTAATTAAACTTTCCATCTAAGATTTTTCTGGCATTTACTGGCTTGATGAAAGCAGGTTGATTCTTTTCTACATTCTAGATCTCGATTTGGTTGAGCAGTTGTTATTATCACTATTTTAGAGATAAGTGAATTTACAGTGTGAAGGTATGATTGGTAGTGCTTGCTCTGTTACAGATTATCTGAAAAAATGAGGCTTTTATCCACATCCTGACGAGTAATAGAATTCATTTGGTGAACTTAAAAATGAATGATACCTGTAACTGACTCTTGAGAGTTTAAGGAACAGTAATTTCGAATCCCAGCCCAGTGTGGGCTACGAAGCTACATACAAGGCTAGACTGCGTGAAACTGTATGAATCTGTCTCAACAAAACAAAAAAGGTGAAAGTTAAAATAAAAAATAAATGTTGAATGAATCCTACTCTAGGATTGTAGACTTTGTGGAAAATCTTTCTGCCTTTTAAACACTCACCTACTTCCTTTCTCAAGTTTCATGAAGGGTGTTCACTGAGGAATCTCCACGCAAAATACACCTCGGAGGTGGGGGGGAGGGGAAGCCAACCGGAAAAAAAATTACCTCAGGATGCGATTGGAAAGACGGCAGCGCCACCACCGCACACTTGCTTCTCATTTTCAAGGCAGGAGGCGTGGCCAAAGGCCCTCATTCAAATAAAAAACCAGGAGATTTGCATGGCGAATAGGCACCGCGTGCGCTCATTGGCCGGTGGCAGAGTGGGCGGAGTGCACGGGGCGCACGCGGAGCTCCGCCCCCAGCTATTTGCATAACGGCCCCGGCGCGTGCAGGGGAGAAGCGGGTTTGTTTTTGAATCTGCGGAGGCGGCGGAGTGGAGCGCACGGCTGAGACGGCGGCGCCCGGGACGGCTGCGCGGGACGGCTGTGTAGGAAGGAACTCGGGTTCCGGTCCCTCACCTCCCGCCCCTGAAGGTATCCGCGAGTACCAGGGGCTGTTGTAACTCCAGTCGGCGAAATGACTATTGTATTTCGGAAGACTCGAGACCGCATTATGGCGGCTGCGGGAGTTGAGTTTGCGCCTGCGCGGTTGCGAAGCTGCGGGCGGGCGCTGCATGGGAGCACGTGATCGCGTGGGGTCGGGCTCTAGCTGCAGTTGAGCAGCTGGCCGGGCGGTGGCTGCGCAAGCGCAATATTCATTTTCAAGATCTAATGTTCTTGTTGGACGCCATTTGGGTTCTAGATTTAATTTTTCTCATTCTCGAGGGGGTTTCATCTCGCTGTCCTTCTCTTCTCACTTTTTCCGGAGAAAACTTTCTTCTCGTGTCTTACACTTACGCCGACCTTAAAATGCTTTAATTCTCTGCTTCTCTCCGGTTGCAGACCTTCATTTTGTGTACCAATTGCCTCTTGTGGTTCTCGATTATAATTTCGCTTTTAGTGAGGTATTTCTGGATTCATGTGCTATGTAGCGAGATAAGATCGGCACCTAGTGGTGCTTCCAGGGGAAGTGCATTTACTTCTGCTGCACTTTTGTAAATAATTTTTAACCCTGTTTTTACCTGTTCGCTTTTGGATGTGCATCGTTTACAAAACAGAAACGATTTTATTTTTAAAATGTTAGTTTGGGAGAAGAAACAAGGAGAGAATGGTAAAGGTAGTTAAGTTGAAATCTCAGTTTCATCAGGTCGTTTTTTTTTAAAGAACTATTTCATTCAAATCGATGAATTTTTAATTAATCTTGAACTATTTGCCAAAGCACTTCAGTGTTGCATGTTTTAAATTCTATTATTTCTTCAGTTAGACAATTGCTAAAAATAATTAATGAACTCCTTTTCTCATTTTATAATCACGTCTAAGTTACTATATCTGATACCTTTTTGTGATGAAGAATTCTTCAAAATATTCCAAATTACGTGGAAACCTTTATGAATTAAGTGAACGAATTAAAATTTAAAAGAAATATGTCCACTGTAGTATGTGTATATGATGTACACTTGTTTTAAATTTTTTTAGCTGTTATATGTTCTGGTTTTAGTTTCTTAAAATATGGAGCGCTACTGATTGCTTTAAAATAGTGATGCCATTGCATTTAAATTTTATATGGCATAATTGGGTCCAGATACGTAGGATTAGTGTGGTTTTCTTACTCAGCCACTCGTTTCTTACTAGTCTAAAAACTTGTAAATGGCTTTATAAACTTAATCTGTCATTCAGAGATACAGTTGCTTTCTTGATTGATTACACAACTCAAGTTTGAATTCGTCTGCTGTCACACGGAGAAGTGCATTAGCACATAATATTGGTTGGTTTTGGAATATTTTTACTACCTGAAACATACTCTTAGATAAGATAATAAGATATAGTTGAAGGGAGCACTTTTGGTTGACTGGGCTTTTTGTTTGCTTTTTGTTCTTTGAAATGATGTGACATCTGGCATAGAATGGAGGGACAGTGCAGAGCGCCCCCCAACGGTCTAAATTGGATCTGGTGTGGATCGTGAAACATCTTGTACATGGAATGAAGGCAATGTTGCAATCTTTAGTCATTCATGCTTCTGCAGTGGCCCCTTCACCCCGTATTTGTACTCCTATTATTTTAGTTTACCTGTTTAAGTTTATACTTTTGTGCGAATACACAGATGGTTGTGTCTTCTTTGGGTTGATATTGAAGATCCTAAGAGGTACTGGAAGAATGTAAGATTTCAACATCTAGAGGACAGTTTTGCTATTATATTTCTTAGAAGGTGAATATGATTTTAAATTTACTAAAACTAATGGAGTGTCTGAATGTCAATGGTTTATTCTTTAGAATTTTCTTAGGAACAAGTAAATTTTGAAATTTTAGCTGGGTGGTGAACAAAGCTTTGCCATATGCACTGCATACGTATATGTATATAGTATGTGTTTCTAATATATAAGAGCTAGGTTACTCATATGCACTGCATGAGTATATGTGTATAGTATGTGTATCTATAAGAGCTAGGTTATTCATATGCACTGCATACATATGTGTATAGTATGTGTATCTAATATATAAAAGCTAGGTTACTCATATGCACTGCATGTGATTCACAAAATAGACCAGTGTAGGGTTTTTTGTTTTTGTTTTTTTTTCTAGATTTCTCATACTGCTACCAATTAGATGGGTTGAAAATGGGTGGTCACTAACTTTAAGTAGTGAAGGTGATTTCCTTCCCTCCCTCCCTCCCTCCCTCCCTCCCTCCCTCCCTCCCTCCCTCCCTCCCTCCCTCCTTCCTTCCTGTCTTGTGAAATGAGCTATTTTTAGGTGTGTTTGTGTGCGCATGTTCTTTTATGGATGTTAATTCCTGTCTGCTTGTCAGCAATAACTATGGCAGCTCAGTGCTGCTGTTTTTCCTTTTTTTTTAAACCTTTGGAATTGATTTTGTGTCTTGAGGATCTTTGTTTCTATTTAGTGACGTGAAGTGCCTTATTCATTTATTTGTTTAAGTAAAGGTCTCCCTGTGCATCCCTGGCTGTTCTGGAACTCACAGGGATCCCCACCTGCCTCTGTCTCCCATGAGTGTTGGAGGCCTGCGCCACCATGCCTAATCGCACTGCTCTTTTCATTCTTGATTTATTCCAGAGCTTCTCTATAGACAAAGCATTACCTCTTGTGAGACGAACTTATCCATTTTATTTTCTTCTAGAACTTTATTATTATTTAAAAATGATACTTTTGTGTCTGATGTGGGTGCATATACTTGTGTCTGACTTTTGTGAATGTGGTGTGCTCCCGCCTTGATGTCTGTGAGTCCCTTAAATTAGAGGATAGGCTCAGGTGCCTGTCCTTGTTTCCTATTGTGTCTGGACAGATGTCTTAATTGCTTTGCTTTGTGTACACCTTGCTGGGTGACCTGAGCTTCTGGGTGTCTTCTGTCTCTTGCTGAGAGGTCTCTGGATGACAGACACATGTACTGCCATGTCTTCACTTAGTGGGCTCTGGGATTTGAACTCAGGTCCTTCATTTCTCCAGCTCTCTTTTCATTGATTTTTAAAATTAATTGTGTGTGTGTGTGTTATACTGGGGATTGAACCCAAGGATTTGTGCATGTTAGATAAGTGACTACCATTGAGCTACATTTACATCTGTGGTTGCTTTTTTTTGATCATAATTTAGGTATGAGGTTCGACCAGACAATTGTGGTCCATCTGCTGGAATCAACTATTTTTTGAGAGCTCTATAGATAATGCTTACAGAATTCCAAAGATTACTTGTGCATGGTTTGGTGCGTGTGTGTGCGTGTATGTGTGCTCACAGACACTGGAGTATTTATTTCTACCTTCTTGGAGGAGAGAGGGTCTCTCATCAGCCTGGAGCTTACCAGTTATACTAGACTGCCTGTTTCAGCTCTCCAGTTCCAAGTGCGACAGCTACACTGATGTTTTGTTGTGGGTTCTAGGGTTGGAACAAAGGTCCTCAGAGTTGCAAAGCGTTGTAGGGCCAGACACTACATCAACTATTATATGAATGTATTTAATAATGCTGTATACTATTTAATTCTAATACCCACAATTTGTTTTCACAGTTGTGCTAGGTAATATGTAGTTTTGTAGATGAACATTAGATTCTTTTGGTTAAATTAAAACAATAATAATCATTGTCTAGAATTATTTACAGTAAATTTACATTTGAGGTATTTTTAAATCATATACTTAAAAAAGATCATGAATAGGCTATACTTCTAGACTCCTAAAATGTACTGTTTTCAGGAAATGTTGGGAAAACTTATGATCCCTATGATCTTTCAGAAAGACTTTGTTTTCCTGTTTTCTGGGTGCTGATAGAGAGATGAACTAGGAGAAGGCATGCGGCTACATTTCCATGTGCGGACATGTTGATGAGAAAGTAAGAAGTTAGAAGTTAGAGACTCAAAAGTAGGTTTCAAAAGAAAATGTTTTTATAGTACTTGAAACTATCATTATTGTTATTTTGATTGGTGGAATTTTGAAAAGTTATGTAGTTCAATGTTTGGCCAGGGTATAACCAACCTTAGCTTATAAACATAAACACAATTTTACTTTTCTTGGTAGCATTTAATTGTTATACTCTCCCTACTTTGTATGCCATTCATTCATTAAATTTCTTTATCTTGATTGCAGTGACATGTTACTTTTTTTTTCCTGGACTCAAACTTAAAGAGATCCTCCTGTTTTTGCCTCCCAATTGAGATTAAAGGTGTGTGCCACCTTATTTTGCTCATATTGTTACTTAATAATGGCCTAATTGTACTTTCTAATGACATAATTATACTTTTTTATATTGAAAAGAGTCTGGTTATTGCCCAGATATTATTTTATTGAACATGTGGAGGCATGAAAAGAACTCAGAGTAAAATCTTCCAGACTTTGTGAAACTGAATCTAGGAAACGATAGCAAATGTTAAGATGCGACTTTTGTTAGGCCTTTAATCCTGCCTGCTTTTGGGTCTTTTTCAAGCAAATTTACTTAGAAACACTTAGGTATTTTTCTTTTTTATGTTACCTTTGACCTTGGTTGAGAACTTTTGAGCTTCTGGTGGATTATTGCATTTGTTTCCTTAATCTGTGACAGAGGTGCCCTAGAGAGGGACATGTGGCAGACAGGAGGAGTTTCGTGAAGGCTGGTCTCTCGACATAGTACAGGAGTCGCCTTTCAGTGGCAGAAACAAGAATTTGTCCTTTCTCTCCATCCCTGCTTTATCTTCTTTTTTGGTTCTGCTAATTTCTCCTCCTCTCTTTCTTTCCTTTCTTTCCCCTCTCTGCTGGTCTTCTCTCTCCGTCCCCTCCTGAGTGCTGGTATTGCTGACATGTACCATCATGTCCTGGAGCTTGAACACAGAGATTCCTGAATGCTAGGCAGGCACTCTCCAGTTGAGCTGCATCCCCTATCTCTTTTGTTTGTTGTCTTTCGTTTTGTTGTTGTTATTGTTGTTGTTGCTATTGTTGCTGCTGCTGTTTTGTTTTTGGTACAGTCTTACTATGTAGCCCTGGCTGACCTAGAACTTATCTGTAGTTGCCAGTTCACAAAATCTTTCTCCCTGCCTCCTGAGGACTGGGATTAAAGGACTGGCTTTGTATATATTCTCTTGAGATAAGGTCATGGCGTATAGTTCAGGCTGGCGACAAGTTCATCATCCTCATGCCTCATTTGCTTCACTTTTGCTCACCTAAGAGCTTGAAGTACACTCTGGAGAACAATATGTACCTGTGAGTAAAGATCTGAAGAGAAGATGTAGTGGTGCAGTCAATTACTGGTGGATTGCATTTGTGTAATTTTCTCCTCCTATCAGATTGAAATGATTTAAAAGTTGGAAATAAGACTGGGAAAGGTGTGTTGAGATGGCAGAGCACTTGCTTAGCATCCATGACGTCTTGGGTTTGATTTCCAACACTGCATAAAACCAGGCATGATTTTGAACACGTGTAATGGCAGTGCTCTGGAGGCAGAAGTCCAAGATGGTCTTGAGCTTCGTAACAGTTTCAAGGGTAGTCTGGACAATGTGAGACTATCAAAAAAAAAAGTTGAAAGATTAAAAAGTCAAGTAAATGAAAGACAAAAAGCTTTACTAAAGGCAAAGAAATTTCTTCAAACAAGTTAGAATATAATAAACAACTATTGTGGTTTTGTATTGTGATTTGGGCAACTTGTTGCTGTAGTATTCCTTTCTTTGGTTTTTATGTTAATTGTTTTGTGGTATTGGGTGTTAAATCTAGGGTCTCATACATTTGAGATAAACACTCTGATAATCTTATTAGAGTTGTATCATCTTCCCTCCTTTCCCTTAATAACATCTATGTGGCACAAAAATTGGGCTGGGCAGATGTCTCGGTGGTTAGAGAAAATTGCTCTTGCAGAGGCCCAGGTTTGATTCATAGCAGCACCACATCAGGTGATTTATGCCGCAGCTCTAGCTCCAGGAGATTTGCTGGCCTCTTCTGGTGTCCTTGGGCACCTGCACTAACATACATGTATGCACACACAAATAATTTGAAATAAAATCTTTAGGGCTGGTAAGATGGCTTAGCTAGTTAAGGCACTTGCTATATAAGCTTGGCAACCTAAGAGCCCACATGAAGTTGGAACCAGTTAACTGACTCCAAGTTGTTATATGACCTACGTATGTGTGACTCCACATGGTTACTCCTCATACACATCATAAACACACGTAAAATTAAAAAATTCTTTGTGGACAATAATCTTGACCCTACAGCTCAAATTTATTTTAAAAGTAATTTAGAAAAAAATTATTTGATAATATACTCTAATACCGAATGTAAACATTTAGAAAAAATATTTGCAAAGTTTTGTTTGCGAATCTGGTTTTAGGACTGACTCATAAACTAAACAAGCTGCATGATTATTGAGGTTACTAGGTTTACAGTAAACCTCATGATGAAAAGTGGATTTTTTTTCAATAGTAATCCTATTTGTAGAGATGCTCATTTAGTCATCATTGCCAAAGATCGGGATGGAGTAATGTATTTTAGGGACTAGATCTGTGTGTGATTACTGCATCTCCTTCACTTTTTATGAATACTCAGGGTGCAAAACTTCCCTTTCTCTTTTCACTTGTTGGGCAAGGTCAACCAAAATGAAAGCAGGTTTAGCATGGTAACTCAGTCCTGCTAGTCTTGGTTTCTTGGGAGGCTAAGATAAAAGATTCCCTCCCCAGCCTACCGAGTGCACGCAAATGTGAGAATTGAGTTGTTTTTGTGACAGGAGCTCATTCTGTAGCCCAGGCTAACTCACAGCAGTCTTCCTGCCTCAGCCTTCCATGTGGAGGGCCACCATACCACGCTAGAAAGTGATTCTTGAGGCAAAAGAAAATAATTCTGTTTCTTCATAGCCTGATAGCCTGCCCTTCTAAGTAGACTCCTACCATAAGGCATGGATTTAACTGTTGTTTGTGTTTATTGAATTTTCTGATTCTTTTTATTTTTTGATGATTTGAAATGAGTTCTCATAGGCTAAGCTGACCCACACCATGCGGGGAGAATGGAGGGTGACCTTGACACCCCCCCCTTCATCTCCCATATGCTGGGGTTATAGGCATGTGCTTCTGTGCCAGACACTTAGTAGTTTACTTAGTTCTAATGAGATACTCACTTCTGGCCAGATACTTTATGAATGTTAGACATTATCAGCTTTTGATAAATCCCTGATTGAGAATCAAGGGCCACCTGATAGATCCGAGTGATCTGCTGTATAACTGTTGTGGTATCGGATTATGTAGTTCCCCCAAGTTCTCCGTCAGTGTTTCTAGACTGTCAGGAACTGATGCATTCTTCATTTTGTTTTGTTTAAGCGCGGAGTACATAACTTGCAGAAGACATAGTAAATTGGTTTCTTGTGAGGAATCATCGCTCCACTTGGTATGCTTTACTTGTTTGCTGTCATACTAAACAGAAGATCTGTTTGTAAATGTCACACTTTTAGTGTGGCCATGAATACAAATTTGATTTAGGAAAGTAGATTCTTTAAAAATTAAAAATATTCTGTGTGTGTGTGTGTGAGAGAGAGAGAGAGAGAGAGAGAGAGAGAGAGAGAGAGAGAGAGAGATATCAGTCATGAGCATGGCATGAGAAAACATGTGGAGGTGCTTCTCTCCTTTCATTCTGAATTCTGGGATTTGAATTCAGGTCTTGGCTTTCGTGGCAAGTACTTTTCACCTGCTAAGCTGTCTTGCTGGTTCAGAAAGCATGTTATTTTTTTTAAAAATATTTATTTATTATGGATACAATATTCTGTTTGCATATATGCCTGCAGGCTAGAAAAAGGCACCAGACCCCATTACAGATGGTTGTGAGCCACCATGTGGTTGCTGGGAATCGAACTCAGGTCCTTTGGAAGAGCACGCAATGCTCTTAACCACTTAGCCATCTCTCCAGCCCCCCTAAAGCATGTTATCATTGAAGGTAACTATGTTTGCCACTGTGCGACCAGTGCAAGCCTCTTAGTAAAAATATATACACTGGTTTATAAAACGTAGGAGATGGTCTGTGATATAGCCCAGTGGGTAAAGCTGATTGCTGCCAAGCATTAGCACCTGAGTTTAATTCCTGGGATCCACAAAATGGAAGGGAAAGAATTGACTCCTGCAGTTGCCCTCTGACCTCCATACACAATCTGTGGCATGGGTTAGCTTCTGCCTCCATCCCAAATAAATAAATCTAATAAATTAAACAAAGAGTCATACCTTATGTAGTGTTTAATCACTTTAATAGTATTTTTAATACTGTTAATTTTTAATACTGAGCAGTATTTTTCTACATAACTACTCTTAAAATGTTTCTCATAATTTAGCTTATTATCTGTAAAGTCTTTCTGAATAAATTTATCAATATTAAATACTGCTTTCACAAAGTTGTCTGCTTTGTATTAATATTACCATGAAAAATCCAGACCTATTCCCTGACACAGACGTTGACTCATGAGGGTAAAGACTCCTTTATGTCCCAGTAGCTCTCTCTGGCCTCTCTTGTATGCAGCTGGAATCTTCTCCGGCTCTTGTTGACTATGATGGAGGCTTCCTTTTCTTGTAGGATCCTTCTTTTTAATATGCCATTATTTTGATTGATTTTTGTCTCTGAGGATGAGAAAATTTTTAGGTAGTGATCTTTATTTTCTTTTTAGACAGGATGCATGAGATGACTTGTTTTTGTTGTCTTAAAGATCATTTGTATCAGAAACATCATTCAGTATTTGAATGTTTGACTGATAGTTTGGCTGGGTATAGAACTCTAATTTGAAGTCATTTTCCTTTGTTTTGCAATTGAAGATTGTGCACAGGAAGCAAGTGCTCACTGGTGGGCTATATGCTGGAGAGCGTTCTTAAATGATTTCATTGGTGACATCTTTTACCATTCTTCCTTTCAATTTTAATTTTTATATAATTTTGTATAAATTATGTATGTGTATATAGAATTCTAACTCCATTTTCTATTTGTAATTTGTGTTCTGCTGAAGCAGTTTTCTTTAAGTTCATCAGATAGTTTATATTGAATTTTTCATTTCTTATATTTTCTTTTTTTCCACTTCCTGCCTGAACTATTTTGTTATGAATTTAAAAGTTCAACTTTTCCCCTCCATGTAATAATTTTTTGAAGTTTTCTTCTTGGTACATAGTTAATAATTGCTTAGTTTTTTTTTTTTTGTTTTGCTTTTGCTTTCTGTCTTCCATATTTAAGGTTTAGTTGAGTTCCTTTTTCTGGACTTGCCACATAATATGATGTGGTAGATAAAAGTCAATTGAAGTAGCTAAATTTAGATAGATTAAACTATTGTAGTTGCTGGATTTGGAATCTGTAAATGCTACACAAGCCCTACTAAACTACACTGATTGCTGACCTTGAACTATTATTTTAATCAGGGAATCTTATTTTTCAGCTTTGCTAGGTTTACAGAAGGTGCATGCTCATTGAACTGTGTTTGATAAGGGCATCTAAAGTTAATGAGGTGGAGAAGTGAGGTGTTTTCAGTTTGTATCTTAAATTTTTTGTAATTACAAGTTCAGTCTATTTTGTGTGGTGGATCATGTGTTCCTTTGCATGGGTGTGGAGGTTATAGAAGTACTTGAGGGAATTGATTCTTGACTTCCACCATGTGGGCCCCAGGGATTAAACACAGGTTGTCAAGCTTGGTGGCTAAAGTCCCCTCCAACTTCTCAAGCTGCCTCCAGGGAGATGAGGAAAGGGAGCCATGCTTTTGGAGAGTGGCATGCTTCAAGAAATCAAGCAGGTTGAGAATTGTGACCATCTGTAATTGTTGCAAGGGAGGAGCAGGGTCTCCAAAGAAGGGTGGATGAGAAAGCAAGAATCAGGGCAAGTAGGGTTAGAATTTCTGTCAGCAATCTAAGAAGTAAAACAGTGAAAGGAAAAGTTAGATTGTTTGAGTTAGAGCCCAGAAAAGCTAGTGAGGATCTAGTTTGTGTCTTAGAGCCCCTTTATGTCCTTCCCCCTAAGACAGGATGTTAACAACAATTTGTGTCGGATGTGCTATAGCTAAATAAATGGAACAGTCTGCCAAAACACAGTAAGACTTGTAAGTAGTTTTCAGTAATTTATATACATAGTTATTCCATAAACGTGGTAAATAAATACAGAGTTGACTGAAGTCAGTTCTTTGAATTCTCTCCATCATTACTACTTGTGTAATTCCTGATAAAGGCTATATACTATGGACATAAAAGTTGGTAAGTATAACATTTACTCTCAGGGATGTCTAGACTCTTGACATTGCGACATGATTGACATTTTGAGTCATCCCGGAACTGTAGGACATGCCCGCATCATTGTAATGATGAAATGAGAAGAATGTGCCAGAGCATGCTTGTTTCTCCTTGGAAGAGATTAAATGTCAGCTTGTCATCGAACTAGTTATTTTGCTAAGTCTTAAAAAATTTTCCCAAGTCGTTTATTTTTTCAAATAAATGATGGGGTGGCTTCTTATAAATGATCTTATCTAAAATTTTTAAAAGATAATTTATGACATTAACTCAAGCTTTGTTGGACTTAGAAATATTAATAGAATTTTAAAACAATTAAGTTATATGTGAAAATGTCATATTGGAATCTGCTACATTATATTCTAATTAAGAAACGAAACCATTTTGGAAGATGGCTCAGGGTGCTGCACACAAGCCTGACCAGAGTTCTGTCCTGAATCCCACTATGGAAGGAGAGCACCAACTCCTGGAAGCTGCCTCTGTTGTCCATGCACAATCCAGGAACATGCATATGTGTTCCCAACTGCACGTGTGTGCGTATGTACGCACACATAATAATAAGTTGAAACAAAACAGTCTACTTCTATAGCTGTTTCCGAGCTTGACTCTTCTGTGCAGACACTGTGTAGTCCCTGTTGAGCCCTGACAACTGGAGTATACTCTACGGAAGGCATCTTTACCCCAATGGACTCGGAACTGCAGTCTTTTAGTAGGAAATTAGGAAGAGAACCTACTAGTGAAGGTACACACTTTTCTGAGACTTTTGTGTCAGAACTAATAAGAATCTCAACTTATTGTCTGTTGAGATAGTTGTATATTGTTGAACAGAAAAATGATATTCAAATGGAAGACAAACTAAGATACAGTTTCTAGTCTGAACAGGATCTAGGAAGAGAAGTATTGAAGTGTGGTGAGTGCAGTGAAGATAGGAAGGACTTCCAGATCTCGAGCAGCTGTGCTGGGTTTATAAAGGTGATGGACATACTAAGGAGAAAGGGGAAATAAAGAGAGGACTGTTTGTGATAATGATGAATGGTGGGTTCTGGCCCATGTCTGTTATCCTGGGACCTTGGAAGACTGAGGCAGGAGGAATGTATAAATTTAAGACTAGTCTAGGCCTAAAGAGTGGTACTCCATCTCTAGCAAACAGTAAATGTTGACTCCAGAATAGAATTTATCTGGTGAACGAGGCTGGTTCTTTCTAGTGAACTGGGGTGGGTAAGATGTAGACTTAACGCCAGTTACTGTAATAGCCTTCCGTTTTCCTCTCTGGTTTTTTGTCAGACCCAGAGAACCGTGTCTGAAAGGGTTGGATGAAGCTGTACGCATTGAAGCCGAATGTAGTCTCTGTTATGTTTCAGCTTTTATTAATTTTTAACTGTTATTCAGTCTCTGAGCCTGTTTCACTGACTATCACAAAGTGGCGATAAAACCTGCCATTAGGATCACAGTAACAATTGAAATAGCGTCAAAAATTTACCAGATAGCTATATTTTGGTTATTTTAGTGTTTTGCCCCATTGAATTTACATCTCAGTTTTACAGTAGTCAAGTCTTTTCCAGACATTTTCAGTTTACTAACATCTTGCTTTTTCTGAATAGACAAAGCCACCCTCAGCCACATTATTTTAAGAGCTGCTATGGTTTGGCCAGATACGGTGGCACAAACACCTGTAATCCTATCATTCATGGGGTAGATGCAGGAGGATTACAAGTTTAAGGGCAGCTTGAGCATACAGGGAATTCAGGGTTTTGGTTACATAGTGAGACACTGTCTCAAAAACACAAAACAAGGGTTAGTGTTCTACCTCAATGGGATGGAGGACACAAACAAGGCCTAGTGTTCTAAGTCAGCGGGATGAAGGATTTATTAGCATGCTCAAGGCCCAGTACTTGGATGTGGCTTGGATCATGTGTAAATGTTTCTTTTGTTTTCTGCTCCTAAGGTAGTTTTCAAAGATATTATCCAGTCCATTCCATGTAAAATTGAATAAAGGCCTCTTTCAAGGCAGAGTAATTAGAAAAATTTTATGGAATATTTCCACTATATACAGAAATAGAACGAGATAATGAGCCACATGATTATCATGCCGCGAGGCTAGTTGTCCGTTAGCTGCATTTCCGTCACCTCTCTTACACCCTTAAACGGTTGTAATGAATACCAGTATCTCTCTAGACAGAACACAAGATCACTAAACCTAAGGAGTATATGCCCAAGAAGAATGGGAGAAACCAGGCTCCATGGCTGGTGGAAGTGGAAGAGGTCCTTTGTGTGCCTTCTGCCTGTTCTGCTGCTGCTGCCTGTTTCTGCCAAGCCAGTGTTGTTGGTAGTGTTCTCAGATGTGGTTTAGTAGTCCCACTTCCAGACTGGCTTGTACCCTCTTGTCCTCCCTGTTTGCCTTCCCAGTGAGTACATTCTTCATTGACTTTTTCCTAGTCTGTGTCACCTGAGAATATATTTGTGACATTTGGACTACAGAGAGAAGAGTTATTTGATTTTATGAGAAATTACCAAATTAAGCGTTGTTGCCACCTATGTCTTAAGACACTATTGTTAAAATTGAAAAAATTGTGGTTGTAAACTCTGACTTCTGCTGGGTTGCACTTGTGAAGCTTAGATTCTGTGGGGAAGTTTTAAATTAGCTTTTTAAAATTAAAGTCAACTTGATCAAATGAATAAGATTTAAACAAATTTGATACTCTTACTTTGGATGTATTATAGGTAAAGAAGAAAAAGTAAGAGAAAAAAAGAAGGGTCTTGAGCTGGGTTTGAGGGCTTTTGCTTTTTCCTCCCTTTTTTTTTTTTCTGGACTGAAATGGAGGCTGTCTTTCAGGCGAATTCCCTAGTGTTTGTTCTGTGTGATCTGGCTCTATATCTGTTTCTGCTAATATGTGGCCTGGATTTCAAGTTGTTTGGGATCGGAATGTGCTCCAACTCTGTTGCAAGTCCGGATTCACAGGCATTTTGTTGCAAAACTGGCTTGCTGCCTTCTGTTTTCTTTTTCTGTGTGTTTAGTGGCTGCATTGTTTGTTGCAGTATATGCATTAGCTATCTATGTTCAGTTTCCTGCAGGCTGACAAAGTGGGAGGGGCTTTCTTTGATACATGGCTGAGTTTTCACTGTGAGTTCTTGAGTGCACGGTGCAGCCATCTTAATTACACTGTTGTGCAATGAGACTGCAGCTGTCTCAAAATGGCTGCTGCCCCCTCTCTGAGGCTGCCCAGGCAGCAGACGTGCCAGTGAGGAGACTTGTCTCATGCTGCAGGATCTGAGGTAAGACCCAGTGAGCTTTTATCTCTGAGCATTGCAATTAGAAAACATTTGAATATAGCCAGCTTTGTATAGGAAAGAAAATTTGCTTGTGAAGAAGTTGGAATGTTCTCTAAGAGCTGTACCCTGCCTGTATTGGGGAAACAATACATTAGGATGGTGAGGTCAAAGGTTACATTTCTGGATTTCTCACCATTTTGTTGTCATTGCCAGAACTTTGATCACCACAGTTGTGCTTAAATGTCCCTTGTGTAGTAGGCAGATAATTCATTAGATATTTTTAGAAGTTCACAAACAATATATTGAGTATTTTTTTAAGAAGCCATAAATTAGTCTTGTTTGGAAAAAATAGGATTTTTTGCTTTTTAAAATGAGTTATTGTTTGGTAACTTTGTAAAAAGAATACTAATTTTCTCTGTAAATCGTAGAAAATATGTTCTCTTCATTTTTTATTATATGTTTTAGTGTTTTCTCACATGCTGCCTTTTTTATTTTATAATTAATATACATATTTATAGTGACTCACTTTTTCCTTATTTTTTGTTTGAATTGGCATTTGGATTCAGATTTTAAATTTCAAAGATAATTTTACATGTAGACCCCCATACCTTTTTCTTTTAAAATCTAATACAGTCTGATGACTAGAGAGCTGGAATAAATACTGTTTTAGTTAACTAATTGACATTGTTATATATATTTAAAACTGCTAACACTCAAGGATTGCAAATTTAAGGATTTTTTTTTTTTTTAGCATTGTAAAACAAATGTTTGCTGAATACTGTAATATACATTTCCAAGGTTACCTAGCAAGTTAGGACAATGTCTCAATGTGGTCCACTGCTGCTTTTGACTTGCTGAGTAACTGAGCTTGCCTTGGGCCCTCCAGTGCCAGGTTAATAGACATCCATCCCGCCATGTATTCCCCAAAGAGTAGATGGAATTTAGTCACATAATTTGGGGAGAAGAACAGTTATGTTTTAAGCTGTGTTTAAGTTGTAGTAGTTGCTAAGTTATTTTCTGAGTGATATAGTATATACTCCTGTAGCTGTGTCAATAGAATATTTAAATATATTCTTGACTAATATAACAGAGAACAATTACTGTGAATATTCTGAATAGAGAAACTTATTTTCTATTTTTGTAAATTTTTGATCCCCCCCTTTTACTTTTTTAAAAATAAGAGTCTCATGTGGTATAAGCTGACCTTTGAACATTTGTTCTGTAGATTGGGTTGGCCTTAAACTTGCAATCCTGTTTCAGTCTTTCAGAATTGTAGGTAGGTATCCATGTCTGGCTCTTTTAAAAGAACAAATTAAAATTTTGCTAAATTAAATTTTTAGGGAAGGCCCTGACACATTAAGGCTATACATGAAGTTTTATAGTATAGATTTATAAAATTTACTTATAGTTGTATTTGATAAATAAGCTATTTATCAACTTTGAAATGAGGTCACCTGACCTTTAGAAGCTGAGTGTCCAGATCTGGTTCACATGTTTGTAGAGCTCAGCCTCTAAAAAGCTTTGGGATTCTGTTTGAATTTATCCTTGAATGCATCTACTTTTTTTTCTTTTTCAGTTTTCTTAAAGGTTTATATTAGAACATTAGATCTGATGCTTAATAGTTGAAAATTTCTGCCCTGTCACAAACTTAATTTATACCTCCTTGGTTATATACATTTTTAAATAAAATAGGTAGGTTTTTTGTGTAATTAATCTCAAGTAAAATGATGACTCATCATAATTTGAATGATAATGTATATAAATCATCCAGTCATGTTCCTTGCCCCAAAAACAGAAACAGGAAGAGTTGGTGGGTGTGGGAGTCAGCTGTCTTTCTGAAAGGTTATGCTCAGCAGCAGGGCGGGAGAGTGACTTCTGCCGCACTCCCTTCTCCCTTTTCATGTTGAGCACTTCATGTCTTGGAAGGATGGAGAGAGGAGATAATAGTATTGAAATATGTAGGTTTGAAAAAATTACATAAGATAGCCCCTTGGTATTTAGTGTGGAGGGAAACTGACTAGGTTGAAATTATTGAGCAGTTTATGTTGGCATTCACGTTTTTTGCCTTCTGTTGCTGAGTATAGAATTTCCTCTCATACTTAATCAGTTACACATGGGGAAATTCTAAACTCCTGTTACTTAGGCTATTAGTGCTAACATTTTCATTGCCGTTTTCCAGTTTTATAGTTTATAAACTTAAACTTAAACTAGGCCTTGGATTATTTTGGGTTGGTGGCAGTTTTCAAACTTTCTGTGAATTAGAGGTTAGACATTATGCTGGATATATATGGGCAAGATATAAATTCTGGGAACTGAATTCTATTTTTGGTTTTTCAAGACAGGATTTCTCTGTGTAGCCCTGGCTCTCTGTGTGTAGCCCTGACTGTTCTGGAACTGTTCTCGCCCTGTAGACCAGGCTGGCCTCAAGCTCACAAAGATCCACCTGCCTCTGCCTCCCAAGCACTGGAATTAAAGGTGTGCACCACCACCACCTGGCTGGGAACTGAATTCTTGAGACCATTTGTTGTTCGTTCTCTTTCCCCCTCTCTATTGTTTATCCCCTTCCATAACCTATTTAAAAACAGTGTAAGTCTCCTAAGGATGTTGGGATTGCAGAAGGTGCATTGACTTAAGATTCCACACTTAAATATGAATCCTTCTTTGGCTTCTGTTTTCTGATACTGATTCATTCCGTTTCTTCAGTTTATCACTTCTCAGATGTCACATACTCATCATGTGTGACTAGATCAGAGTATTTTGGGAAAGGATGGGGAATTTCTCATATAATTCGTGCTGCAATACATTCCTAAGTAACGCCTGACTCGAGTGTTGTTGTCACGGAATTGGAAGTGTAGGGCAAACGCTGCAGTTGTAGTCTGGCTGAGTCTTGCAGATATATCGTAAGAAAAACAACTTCTCCAAGAACTGACTCAAATTCATGGCCAAGTGCTTTCTGTGCTTCTGGAACAGAGGAGGAACGGGGAGGGCCTTAGTTCTCCTTCAGTGCCACAGACTGACAGCTGCTAGACTGATCTTAAAAGATAAAGATAACTACTGCCAGTTAGTTTTTTAGCTAACATCTAACATAAACTTTATTAAAAACCCACATCTTGCCTCTTAGATCTTAGCTGGGGCAATGGTATTCCTGTATTTCTTTTTTTTTTTTTTTGGTTTTTCGAGACAGGGTTTCTCTGTGGCCTTGGAGCCTGTCGTGGAACTAGCTCTGTATGTAGACCAGGCTGGTCTTGAACTCACAGAGATCCGCCTGCCTCTGCCTCCCGAGTGCTGGGATTAAAGGCGTGCGCCACCACCGCCCGGCTCCTGTATTTCTTTTTGGTAGTGTCGTCTGAGTAGGTAAGTCTCAGACCGTTCATCCTCTTCACTGTTAGGCTCCTCGCCAGTTCACTTAGAATCAATCCCCTTTGTACTCAATTAGTGGGAGTGTTGATAGCCTCAATATCTAAAATACAGTTTCTAAACCAGAAGAAAATAAACATAAATAAAATCTAGTCTAGTGTACTTAACCTAGGGAGACCTAACATATGTGAAGTAAGTGTATTCTTTACGAGATGTGGTAACTTTGTTAGCATTTTTTCTAATTAAATTTTTTTGAGGTTTATTTTTATTTTATGTATATGAGTGTTTTGCCTGAATGTATGTCTATACATCACATATGTGTGCAGTGCCCACAAATGCCAGGAAAAAACATTGTTTCCCCTGGACCTGGAGTTAAAGATGGTTGTTAGCTAGTTTGTGCCAGGAATTGAACCTGGGTCCTCTGGAAGAGCAATCAGTGCTTTTAACTGCTGAGTCATCTCTTCAATCTCTGTTCTATTTTCCCCCCAATGTTAGAGTATTGTGGGGCCTAATAGAGAGACTTATTGATGTCAGCCTAGGATTCAAAGTGAGAAGATTGAAATAAGTGCTCAATTGGAAATGTCTAAAGGACCCTGAGGTTTACTTCCGTTAATAGCGTCATTGTTAGAGACACCATTGGTTTCAGCCAATCCTGAGGGGGGTATATAATAAAAAATTAAATTGCTGATATAAGTAAAGTAATATTTTGCCAAAGGTTTCTAACAAAACTGAACACAATTTTAACACCTAATGAATTTTTAATAGGAAGTTTTCTTAGCTGAAGATACTTTCTGATTAAATACTTTTCTTGCATAGATAATATTGGAAGCCAATATAAAGTTAGCTTCAGAAATTCCTCTTTCCATTCGTTACCTGCACCATGTCAGCTGTGAAAAATTGCTTTGATGGTGTATGGACTGGTGAATTACCATCGTGGCCAGCTCGTGGCCAGCGAGCATTTGAAGACACGTTTTCCAGAGTGTCAGTCCAGCTTCTTTTTTTCCTGGTGACAGTCTTACTGTGTAGCCCAGGCTGGCCTAACCTCTTCCTGCCTCAACCTCCTGAAAGCTGTGATTTGCAGGAATATGCCACCATGCCTAGCAGCTTCTTGACATTCATAAAATGACAGGGAACTCCAAGGAAAATACTGCATTTTGGAAGTAGATTTCAAGGTAAAAGTGAAACTGTTAGAGAATGAAAAGCTGGCTGACTTGTCCAGGAGACAGACTCCGCTGGTTTTCTCTATCCCACACTGCCCAAAGACGCGGGAGAAAGCAGAACCTCTGTTTGGTGAACGTTCACAAAGTGGGCTTTTGTTTGTTTTGTTTTTGTTACTAATTCATAATAGTTTATAATTGGAACCATGAAGAACTGCATCAGTTGACTACCGCAAATATACAAATCTAAAGAGGGAATTAATCTGAGGGTTGTCTGCAGAGTTCTGAGTTTGCCTGATGGTGTTTGTTGTCCCCTCTGAGGTAAGTCAGAGGAGCTGGTGAAGGATTGTGACTGGTGTGGTGTTTCTTTGTAGGATGTGCAAGTTCATGCATCACAGCGGGAAGCACTTGCACAGATGTCAGGAAAGGAGATTTCTGCTGGTGCTACTTAACTGTTCACTTGATTATTATTCCATCTCTTTTGCCATTCTTGGACCAGTAGAGATGATTAAAGGATCAGAAAGTACATGTTAGCTCTCTGGAGTAAGAGGATTCTAAGTTTGAGGCCAGCTTAGACAACTTAACCAGACTCTTAAAAATTGTCAAGCAAGAACCTGCCTTTGCGTGTAGACTAGGTGAGTGCCCCATGGAGGAACTGTTTGTTACAGGGCCAAGTCTTGGTTCCCTGTGTCATAAAAGCTGTGAGAGAGTCTAGATTTTTTTTTATCAATTTGATAAGTTTTATGCAACTGATTTTTATTAGTTGCATAAAAAGTGATTTATGTTCATTTTATTTTTATGTCTTTTACTTCTCAAGCAATTCTTTTCATTGTACATTACAAAAATACTTTCATGCTAGTGTATTCTAAATAAAATGTTAGTTCTCTGCAGCTATTGGCTTAAGAAGCTGTGAGTTAGATCACTATCCTTATTTTTGGCACTTCCAGTAGCAGGAGTATTGAGCTATTTTTGATTAATTTCCTACAACTGATTATCTCATTTGATACTAAAATAATGTTTTATTGCTTATTGTTTACATCATGTTTTTGCTGGACCAAACTCAAAGTTAGATGCTTAACCAAGTGAAAAGAGGAAAAGGAGACTCCTAATTAGAGACTGAAAGTGAAGTCAGTTACACCTGATTCCAGCCCTTGGACAGCTGAGGCAGGAGGATCTAGCCCAGTGGTTTTCAATTTTTCTGAGGCTGTGACCCCTTAATACAGTCTCTTATGTTGCAGTGACTCCCAACCACAAATTATTTTTATTGCTACTTGATAGCTGTAATTTTGCTAGTTATGAGTTGTAGATATATGTGGATCCCTGTGAAAGGGCTGATCCATCCCTAAAGGGGTCATGACACACAGGTCAGGCCAGACTGGGCCCAAATAAATGTGGTAGTTTGAATAAGAATGACCTCTAGCCGGGCGGTGGTGGCGCACACCTTTAATCCCAGCACTCCGGAGGCAGAGGCAGGCCTGTTAGTTCCGAGGCCAGCCTGGTCTACAAGAGCTAGTTCCAGGACAGGCTCCAAAGCTACAGAGAAACCCTGTCTCGAAAAACCGAAAAAAAAAAAAGGCCTCTATAAGTTCATATATTTGAATTTTTAGCCACCAGGGAGTGGAATTATTTGAAAGAATAAGTGTTGCTTTGGAGGAAGAGTGTCATGAGTGAGTGGGCTTTGAAATTTTAAAAGCCCCCGCCAAGCCTAGTCTCTCTCTGCCTGTGAATCAGGATGTAGCTCTCAGCTACTTCTCTAGCACTATGCCTGTCTGCCTTTTGCTATGCTTTCCACCACGATGCTAATAGACTAAACTTCTGAAGCTCTAAACAAGCCCACAATTAAATTCCTTTCTTTTGTAAGAGTTGGTTTAGTAATTGTGTCTCTTCACAGCAGTAGAACAGTGACGTAAGACAGAAGTTGGTACCAGGGTACCAGTTGGTATTGCTGTTACAGGCCTGACCATGATCCTTGTGGGAGGAATATGGAAGACTTTGGGACTTTAGATTAGGAAAGCAGTTGAACTTTAAGTGGGATTCAATGGGCCATGCTAGGAGGAGCATGGAAGACAGTGGTGCTGAGAGCAATCTAGATTATGATGCCCAACTCCAGAGGTTTCAGATGGGGAAGAGACTGTTTCTTGTGATATTTTGTCCAAGAATGTGACTGCTTTCTGCCCTTGTCTGAAAAATCTGCCTGAGGTTCAATTGAAGAGTTTTGAATTAATGGCCTTCACAGAGGGGATTTCAAGATAATTTAATATTGACTGGGTTGTGTGATTGTTAGTGGCCATCCTAATGCAGATCTATTATGAAATGGAGCAAGCTGGACAAAGAAATATACAGAATGTACAGTTTGAGGAGAAAAAGAGCACAAGGAAGCAACAGAACTAAGTCTAACGCTCATGGAGATAATTAGTAAATAGGAGTTTCTTTGGTCATGATGTCTCTTCATAGCAGTAGAACGGTGACAAGACACTAGGAACCTGGATGATTTCTAACGTCTTCAGTTCTTGAGGCTTTATGATGAATGTGGTACTTCTGTTCTTGGTGTTCAGATCTGTGCTGCCCCGCCCCCATCACTCCCACCTAGTATTAAGTGTGTGGTTAATTCTGAAGTTGCATTGTTTTTGCTGTTTGTTAATTTACCTGCTGGGGTGGAATGGGCAAGGTGGACAGCTCTCCAGAGGACAGCGCAATTAATTGTCTGAGAAGAATTTCCTTTCAGTTATTGTCTCTCCCAGGTAACATCTATAGTTATCTGCATATTCATATAGAGTCTCATTATTATAGGAAGGATAACTTAAGTTAGAAATAAGATTAAAATTATAGAACAGGACTTAGAAGATGGCTAATTGGTTAGGAGTGCTTACAGCTCCTGCAGAGGACAGGAGTTTAGTTTCCAACATCCACTTCAGGTGGCTCACAACCGCCTTCAGCATCAGTTCCAGAGATCTGGCACCTCAGGTCTCTGGTTCTTTTTTTTTTCTTTCTTTCTTTTTTGTCTAGCATTTACATGGACATATCTTATATGTAAACATACACACATACATACAAGTAATCTAAAATAATAAAAACAAATCTAAAAATAGTAACATTTTGAGATAATATCTTAGCATTTTAAGTACTTTTTATTTTTATTTATTTTATTTGGTTTTTATTATTAGCTGGGCAGAGGCAGGTGGATTTGTGAGTTCGAGGCCAGCTCTGGTTTACAGAGCGAGTTCCAGGACAGCCAGGGCTGTTACACAGAGGAACCCTGTCTCAAAAAACAACTACAACAAAAAAAAACCCAAACACACAAAAGAAATGTGGCGCTAGTTTTTGGATTTGACTATAGTTTAGGTAATCTGCACTTTTAAAATTAAGTGGGGATAAAAAGTGGAGTTTGTATCAGTAAATCATAAATTAGCTTAAAACAGAGGCATCCACATCTGTTGGTTGTGACTTGATGCTCGCTCACAGGGGCTAGCCAATTGAAATTGCGCGTCAGCAATCATTTGAGAGGAACTTGGTACTGACATTCGGAAATGACTGCATCTTTGTCTTGAGGAGGAACACGCTTTAGTGATGTTAGGTGGTGTCAGTAAGTATGTTGAATTGTTTACTGTCATGATAATGGTTCCTGAGTATGTGCATCTTATTTTGTCAAAGTTTGCTTAATGAAATTTATATTTACTCATTAATAAAATCTGAAAAATAGTTGTAATTAGAGTGAAGATAGCTTGTAGTTATAATTTACAGTTTTAATGATTGCAAAATTAACAAATACTAAATTTTATTCCGTGAAACAAGTAAGCTAAGGTGTTTTTAAAAAAATCTTTGGGGATTAAATTGTTTCTTGTGACAGGAGTTGAATTTCAATTATATAAAAGTTAGAAGTTGTTTTTGTTTTATTCCTTGGAATTGAATTATTTTTGTGGCTAGCTAGACATCTTCTAGAACCAGTCAGTGCCTGTTGGAGAACGAATGGGGAGGGTTTTCTCACCAGTACTCTCCTTTAGTTTGCTCTTGAAGAAAGGGCTGCTTTATGTAAATTGTTCTTCCTGGCGCCAGCTAGCTGGAACTGCAGTCTGGTGTGCAGTGGCAGCGAGTAATATGTGTCATGGACTTGCTCTTTGGAATGTGTGAGAATTTGGCATTTGGGCTGATAGAATAGAGTTGAAGCATTAGTGTTACAGTAATGACATCTCCAAAGTTGACAGTGAACACGGGTACAAGAGCAGCTGTGAGCTTTTTAACCTGTAAATACTGCTTCTAGAGACTGTGCCTCCTGATGCCTTTGATGGTAGGTAGGAGGTACCTAAGTTCCCGCAGTTGCTGCAGACCCACAGTTGACAGCATGGAAAAGCAGCACAAAGAATTTGGATTCTAGGCTTTTTCACTGGAAACAGTCATTTTGAAGATGAACTCCTGTCTGTGTTCTGAGAGCATCACTAATAGATTGAGTTTTTGGCTCTTGGCTAATGGGACTGTTTGCTGCAGAAACTGCACAGCAGATGTGAAACCCCAAAAGGAATCATAATCTGTAGCCAACCGTATTGTATTGTAGTCCTGATTGTTTTTATGAGTATGAATCAAATACATTTAGACTCAGGGCTAACCCTAGAAGTCTCATTAGATTTTAAAGTTTACAGTGGCTTAAATGAAGAGGAAATCTTTTGACTGTATCAAGCTGCCCTCAGGTAAGAGATTCAGGTTCCTTTTCTGTGCCACCTCTGCACCCCAGGTACTGTATCGGTCTCTTTGCCTTTAGGCAGAGTTTTGTTGTTTTCAGCTGTAGTAATAACAGGATTAGTAGATTGCTAATGTTAATATTCAGAAGGTTTTTGAGAGACATATTTGGATTTGTTCTTTAAAAGAGATGTCATTTCCATCCTTAAATCCTTCACATTTGAATTGAAATAAACTAATAATGAAGCGAGCTTCATGTGGATATTGCTCATGCGTATAATCTATTTATACTGCATATGCATCAGTTTGAGATCTTTCTTCATTATCGCCGGTTACCATGTTCTCAGTTAAACCAGCACTAGGTGGTATGTGAAGAGAGGGCATTCCCTTCCCTTAGCTCACTGTAAAGTCTAGTGCATGTTAACATGGCACTGTAGAGCAGACTGCCTCTGCTCATTCACATTGATTTACTGATGTGTTAAAGAATAGGGTGTTTATAGAAAATAGTAGAGTCGAAGTTTTCATTCCATATTTGTAATCATTTCTTTTCCAAATATTTCAATTTATCACAGTTTTTAACGTGCATTTAACATAGGAATTCCAGTACATCTACTTTATTTTGGAGGTTGGCCAGTGGAATACAGGCATTGTTATTCTTGTGTTGTATGCTTGAAATACTTTCCATGAAAATAAAAACAAGTGTGTATAATAGATGCTTTCTATAATTACTATAAAGATAGAAAGGTGAAGAAATGCACATATGTGTGATTATTAATGTCATGGTCAGACATTTGATATTTCAAATCGATGTCATTTTTGGGAATAGGTATAAGGAGGATGAAGTGCAAAGTAGTGATGCCAGCTAAAGGAAATAGAGGAAAAAGCCACAGTGGGCCATTCTCTTCTCTGTCTTCCTCTCTAGAAGATAAACACTAGGCTTCCCCTGCAGCTTTAGAATGTTTTTGCAATTCTAGCTTCTGAAAGGTAACTGGTCAATAGTACTATATTATGTATTTAAAGAGCTAGCTACAATATAGCCATGTTTCACAAGTGTGGAATGTTAGCTGCTGCCTTTTGAATGTTTTGCTCATTAATATTTTTTAATACAGAAATTTATGTTTGTATGTTGTAACTCAGTCATGATTACAATGATAATAGAAAACAATTTTTTTTTTTTCGAGACAGGGTTTCTTTGTGGCTTTGGAGCCTGTCCTGGAACTAGCTCTGTAGACCAGGCTGGCCTCCAACTCATAGAGATCTGCCTGCCTCTGCCTCCCAGGTGCTGGGATTAAAGGCGTGAGTGCGCCACCACCACCCAGCTTTTTTTTTTTAATGTTTATTTGTTTGTGTGGAGGTCAGTGGACCAC
This sequence comes from Neodon shergylaensis, assembly GCA_025134845.1. Taxonomy (NCBI): domain Eukaryota; kingdom Metazoa; phylum Chordata; class Mammalia; order Rodentia; family Cricetidae; genus Neodon; species Neodon shergylaensis. Next base: position 2,801,261 of record JABTXL010001457.1, read on the forward strand.
TTTGTTTGTGTGGAGGTCA
>JABTXL010001457.1:2801289-2818322 GCA_025134845.1 Neodon shergylaensis
TTTGTTTGTGTGGAGGTCAGTGGACCACTTTGTTTGTGTGGAGGTCAGTGGACCACTTTGTTTGTGTGGAGGTCAGTGGACCACTTTGTTTGTGTGGAGGTCAGTGGACCACTTTGTTTGTGTGGAGGTCAGTGGACCACTTTTGAGAGCCAGGTGTTTTTCTTCCACTTTCACTTATGTGGGTTTGGGAGATGGAACTCAGGTCATCAAATGAGAAAAGCCTTTGTCCCCTGCTACATTCTTACCAGCCCAGGGTTTATAATAAATCCAAACTATTCAGTCTTTCTTGGTGCTCCATTGGTGATCTATAAGTTACTTGAATATTTGAGACAAGTAAGTTTTCTTATATTTCTGTCTTTCACATTTCTGTTATTTTAGTGCTCTTTCTGAGTCTTGCTTACTAAATTTTCCTCTTTTATCTTTTCATTATTTGACAGTCATATTTGAGTTTTTTTTCATGATTTCTGCTTTTGCTGTATTAAGTTGACAGGATATCTTTCTGTCTTTATTAATGTTTATTTGGTTAGTGCAATTAAATGCACTAACATTTTTGAATTAGTACAATTATGGCTAACCTTTGTTTAAAAAAGAAACTGACCTTGTTAACTAGTGACAGAATCTTTTATTAAGCTTACTGATATATAGAGCCATTCACTAACTTATTTATTCATTTAGAGACTAGGTCTCTCTGCATAAGCCCTGGCTGGAGCTCACTCTAGAGAATGCCGGCCTTGAACTCAGACCAGCCTGCCTCTGCCTTCTGAGTGCCCAAGAACATCAAGTTTTAAAGGACTAGTTTATTAGAATTACTTAGGATGAATTTGGTTAGTGCTTTGCTGTTATTTTTTATAAATTGCCCTCTTAATCCAAGTTTTATTCTGCTGGAATATATAATTTTATTGTGTGTGGGTTTTTGTTTTTGAATTTATGAAAATCTTATTACCACATGTGAGGTCACTTTATATTTGTTATAAATTTGGTATATTCGTAGTTTTTGCTATATTTGTAAGAGTTTTACATTTTTGCTCTATTGGTATGTGATTCTATATATTTCTCTAGCATTCTAGGTTGTTAATGGAAAGATTCACTATTTTTATTGCATCTATAGATTTATGAAGTGTGTATATTTCTGCTTGTGGATGTTTCCTCCTGAATTTCTGAGCGCTGTTGCTTTGCGTGATTCGAAGTACATTATTTAGTGTGTCTGACAGGCGTATGTGGAGTGGCTTGCACCTTCCCTCATTAGAGTGAATCTCTTGACGCCATTACTTGATTTTCACATTGAAACTTTAAAAATATGATAACACATAGCATTTGTTTATATATGTTCCTCTAATTTTGTATCAGCATTTGGCTAGCATGTGTAATTTTTTGTTCCTAAATTTCATAGCTTCTATATTGCTTTATGTCAGGAGCCAATTTCCTCCTAAAATTATTACAGGAACCATCGCCCTGGGGAGTCTGCAGAGAACCCCACACCCATAATTGTGTTAAGAATCGTTCTATTGACAGAACCTGCCCCACACCCAATTAAGCTGTTAATGGAGAGCTATCAGTTAGCGGAACCCGCCCCACATTCCAAACTATCTAGAGAACTAGGTGTGTCAACTCGTGACTTCTTGGCCTACGTGACCTGACTGAAGGTAACCTCCTGGCCTACGTGACGAACAGGAACCACGTGACCAACGCGAACCACGGCGAGATCCCGTGCCCCTCCCCCCAAGCCCCTCATCCAGGGGCTATATAAGCAACAACCAGGACCCTAATAAACGGGAGCTTCCACAAAATCTGCCTAGCCTCCTTCTTCTTTCCTAGCCCATTATCTTCCAGATAGTGCCTCTCCGTGACCCTGGAATTACTGAAATGCCAGGTGGGTTACGACTCCTAGACTGAGTAACCCGCCAAGGCAATCGACAGCTTTATTATAAGATTTGTCTCCTTGGTGGAATACATATATGATGTTTTTTTTGTTTTTTTTTTTTTTTGTTTGTTTGTTTTTTCGAGACAGGGTTTCTCCGTAGCTTTTGGTTCCTGTCCTGGAACTAGCTCTTGTAGACCAGGCTGGTCTTGAACTCACAGAGATCCGCCTGCCTCTGCCTCCCGAGTGCTGGGATTAAAGGCGTGCGCCACCATCACCCAGCTATATGATGATTAATTCAGCTCTGTGTGTGTATATTTTTCCCCGAGGGATGTGTTCTGTCCTGCTAATTTCTTCATCTCTTCTGCATAGTTTGTGCCCTCCACCCCACTGTGAACTTTGGGGTTTTAGTTCTGAATATTTATTTGAAAGATGAATCTGCAATTTTTCATCTTGTCTATGAGCTAATTTGTTGTTTTGATAATTGTTTCTTTTATCTGATTTCGTTCTTAGATTTTTGTCATTTTGTTCTTGTAATAAATCTTGATGTAATATTTTAATAAGGACCCAGTGTTTTTCAGTCTTTGCTTAGAAGTAGCATCCTTATTTTTCTATCCTTGTTAATTGCTAGTTTAGGCTGTTAACCAGGAAAAGCAAACAAAACCCTTTCCCTTTGGACTTTGAGAGTAGTGTTTTTTTTTTTTTTTTTGGTTTTTCGAGACAGGGTTTCTCTGTGGTTTTGGAGCCTGTCCTGGAACTAGCTCTTGTAGACCAGACTGGTCTCGAACTCACAGAGATCCGCCTGCCTCTGCCTCCCGAGTGCTGGGATTAAAGGCGTGCGCCACCACCGCCCCGCAGTAGTGTTTTCTTTTAGCATTCACTTGCTGATGACAAACTGAATGTCAGTTTGCTCCTTTATTTAGTCTTTGCTTACTGGGCTTATGGAATCTTATGATATGCTGAGTACCAACATTTTATTTTGCTTGTTTGATTTTCAGTATCCAGTGGTCCTTAATTTATTCAGCACTGAAAGTTTTTTGTTTTATTTTTCCTTCCCGATGTTTCCCTGCCTCCCCCTACTCTAGAAAATGACTGTCGAGTGTGCATGCCCCCCCATAGTTACTAGCCTGAAGAGTTGTTCTTTGCAGAAGGAACAGATCATTTCACTTGACTCTCATTTTTAATTTCTAAGATTAGGATTAACTTTCTTTTAAGAACATTTATTTTTACTGTTTTTAATTATGTTTGTTATGGTCTGTGTGTGGGTTGTGTGGTCCTGAGTACAGGTACCTTTGGAGACCAGAGGCACCAAATCTTTGTGGAGCTGGCATTACAGTTGTGAGCTGCCAAACTCGGGTCCTCAGAAAAAATAGTGTGTACTCGAAACTGGCGAGCCATCCCTCCGACCTAAGTTTATTTGTACTCTTTTTTTTAAAATTATTAAATGTGTGTATGTGCCTACATGTGTGTCTGCACCATGTGTGTGCAGTGCCCGTAGAGGCCAAGAAGAGAGTGTTGGGAATTGCAAAGTTGTTAGCCATCATGTGTGCAATTGGAATTGAACCCTGGTCCTCTAGAAGAGCAGCCAGTGCTCTTAACAGCTGAGCTATCTCTCCAGCCTCCTACTGGGCATTTTTTGACACAGAACTTTTCAGAGGTTTCATCACACCTTTAAAAATATCAACTACATTCTTCTAATCTGTCTAGTGTTAGTTTGGATGCTCCTTTATTTTTGAAAACTATTTTCTTAGTTTGCAGTGTAACTGTGTATTCTGTCATCTGCCTCTTTTAAACAGTTGGGCACATCCTGAGCTAGAGAGGCCAGATTACCACCCCCCCCTGCACGAGATAAGAGGGTCAGGGTCAATGCCTATTTGATCTCATAAATGATCCTGATTAATTCTTCCAACAGTGTATGGCATAACTTCTGTATATTAATGCTAACTGGAAGTAGTTTGCAGCGATAAAAATCGAAATCTTATTTGAATTTTCTGTTTATTTTCCCCTTAATCATTTGTAGCTATTCCCTTTTTCTAAGTGGTCCTCAAGAATTTGCTTAATTTTCATTGTATCATTGGATGGTCCATTGTTTTCCATATAGCCTGTTTGGTGTTGTACTCATATCTAACTTGGTTATTCTTAATCAAGAAGAATTTAAGAAGCCGTGTCCTTATTTATTTATGCTTTGGACCATTCTATTGCACTGTTACTTTTAAACAATTATTACTTTGTCATAAGCTTTTGTATTTGGTGGGAAAACTTTTTGATTCTTTATAAACCACTTCTTCTGTTTTAGATATTAATCTTAAAATTTCTGTTATGATACAAAAATTATGTCGGTGAAGCTTTCACTAGAATTTCTTTTGATAGTTTTTATTTTTTAGGACGATGTATTTTCTACATTGAGTCATGTCTCGCATAATTCTAATATTGCACGTATTTTTAAATCCATATAAATGTTTTAAGATACCTTTCCTTTGATGTTTTGGGCATGTTTTTCTTACTGTATATTCTGCAGGTGTTTGAACAGACTGACTTGGTTAGGGCGTCTACAGTAGTAAGTAGCGTCACACCGTTCCTGCTGGTTCAAGTATGAAGATTTCTGATTGAAATGATCTTTGTTTGCTTAAGGAATGCTCTTGACAATGCTAAGTTTTATTCTTACCAGTGTTAATTTGCATAAATGAATGAGTTGTGAAGTACTCAATGCTCGCTCAGTTTTATTAAGAAATGGCAGCTGTGGTTCGTGATTTTTTTTTTGGATTGTTATTGCATTTCCTAAATTTAAATTATTCAGTTTTAAAATAGAAAAATAGCATAATTTAGTGTGGAGGCATTACCCTTTGTTGTTAGCCAGGCATATAGAGATAAAGAAATGTGAGGGGATGTGGTTGGTTTTCTCCAATCCCTGAAGTCCTGATGTCATGGCAGTCCCATACATTGTTCTCAGGACTGTATTCAGTGGGCTATGAAGCTGTTGCAGTGGCTTAGTTTTTACTAGAAGAGGAGCTTAAGAATTGTAAAACCTTCTGAGGATTGTAAGTTTTCAGAAATAACCGGATATGGCACTAGGTGCTTTTGGCTTGTAGATTTTACTGTATGTCATTGGAAGATTTTCCCCTTTCTCTATTCCTCCTCCTCATTTTTCTACCTCTTCCTCTTCCCTTCCTCTTTCTTTTTCTCCTCCTCCTTCTTGTCTTCTTTTTTAAATTCTGGAGGCTCTAGGCTCAGTTAAATCCTTTAATGTGGCAGACAGCCAGATTTCCAATAGGCCCAAGCTGAGCATGCTGCTGTTGCTTAGCAACTACTTGAGAAGTCTTTGTCTATGACTGAATTATAAATAGGGTTATGAGCAGAAGTGCAGTTTAAAATGGGATTGGAAAGAAAGTCATACTCTTTGAATTTGAGGGTTTAAAGAATTTTTTTAAATGCAGTGTTTAGAAATCTAGCTTATAAAAATTAAGCTTACCATGAAGACAATAAAGGCTTTATAAGTTCATGTCTTTTTATTATTTTTATTTGTGTGTGTGGTGCACGTGAATGTGTGTTTGTATATGCTTGTGGGTGTTTTTGGAACACAGAATAGGGTTTTGGATCCTGTGGAGTTGGAGTTAACAGCAGTTGTGAGCTGAGAGATGTAGGTGCTGGGAACCAAATTCAGGTCCTTTCAAGAATCACCAGGCCATTTCTTCGACCCCTAAAGTATAGTCTCTTAAAAGATGAAAAATATCCGTTTTGTGATTGTTGGTTTGTGTGTATGTGCATGTGAGTCTGGGAGGTGTCAAAAGCTAGTCCAGACCGTGGGAGCATCTGAAACTGGAGTTACAGATACTGTTCTGAGTTGCCTGATGTGGGTGCTGGGAAACGAACTTGGATCCCCTGAACAGTAGTAGCGAGAGCTCTTAACTGCTGAGCCATCTCTCAGTCTCCCAGTCTTTCGATGGTTAGAATTAAATGTTGTAATAAAGACACGAAAGCTAGAGGACTACTCCTACAGCCTGGTCATGCATGTAGAAAAAGACTCTACATGCCTGTATTTCATAAACACCCACCTGGAATATATGATCCAGTTATAATAACACTTCCTGTTATACTATATTTTATATGCTTATATGCCTTTAATCCCAGCACTTGGCAGAGGGATCTTTTTGAGTGTGAGGCCAGCCTGGTCTATACAGTGAGTTCCAGGACAGCCAGGGCTGCTACACAGAGAAACCCTGTCTCAAAAAAAAAAAAAAAAAAAACCAAACCAACCAATCAAAAAAGTGTTCAGTAATAACTAATGGAGCCAGCTGTAGTGGTGTTCACTTGTCTCTCTGCAGAGATGTAGGCAGGAAGCCCCATGAATTCTTCTCTAGTAGCTCAAACTATAATACTCGACTTTTAAGGGATATTTGCCAGCAATAAATAGATTAGATTCTTCTTACTTTTTTTCTGGGAAAATTTTAGAATGGGAAGGTAATTTGCTGCTGCTCCTGTTGTATGCTCAGCAGTGATTTTGCTGTGTTATGTCTGGTTCTCAGTTGATGGATGAGTGAAGCTTTGGAGGAGAGAAGCTACAAGTGGCATTTCATCCCTGCTGACCTTGGAGCTCTAGGACCCTTTCCAGGGTGTTTGTTAGTTGTTCAATTGGTTGTTTAAGGTACCTTGATTATGCAGGTTCCTCACAAATATGAATTGATATTGTTTGAAATCTCATCATGCTTTCTTGGTTTTCTCAAAGTAAAACTGACCAAGTATAAGTAAAAAATGTAACTATTTCACTCTAAATACAGTGAAAGAAAATAGAAATAGTAAGGGTTGTATTTAAAGTCATATTAATGATCTATCTAGGTTTATCAAAGACATCTTCCCATCAGTAGTGCCTTATTAACAAAATTAGATCATGAGTGAGGAAAAACCCTCTAATTAGTTCTCACAGGTTAATTTATACTGCTTGCTTTTGTGACGAGGATAATAGTGTAGATACAATGTTCAAGATTTTATTTTAATCCTTTTTATTAAGATATAAGTATAGTTAGATAGTTTGGATATCCAACAAATAACAATACAACATTAAGAAAAATTTAGCTTTATTTATATTTTATGTAAACTGTTTAAAATAAGAGCTATTATATTCTAGATAAAACTCCATTTTAAAATTTAGTCATTGTGTTATTAGAAGGTGGGTTTTTAACCTTTATTATCTATCTGTTTATGGGACTTTTACTATTTAAAATGGTTTGTATTTGATTCCCATCACCTCAAGAACAAAATCAGAAACAAACAAAAAAAAAAAGAAGAAAGAAAAAAAAAGAAAAACACATCAGACAAGTGCCTGTTCTGACAGAACCTGATGTTTTAGTCGCCTTTGATTTCAGCAGCTGTAACTTAAGTTAAAGTGAAACTCAAGTGTTCTTTTTGCTTTTTGTTTTGTCCTACTTTGACCTTTTCTTTCTTCCTGTTTTATAATTTTCTTGATTATCTTCTCTGTCCTCCCACCCCCATCCTAGGGTTCAGACATGCATGCTTGGAGAGCTCTCTTTATGCTGTGCCTTTCCGTTCCTCTTTCATCGCTGTTACAGGAGACTGCAGTTGACCGCCTTTAGGAATGAGAATTCTCTCTGGAGTAGATTTGTAATACACAGAGAAAAAGGCACATATAAACTAAAAACCATTAGGTTTCAAGGTCAGAGTGAAGAAATGTGTCTCACATCTTGACAATGGAAGAAATTTTAAACATTGTAGATTTTAACATCACCATCTTGCTAACCAATTGAAAAACCAGAAATAGAAATTTTGTACAGATTATTTATGTTTAAATATATTTTGTTTGACATGAACAGTAACATAAAATTTCCCCTCAATGCTAGTAATAGCTTTATTGAAAAAATAATTATTGATACCTATTGTGTATAAGATACACTATCATTAGAAGTTAATGTTTAAAAAAATGTATAAGGCAAACCCTTACCTTATTTAGAGGCCTGCTTTTATTCACTTGTTTGTGTTTTTGTACACCAAACAGGCTTTTAAAAATCAATAAATCCCATTCTTAAATAATTATACCAAAAGTGCTAGGAAAATGAAATGTTATTCATAATTAAGATTTGCTTTTGAAAGCCTAGAATGTATTACAACTGTGATTCAAGTGTTTCATTGTTCTCCTGGAAAAGGGAAAACAAATATGTGAGTGCACACACGTGCACACAAGAGCACACACGTCCATAAGTAAAATAATGCAGTGATCCATTTGTTTAATGTAGCATTCATTTTTCTGTAACTGGGATCTAATAAGCAAATTAGATGTCAGGTTAATGTTAGATATTAAAATGCAAGACTGTCTTGAAGAAAGTAAGGTGTTTCAGGTAGTAATTTTGCTCCTAGGTTTACATCTGTTCTAGTGCTCCTAGGTTTACATCTGTTCTAGGAGTCTTACTTGCAGATTGTTTCTATTTTTAGGCTGTTGCCAGGTGGATTTAAATTTTCTCTTCTTTGGGTTGCTCAAGTTCTAACTTCCTGATTGGCTACATGGCCCTGCTTTCATTAGCCAACCACAGTGACTATGCAAATTGTATTTCAGTTTCTGTTTCTGTCAAAGAACTGATAAGATGCCTACAAGGGGCTCCTTTGGGGTATGTTTATTATTTCATAGAGGGTTTTGTCCATCATTATATAGTAATAAGCGTAGATTTCTTTTAAAGGGGTATTTTACTTTTGAAATAGGAAATCACACTGTCCATGAAAGCTTCTTTAAGGCTGAAAAAGGCCTCTTGTCAGATTTGATTCTAACAGTGTTTGACTTGCTGCTCAGACATTGTGCAAGTGATACATTTTATTAGTTATGTGTAGATATGTGAGCATGCTAGTTCAGTAGCTGCCAGAATGTTCTAGATTACCATCTTTGCTTTCTAAGAGAGCAGATTTTATTTTATTTTATTTATTATAGGTGTCAGTTTTATGTATGTAGTGAATTATTCTTCAGTCAGTATTTATTATATATCCCAAACACAAATAGTATGTGTTCATTAAGGATTCCCATTTTTCATTATTTTGTGAATGGCTTCAGAAACACATCAAAACACTGATGTATTTAAGATGTTTCTGATATCAAAGTTTTGGATTTATAAAATAAGCCTTATACTAAAAATCTTATACTAGAGATATGATGATATATGCCAAAATACTTCATGAAACAATGTAAATGTATTAGAATTGAATAATGTTTATTTTAAAAATGATTCCTTTAAGATAGTGGCAGAATAGTAAATGGTAGCAGGATACTTAGGAATACTGTGACGATGTGATAAAGCCACAGGAAATTAAGTAAATGTAGCTCATAAAACTTGCCAGGTTCAGATACATGTGAGGTTTTGGTTAGGCTCAGAGAGCATTTGTTTCATTTATACTTTCTGGCTGTCCTGGTAAAAGTCAGCTTAATTGCATTTTCCATGAGTAAAAGACCGGTAGATCTTAGTCTTTAATGCTGCCTGCTTTGTTCTTTTATATTCTTTTATAGTGTGTTTAATGCAATGCATTGTTGTCTGTTGTGATAAACATGCTAAAGAATCTTGCCCCACTTAGGGTAAGGAGAAAGGGAGCAGGCTTATTGGAGTGTGTTGAAAACAGTGTTGGTGCTATCTTACATGCAAACTCTCCATCACCTGGAAATCTGAACTCCCTAAAATAAAGTATGAGCTAACAGTATTTTGTAGCTTAAAAAATTTATTTATTTGGTATATATGCATGTTTTGCCTACATAAAATATCTGTGCACCCTATGTGTGCCTGGTTCCCAGGGAAGTCAGAAGAGGATGTGTGATTCCTCTTGAGCTACAGAAAATTGTGAATCAATTTTTGCTGTGGGTCCTGGGAATTGAGCCTGGGTCCTTTGGAAGAACAACCAGTGTTAGCCACTGAGCCACGTTTCCAGCACTCTTGTTTTTTTTTTTTAAATATTTAAAAGTGTGACGCAATAAAAGGGATTAGGCTGAAGTTAAAGGAAGATAATGGATTTTAAACAAAATGACAAGACATCATCTCGTTATTTTAAGATAAAATAGTTTTTATTTAATTTATACTAAGGTGGATTGGGTAAAGGTCAAAGTGCTGAGTCATTGTGTTGTCAGACTTACTGGCGTGAATAAGGGGCCATCAGCTTGAGAAGGGTTGTTAGTATTTACTGTCTAACACTGATTTTCTTATGGTTATGCTTTCATCAAGAAATACTGCAAGTTCTATGCAGTGCAAAATTCAGTGCTCTCAACAGAAATGAGGGCTTTGTTTAGTTTATATTACATGTTTAGTTATATTTGATGTATGATTGTGGGTTCATGTGTGCCTTGCCACATGAATGGAGGTCATGGGACAACTTGTGGTTCTCTCCTTCCACTCTGAGGCCCAGGGGCCCAATTCAGGTCATCAAGATCAGTGGCAAGCACCTTCCCTGGTGAGTTACTTTGATGTCCCCTGTTTTGGTGTTTTGTTTTGAGACTGCTCTATTTGAGCCCTGGTTCTCTTTGAAGTCTACATAGCCTAGGCTGTTGAGGAACTCAATGGAGACTCACCTCTGTCTTCTGAGTGCTGCTTTTTTTTTTTTTTTTTTGGTTTTTCGAGACAGGGTTTCTCTGTGGTTTTGGAGCCTGTCCTGGAACTAGCTCTTGTAGACCAGGCTGGTCTCGAACTCACAGAGATCCACCTGCCTCTGCCTCCCGAGTGCTGGGATTAAAGGCGTGCGCCACCACCGCCCGGCTTTGAGTGCTGCTATTAAAGGTGTATAGTACCTCACCTGCCAGATGGATTTGCCTTTTTTTGAGACAGTTTCTCAGCATCTTCCCTCCTCTGCCTAGTGCTGTGATTACAGGCATGAGCCATTATTGCATCCAGGTTAGAAATGAACTGCCCCTCTAAGAGGCTAAGGATATGTGACGAAGACCAACAGACTCTTACTGGCCAATAGGTTAGAACTCATAGGACTCGGTCATTAGTAGTCAGGCTTGTTGAGTTGATTTTGTTAAGCCATCTAAGGAAAAACAATGGAAGAAAACATATTTTAGGGGCTGAAGAGATGCTCAGTGCTTAAGAGCACTTGCTCTTCCAGAGACAGAGTTCGGTTCCCAGGAACCTGTAACTCAAGCTCCAGGGTGTCTGATGTCCTCCTGATCCTGACAGCACCTGCACATGTGTAGCGAAAACACAGGCACAACCACATGCACATAAATAAAAAACAAAAATAAATCCTATAAAACGGTGATTTATTTCAGCATCTGATTGTTTGGAAAAGTATTAATAATGTGCTTAACAGCCTGGGCATGATTGAAGTGTTTGTTACAGATGAGTGCTGCACTTCGGTGATTTTGCTTCATGTTCTAAGTTTTTGTGTGAATTTTATTTCTAAATATCCTTTATTAGGTAATATTAGTTTGAATTTTAAATATCCTTTATTAATAATATTAGTCTGAATTAGCATGATGATTCCATATGTGGTTTGAATCAGTAATTTATGACTGCTTTTAGAAGGCAGTACATGCTGTCTAGGCCCTGGTTTAAATAAAATGGAGAAAAGCACTCAGACAAAAACCAAGCAGCAGTACGGATACCTGTTACTCACACAAAGCATTTGAGGTTATAGGTGCAATAGGATTCAATTTTATTGTTTCCCTTGACTTTCACAGTACCTGTAATTCTTAGTAGAAAGAACACTTGCCCACATCAGCTTCCCTTGTTGCTGGGTAAGGTTTGGGATATTTTTCTCTGATTGGCTTTAGGCAGCTAAGCCTTTGAGCCAATCAGAGAGTGAATTTCAGTTCCCTTGCTGGACTGAAGCACTGAAGCAGCTGTTGATTTATTTCTCTTATGGGGAGATTATATAAACTAAAATTATGGCTGCAGCAAGCTCCCTCTTGGGTATGTTTGAAAAATTGCAAGGTTCATCTGTAACGAAGGGAGAAAATTATGATTAGTTAACATTTTGTTGACTAGGAAAAGCTAGTAGATGGTGAATTTGAGGGAAAAAAAGAACTCTGATCATAGATTTTCTGTTTTTTTAATATTTAATAAAAACCCTGTAGAAGTACTTTATAACCCACATTTTATTGCTTCAAAATCAGAGTTTATATGGTCTTTTTATTAAAACTGTGAAAGGCATTAATTGTGCTTTTTGTAATAATTATATTTTTACCACTTAAGTCACCGAGAGTAAGACATTTTGATTTTGTTGTGTGACTTAAGCCGAGTCAGTTCCGCGCAGTAGCCAGCAGAGCACCGTGTCATCTGCCACAGTGCAGAGTGCTGTGGGGTTTGGGTGTGGAAATGTGCAGTGGGGACGGAAGGTGAGGTGATACGAGAAGTCATCTTTATTATTTGGACTTAAGATTTTGATAGGTTTTATTTATAAATGTTTTTATAAATACAAAAACTACTACTAATCTTCTAAAAGAATGTGTATTAGAACCTATAAAAATTTGAACTCACTGTGTAGAAAGGATATTTTTATGTGTTGTCCCTGTTTAACTGATTCCTCAGATAGGAAGTTATATTTTAAAACATTTATGATCATTGACTAGAGCAAGATAAGGTAGCATAAAAGATGTTAACCTTATTAGCTTGTTTAATGTGTGCTGTATATTTAATACATAGCATAGATTTAAGACATGAAATCTTCTAGATTCATGATTTCAAATCTTCTAGATTATCATTTCAGACAAAAACCACAGTGTAGTATTTCAGATGTGGTTTTGTAAACTGTCTTTCTCTGACCTTATTGTCTGTCTTCTGTTGCTGGGCAGGAATCAGAATGCTGACTGCTGATTGGCTGAGAACAGCCATTTACATTCTTGGGTTTTTGAGCTGGAAGATTAAAAGCTAAGATAAAGCAGCTTCCCTTTGTCTCAGGGCTGTGATCTCCCGATAGAGAGGAAGTGAAAGAAGTGGGTGGAGGGGAGCGGGACACAGGAAAAAAGGTTCTCCTTTAAAGAAGAGGCTCATGGGTCTTTTCTTAAAAAGATTTATCAAAAAACTGAAGAAAAAAAAAACCATAAAAGACATATTTCAGGTAACATATATTTCTCTTGTTATTTACATATGAATTTATATAGAAAATGTTGATAACATTTCTCCAGAGTTCTTAGATCTGAATATGTAAAGTTAAGTCTTAAAATATTCTATTTTTAAACTCTTTCATTAAAAAAGTACTGCCAGGAGAAACTAATCCATCACACCATGCAGTTGTTTCTAGATATGGCAGACACTTTCTCCTGTAAAATAGAAATGGGTTTTTCTGTAAATGAATTTCATTTGTGTGAACGTTCTGTATCTCATGTGGCTGCCCCAAATGGAGCATTTATTTTACAGACCATGTCCAGAGGACAGTGCTGAAAACGGGCTTTAGCAATACCTTCTGCTAGCACAGCCTTGGAGACTGGTTTGCAGTTAACACGCCTTCTCTCACATATCTTTTTTCCTACTGAGCTTTGCTTATGCAAAATAGATTTCTTAAAGCAGATTGCTGATTGGTTTGCACAGATGTGGCTGGACTAGTCTGAACTGGTTGCTCATGCTACTTCTTATTGCTTTGTCTGTGTTTTGTTCTGCTTAGAACTATGGAAATCCAGTAAATGGATGTAGTGTGCTCTCTTGTGGGTATGGAAGGTAGTTACCCATCGTCTTCTGGCAGAACTTTTTGGTTCTTATTACTGAAGTTAATGTTAGTTTTTTGTTATTATTTTTGCTAAAGCCAGCTTGACTTGTATTATATTTAGTTTTGCTAAGTGATACTTGAAGACAGTTTAATATTAATTGTTATTTACACTGGATTTTCTAATTATCTTTCTCACACATAGGCACATACATACACATAGACACACACAACATCAATGTTACTTAATTTGTCTCAAACTCTGACAGTTATGCCTAGAAGTGCCCAGAGGAAATAGTCTAGCGAAAGACAGTAATGCTGAGGACTTGCTTGCTGCATTCTAAACACACTTCTCTTTTGTATCGGTGGAGCCTCACTCTGTAACAGAGCTTAGAGAGGATCTGTGTAACTCATGCTGGCCTCAGATTTGTGGTGATCCTCCTGCCTCAGCCTCCTAGGTGCTAGGATTATGGGTGTACTCCTCATTGCCTGACAATCTTAATTAATTAGTTAATTAATGTTATTAATTAGTCACATCATTTAATTCTCAGCAAAGCCTGTATATATGGTAGATCCACTTCCTTTTAAGGTCCTTTAAAGGAAGAGACTGAAGGGCTGGGCCACCTGCTCACATTGTTTGCTACCTGGGGAAGCTGGGGGTGGGGTGGGGGGGTGGGCTCCCATTCCTGGCTCTCAGTAAGTTAATTTATGATCTGCATTTTGAAAGCTAGGAAGTTTTTAAAATTTTTTTTAATGTAAATGATAACTTGGTTATGCACAGAATATCTGGAAATGGATATTTCAAAGTCTAAAGAAATGGCGCTTCAATATTTGAACTTATTTAAAGGGTAACCAAGCTACATTTAAGATGTTTACAGTCAATAAGGTGCAGGACAGGCTTGCATTGTCTGGGGGAGAGCTCATTGATAGTACTGATTAGTGTGCAGAAGAAAACCTTGGGTTCTACCTGCCGCACCAAAAAGTAGGCTACAAATTCTGTATCTTCACTGCAGAAAAATGTATAGGTAACATGACTTTGAAGTGAATGAGGAAGGAAAAACTTGGTTTCAGTTCTAGACTCTTGAAATAGAAATAGTCCAGTGGTGGTTTTGTTTGAAGATTTCTGTATAGAAAGATAAGTTTTCTAAAGAGTTCTTTAATTTAAATAAAGCTAAGAAATGTTTATATTACTGAATTAAATTCAGAAAATGAATGTCGAATGTAACACAATCTAGACATTCTTTGACCAAGTGTGGTATCCTGTTGGTTTCTGACAAATAGGTCAGGCTTATTTTTGAAAGGTAATTGTTATTAACAACTTGGGCTAGGTTATATTAGTGACAGTGTTAAAACCTGCTTTGATATGGTGTAGATTAGGTGGTTTTGTGGAGTTTAAAGACGTAGAGCCTCAGGAGGGGAGAACTGTTGTTTGTATATAACACAGAGAAAAGCCTTTTTAAAGAAAAATTGGAAAAAAGGTAGACCCTCGTTGACTCTGTGTGTGTGTGTGTGCACATGTGTTTTATTCCACTGTGGTTGATCTCGCTTTTTCTCTCCCCCCTTCCTTTTTTCATTTCCCCTTCCCTCTCCTACCCCTCTCACTCTTCTGTCTTCTACAGCTGGCATTGCTCCCCCTTTTGGTGGTACTGGGGATCATATCCAGGACTTCACATGCCATGCAGAAATGTTTATGTTTATATAAAAATGGTGATGTGAATACCTTTGCCTCCGCCCCCCCCCCTTTTTTTTTTGATTTTTCGAGACAAGGTTTCTCTGTAGCTTTGGGGCTTGTCCCAGAACTAGCTCTTGTAGATCAGGCTGGCCTCGAACTCACAGAGATCTGCCTGCCTCTCCCGAGTGCTGGGAATAAAGCCATGCTACCACTGGCTGCCTTTTTAAAAAATCTTATTTCACTATTAAATGTAGCATTTATATCTAGAAACCTTTATCAGATTTAAGTAAATTTTTTGTTTTTAAATGTCTTATTAATGATGAGGTAATTTTGAATATAGTCTAATGGATATTTTGTGTCTATTGAGGCAATTCCTCACTCTCATTATTGTGTTTACATAGTAAACCGAACATGAACACACACACACACACACAAAACCTAGATATATTGTCTTAACTTCACAGGCTAGAAGTTCAAAAGGTGTTTCCTTGGAAGGTCCTGAGGAAGCAGTTGTCCAGTCAACTTCTTCCACCTAACTTCTCCTAGGTGTTCCTTGGCTTGTAATAGCAAAGCTCCCGTCTTACTGTATTTTTTCCTAGGTACGCTGTTGTCTGAAGGCATTGGTCACTTTGCAACAGAGCCCACCCTCTTAGCCTTCTACTCATCTGTAGTTTAATCAGTAATGGTGTAGTTCCACACTCTCATTCATTTTAAGGAAAAATCATCAGGCACTTTGTGGCCCTGTGTGTATAGAGCAGGATGTGTCATGAGCTGTTCATGGTCAGTGTTTGCTTGGGTTTTGATAATGATCTTCACCTGGTGATTAGTATAATCTCTTAAAGAAATGCACTAGTCAGTCATTTATAGATAAAAAAGAAAGAACTATGAAAATTAGAAAATATTTAGCAGAAAAGAATGATATGACACCTGACTATGAGATTCGAGCTGGAATGTGGCCTAGCAGTGAGGAGTGGCTCTGCTCTTGTAGAGGACCTGGGTTTAGTTCCCAGTACTCACGTGTGCTCAGAATTGTCTGTAGCCCCAGTTTTAGACAATTCTACTTCTGGATTTCTTGGGTGCACAGGATACACAGATATTCAGGTTGTATATACACATAAAAATAAATCTTTAAAAAAGCATGAGATTAGACTAGGCGGTGGTGGTACACTCCTTCAGTTCCAGCTCTTGGGAGGTGGATCTCTGAGTTCGAGGTGAGCCTGATCTATAAGAGCTAGTTCCAGAACAGTTACCAGAATATCTGTTCTCTCTCTCTGGTTTTTTGAGACGCTCGTAGAGAGAGAGATAGAGATATTCAGGTAAAGATACTCTTAATAATTAATGACATTCTGTCATACGTTATAAAAGATGAAGTTTAATTGGAAATTAGTGGTTTAACTTGAACCTTAAGGAAATATGGTTCAGTAGTTAGTCTCCATTGTCACTTGAGATCTAGACTTGCCTGAGATATGGGCGTCTTGGATATGCCGGTGGGTGGGTTATCTTGATTAGGCTTAGGAAGTAGAAAGACCTACCCACCATGAGTCACCCCATTCCCTGGGCTGGGGCCTGGTCTCAGAAAAGGAAAAGTAAGGTGCGCACCAGACCTCATCATTGCTTTCTGATTGTGGATGTGCCATGAGCAGCCATGTCAGCCTCCTGTTGCCGCCTTGACCTCCCATCACAATGGGCTGCACCCTTGAGCTAGGATTCAGAACAAACTCTCTCCAGGGTGGGTTTTTTTTTCAAAGAATATTTTATTTCAGTAACTGAATAAATAACTCATCAGATGCAAATTAAACCCATGCAAAAAGTCAAAGAGATGATTATTAGAGGAGAAATGAGCAAAAGTACAGAGCAGCTGTACTCCAGAAGCACTAACAAGGATAAAAG
>JABTXL010001457.1:2830464-2856541 GCA_025134845.1 Neodon shergylaensis
TTCCTTCCTTCCTTCCTTCCTTCCTTCCTTCCTTCCTTCCTTCCTTCCTTCCTTTCTCTCTTTTTTCTCTCTTTCTCTTTCTTTCTTTCCTTCCTTCCTTTCTTTCTTTCTTTTCTTTCTTTCTTTCTTTCTTTCTTTCTCTCTTTTTATATAGTGTCCTAGTCATGGTTACTATTACTATAATGTAACACCATGACCAAAGCAACTTGGGGAGAGAAGGGTTTATGTGGCTTACACTTTTACACCATAGTCCTTCATGGAAGGAAATCAGGGCAGAAACTCACACAGGGCAGGAACCTGGAGGCAGGAGCTGATGCAGAGGCCATGGAGGGTGCTGCTTACTGGCTTGCTCTCCCTGATTTGCTCAGCCTGCTTTCTTATAGGACCCAGAGCTACCAGCTCAGAGACTGCACCACCCATAAAGCCCTCTGCCATCAATTACTAAATAAGAAAATGCCCTACAGGCTTGCCTACAGCAGATCTTATGGAGGCATTTTTTAATTAAATGATGTTCCAGCCTTCTCTATACACAGCTCATGTTGAGGTTTAAGACTTGGTTACAAATGTACAGACTTTTTACTAACTTGATGCGAGTTTTAGTGTTTTAGATTACTGTCTCATTAAGATGTAAGTGTCTTAGTTTATAAATTTTGATGGCCACACGCAGCGATAATCACATCAGTACACAAATGTGCTGTCTCAGATGACTCTAGCCTGTGTCACGCTGACATAAAACCAGCGAGCACACATAGTGTCTCATGAAGGTCATGCTGGCCTCCATCTCCCTCTGCAGCGGAAGGTGGCTGACCCAGTTTCTTTTCTGTTGATGCGACACAATACTGGACAAGAAGCAGTGGAGGCAAGGAGAGGATTTGCTTGGCTTACGAGCCCAGATTACAGTCCATCACTTCAGGGAGGTCAAGATGCATCACAGCCAACAGAAAACAAATGCATGCTTGCTTCTGTGCCTGGTACTCAGCTCACATTCTCTATGCTTCTCTCGTCCAGGGCACAGGCTACCAGGAGGTGCCACCCCCATTCAGGGTGGGTTTCCCCTCAGCCCTCAAGGCCATCTCCCACAGGCAGGCCCAGGGCCAACCTGATCTAGACAGTCCCTCAGTCCTCTTCTCTGCTGATTCTTAGTTGTGTTGACATTTAAAACTAACCAGCGTACGTGGCTTTGAACTCCTGATCCTCCCACCTCCTCACCCCAAGGGCTTGAGTTTCAGGCATGTGCCATCATGCCCAGCCTTTAAGTCGTATTTCTAATTTATGAGCAAGGGTGATCTCTTATGGCTTAGAATTATGAACATCATTGTGGTGAATTTTCTCCAAATATTTTCTCCTATGTATACATCTATACACACACATACACACTCACGCACACCCCCATATTACCCCAAGGGCACAAAATATCCATCGCTTTTGAAACTATGTCAGCTGGTACCTTAAGCACCTCAAGGTTTCTTAGTTTCCCTCCAGAATGAATACACATAGCTTTGCACATTGGTGTGTTTATGTGATTATCACTGGGTATGGCGATCAGAATTTATATACTAAGACATTTTTGTCTTAATGAGAGGGTAATTTCAAACACAAAAACTCTGTCAAGTAAGCTAAAAAGCCTGTATGTTTGTAACCGGCTCTTAAACCTCAGCATGAGCTGTGTAGAGAGAAGGTTGGACAAAAATAGAAACAAGCTGTGTTTTGCACCAAAACTTTGTGCTGAAGAGTAGTTTAGAATGCTGTTTGTTGTTCTTGTTGAGATAGAGTATCACTGTGTAAGCCCAGGCTAGCTTGGAGGTAACTAAGTAGCCCAGGTTGGCCTTGTACTCTTGATAATCGGCTTGTTTGTTTGTTTTGTCATCTGGATTTATTAAAATGGATTTCTGTAAGAACAATTAGATGAGGAGGTTTTTATTTTGTTTTGTTTATGACATTAGGGATAGAACTGAGAACATTCTAGATAAGTGCTCTACGACAAAGCTATATCCCTAACCTTGGATTCAAAATATTTTTTCCATCTCTCAAGCCATATGAATTCCGAGACACTTTGAAAAGTCTTACCTTCATATTTTCTATGTAAGCCCTTTTCAGGGCTCCGACATAAAGCCCATCCAGCTGGGCCATGATATAGCCGGTGTGTCTCCAAAATGGGTCATCCTTCTGTTCTTTGATGTTTTTCCGAGTCCACATATCTTGCTTCCTAGAGGAGAAATTCGATTTGACCACAGATCTCAATGATGGCTCACTCGAAGCCAAATCAAACCAGGAGTCTAGAAGTCACACACCCGCACACACGCTGCTGTAATTAAATTCTAGATTTGATTACAGCCGCCACTCACATGATTTCAGTAGGCACGTCAAACGGTTTCCAGTGTCCCCCCCCCCCCCAGGATGTTAACTTTGTGTAGCTTTCTTGGGGCCTTGTCTAGAAAGCTATGCATGTGATACTAACCCGTGAAAGCCAAGCACAGACTGCTACTCTACAGTGCTTCTACTAAAAGACTGGCTGGGTAGCTTTGCATTTGTGTGCAGGAGAGCTGAAGTCAGACGAGGCTGTTTAAACTCGGTCCTGCTTCTCTCTCTCATCTCTCCATCTCATCTCGGTTTAGTGTTGGTAGCTGCATCAACGTTATGGAATGATATTAACGATTATTTACTAATTCATGCTGTATGAATATTTTGCCTGCCAATCTGTCAGGGGGCCTTGTGCATGCAGTACCTGTGGAGGCCAGAAGGGGGCGATGGATCCCCTGGACCTGGAGTTACAGATGGTTGTGAGCCTCCATGTGGGTTCTGGGAACAGAACCCAGGTCATCTACAGGAGTGGCAAGCACTCTTAACTGTGGAGCCACCTCTCTGGGCCCTGGATGTTTTATTTTTAACAGCTTTTTTATTTTTACTACTTTTAGCTCTCTGTTCTCTCTATGGGATGATTTAATGATCTAACATAATTTTTCACACAGAAAGCATTTCTGGTTTGTTTCGGGCGTCTTTATTCCTAAGACAATCCAATGCACACCTCTCAGCCTTTCACAGACGCAGAGTTTAATGTGTGATCAGCAGACCACACAGGAAAGAACCTTTGTGTTCCCAGATGACTCTCCTGCATGCCACTGATTTAATAATACTTAAATTTTACTCCCCAGAAAATTTAATTAAAATGGAATTATTTTATTAGATAAATAATAATTTAATAAAATTATTAGAAGTCTGACTTTAGAACTGGGTACGTGAGTAATCTCTGTACTCTGGAGGCTGAGGCAGGGAGGTCGTGGATTTGAGGTCGGTCAGTCTGAGCTACACAGTGAGACCCTGTCATCTCTTTGCCTTCCAGGCTAGGGATTTAGATATTCCCTAACACCCAACTCAGTTAATTGCCGGGTGCACGGCACAGAAACACCTTAAGGAGCGAGGAGAAGGGATATCTAGAAAGAAAGGGAGGGACACCTGTGTGGGGGGCGTCAGAGATATGGCTTTGTTTGCCACTGACGATGGCTTCTAGTGGTTTCAGCTGTTGGTAATGTGACTTTCAACCTGACCTCCGAAGGCGGAAGCTAATGGACCAAGCAGCGATTAAAAGAATACAATTTGTGTGTTGTTATTTCGGGTATAAAGCTAGCTGTGGGGGAGCTGGGCGGGAACGCAGCCTGCAGCTCCATATTACAGAGCTGAAACGGCTAGCAAGCAGAAAAGATGACCGCTCTGCTGCAGAGATAGACTAGGAGCTTGACAAGGGAGGGGCCGCAGGGGAGCCCTGGCAGCGAGAGCAGGAAGCTTTTATACATACTCCATGAAGCGCTGTACTTTATCCATGACGGAAGGGTCCTTGATCAGCTGTGGGTACAGGTTCGTGAAGTGGTCGGACATGTGTCTGGAACGACAGGGGAAACGCGTTACATTCCGGTTTCTGTTGGCTTTCGCGCTCGCAATAACTTTCTCTTCCAGCTAACTAGAATGTTCACCGCTTGCAAGCCTCCGCCTTCGTTCCTTAAACCAAACAAATGCCTAGCTTAAAATGAAGTAGTATCTCCAGGAGCTGGAGAGATGGCTCTGTAGTTATGGGCACCCCCTGCTTCCCCAAAGGACCTGAGTTTGGTTCTGAGCACACGACACAGACATGTGATCGTAACCCCAGTGATGGGAAGATGCAGAGAGGTGGTTGCTGGGAGCTTGCCGGCCAGCCAGCTCCGGGGATATGATGAGCTCTAGGATTAGGGAAGAGACCTTGTCTTACAAAAGAAGGTGGTGGGACTGGAGAGACGGCTCAGTGATCAAGAGTGAGGATGAGTCATGGAGAGGACCTGAGTTCAATCCCAGCATTCACATAGGAAGCTTACAACTACCTATAACTCCAGGTCCAAGGAATCCAACATGTCTCTGACTCCTTGGGTGTGCACATGCACGTACACACACCACACACACACACTACACCTACACAACAACAACAATAGTGAAAATTAATGGGGAATGCAGAGGAGGACAGTGTCATAAGCCGACTGCCGTCTGTGGTCTGAAGGTGACATGTCCACCAGGGGCTCCCGCTGGAACGAACAGCTGATCCCCTGCCGGCAGTGCTATTTTGGGACATTGTGGAATCTTTCGGACACGTAGCTTGAACTCAGAAGTGGGGCTGCAGGAGTGGGCTAGAGGGTTCTGGGTCACGGGGTCATCCCTTCCTCTGGAGCCCTGTGCTGACTCTGGACACCATGTAACCACCCACACAACTGCTCCTGGCCCAGCCACAGGCAACTCTTATGGCCTTCCCTGTTCAGCCATGATGGGCTGTATCCCCCCAAACCCTGACCCCCAATAGATCCTCCCCCCTTTATTGTTGCTTCTTGTGAGCATTTTATACCAGTAAAGGGGAAAGTCACTAATAGAGCGCCCTCCTGTGAGGCTCCCAGCTGACGCATGGCTTCCATGGGCCCAGATGACCAGGGGTTGACCCTCTGACACCAGGAGCCCACAGACCTTTTCCCCTTACAGTTGCTCAAGTGTCTTGTCACAGATGGGAAACTAATGGTGAACCCTGGGGCCAGAGATGATTAGAACTGGTTTCTCAGGGCAACAGATTTAGGGGTTCCTAGTCCAAGCTGTCCTTACACATCTCATCGAGTTTCAGGAGACAACCAAATATTCTGTGTGGCCTTGGGTGAAGTGAGGAGACGCCGGAAGATGCAGGGGATGACTATTGAAATCGCAGGTAGCAATGAGTGCACAGATGGAGACCATGAAGAGTATGTCAGTCTTATCATGTATTGGATGATTTAAAAAAAAGACAAAAGAATAAAAAAGATTGTTCTACTGTGGTGGGTGCTGGGTAATGGCATCACGCAACCACTGACTAAACCTCCTCCTTCCTACAAGATGCCTCAAGCAGAGGCCCATTCTAGGGGAGGGTGTCACTAGTCAGTGGAGGAAGGGAGAAGCCTGAGTTGACTGTTTACACCACACCTATGTGTGTTACGTGGAGTGACCATCTGGAGGAATGAGATTACAACTACAGAGAAGTTGGGATTTTGCTTGTAGACTCTAGCCAGGATGGCGGAGTCGAACTTTGCCTACTGAATTCCAAGTCTTTGTTCTCCAGTGTCACACTCTACTGCTTGATTTAGTTCCCGTATCACTATTTATTGCTTAAACAATTTTTTTTAAAAAAAAGTAATCTATTTTAACTTTATTTTATGTGCATTGGTGTGAAGGTGTCAGATGCCCGGGAACTGGAGTAACAGACAGTTGTGAACTGGTCATGTGGGTACTGGGAAATTGAACCTGGGACCATTGGAAGGGCAGCCAGTGCTCTCACATGCTGAGCCATCTCTCCAACACCCATCTGTGATACCATGCAAGGACACAGACTCGTGTGTATGTGTGTGTGTGTATATGCATGCATGTGTGTGTGCATATGGAGGCCAGCAGATAACCATGGGTTTTGTTCCTCGGCACTTTCCACCTTATTTTTGAGACAGGGTTTCCCTTTGGCTTGGACTCAGCCTGCAGGATGAGCTGGTGGCCGCGAGCCAGCGATGTGCTTGTCTCTGCCTCCCGCAAGCACCATCTTACTATTCTGTTACTTGGGTTGGAGGATCGATTTCAGGTCTTCATCCTTGCAAAGGCAAGCACGTTACTCCGAGGACATTGACTCTGAATACTGAGTTCGAAGCTTGCTTCTACATTGGTTGAAGACTAAAAGCAAGAACCCCGACTTTTCCATGGTTCTGTGTCTCGTGCAGCGGAACTGACTTCATGGATCTCTCAAGCTTAGTTCCGGGTCCTGCAGCATGTCCTCCTCGGTGGGCTAACACTGCTCATCTCTGTCTGTTACACACATTCAGACACTGAAAATCTCGAGGACGTGAGAGCATCCATCTCTTCCTGAATCTTTTCGCCCCATGACAACATCACACCATGTAGCAGTTGCCACTCACTGCATCTCTCCTGCGCCAGGGACCAGACAGGCGGCCTGAGTGTTTTCCACAGTCATTAACCTACATGCACGTGTCTGTACAAATGGAAAAACTGACTGCAAACAGCCTGGTTTCCAGTCTAGAACCCCACTGTGTTGACTAGTTTGATGTCAGCTTCAGAGTTCTCTGAAAGGAGCAGACAACTGAGAAAAAGCCTCACACGGTCAGGCTGTAGGGCATTTTCTCAATCAGTGATTGATGAGGGAGGGCCCAGACTATTGTGGGTGGGGACATCCCTGGGCAGGTGGTCCTGGCTTCTATGGAAAGCAGGCTGAGCAAGCCACAGGGAGCAAGCCAGTAAGCTGCCCCCCCATGGCCTCTGCATCCATCAGTTCCTGCCTCCAGGTGCCAGCCCAGGCTGAGCTCCTGTTCTGACTTCCTTTGGAGATGAACTATGATAGGGAAGATAACCTTTTTGGTCATGGGGTTTCATCACAGCAATAGAAACCCTTACTAAGATACCCATTTATTGACTTTCTTCCAACTACCTAAAACATTTCTCTGTGCCCAGGTCACGGTCCTCATATGTGGCCAGCAGTGAACATAGAATTAGCACAGACTGAAGTTAACATGAAGACTTCATGTTCTTTGAACACTTGCTGGAGCACGGTACCCTAGATAAGTGCTTGTAGCTAGTTGGCAGTGGCCACTGGCCTACTTCTCGGGATTGTCATCCTGCCTTCTATATTCAGTGGTCCTCACTAAGCTCCAGATAGTTACAAGTCCATAGTGCATTAGATAGTTTTGCGGGTGGGGTTCTAGCTTCGTTTTGGCCTTTGCTTATAGACTTGACTTGGGAACATCTCACATCAAAAGGAGCAAGCCAGGCACGTGGAAGGAATTCTTGAGGCGTTTCTTGATAGTAGCCCAAACCCAAGAGATGGACTGATTGCCGATTCTCTTGGGACCATGGTGCTGGTAAACTTTACCAGCCTTAGCAACGATTGTGTCAACATGGAAACTCTCTCCACCAAAGAATGCTCTTGTGCCCACCTCTGTCCCTCCCTTGGATGAGATGGGTAATGGCATAACGCAACCACTGATTAAACCTCCTCCTTCCTACAAGATGCCTCAGGCACAGAGATCCATTCTGGGGAGGGGGTTACTGGTCAGTGGAGGAAGGGAGAAGCATGTTTACACCACACCTATGTGGGTTATGTGGAGAGCATCCTAGGATCCCACATCCTCATCCCTTTTCTTCCCAGAAAGCTTTCAATGCCTCATACTATCAATGACCCATCCAAGGTCGCTTAGCATTTAGCTCACCAGGGAGACACAGGAGACTGAATTTACAACTCATAGGAGTCGCTCAATCAGGTTCAAAAACGAAGGAAGAAAATCAGCATGGCTGGGGCTCCAGCTTGCTGTGTTGTATGGAATACACGCTCTTCCTTCTGATTCATCAACTGCAACAACAGGATTCAATTAAATCTAATGAGCATATAATTAACAGCTGGGCAGAAGTGCCAAGCCAGGTGTTTGGGTGCATAAACATGGTTGAGACAGGGACCCCACCTTCAAGCTGCTACAGATGGTGGAGGGAAGAGATGGAGCCGTAAGTCAGTGGGGAGACAGTCATAAGAAACTATCAAGAAGACATCTTTAGAGGATCAAGAGATGGCTTGGTGGTTAGGACTTTTCCTGTTCTTGCAAAGGACTTGAGTTTGCTTCCCTGCACCCACATCAGGTGGCTCACAACCGCCTATAATTCCGGTTCTGGGGGATCTGATACCCTCTTCTGACTTCTGGGGTCACACACAAACATGGCACACAACACACACAACAAACAAACCAACAGGACAGCATTTAGCTGAGACATGATGGCACAGGCCTATAACCCCAGGATCTGGGAGGTAGAGGCAGGAGGATCAGGAGTTTAAGGTTATCCTTAGCTATACAGTGAGTTATGGCCCAATCTAGGCTGCATAAGATAAAGAAAGTGAAGTAGAAGCCCTGCTACCTGTGGGGTGGGCTGCTGGTTACTCCTCTTGTTGCTAGGACAGGGTACCCCAAAGCAGCATCCCATGGGAGGGAGGATTTATTTTTACCCATTGCTTGAGAGGGTGCCATCTAGCACAGTGTAGGGGGTGGACTTGATGCCAGTAAGAGCCTGTGGCTGGGATCTTCATATTGTGGTGGGGGAGGAAGCAGAGATGCCCAGCCGAAAGTGGATGGAGCTCATCTATAACCCTTAAATTGGACTTTTATAAGCCTGTATCTGCCAACTAGGCTCCATGTCCAAAAGTTTCCACAACTTCCCCCAAACAGGGCCACCAGCCGGGGTGTGGGGGCAATTTTACATTCAAATTATAGCATTGACCCTAGACGGTTAGTACATTTTCAGTTAGCGGTAGTGAGCTAGGCAGCATCGAGTTCCCATCCTAGGAGTCCTGCTAGCACCAGCAGCTGGAACCCGTGATCCCACGAGTCAGCCTAGCTACTCCACTGAGCAGGCCTTAACAGCTAGGTTGTACAGCAGACTGGGTAAGAAACCCCATCTCTGGGGCCACATCAGAAGAGAAAGAGGGACATGGTTGCTACCGGTTCCCCAGCCCTTGGCCAAGCATGGGTTTGAAAGACACACAGTCGCTGTGCAAGCAGCCAACTCTGGGCAGCTCTGTGCCGAGCCCAGAGGGGATCTAAAGACACCATCACGCTGAGTTTCCTGCCTGTGTCTGCCTTTCAGTAAGCAGGGCGGCAGAGCTGCTGCAGATCCTGGATGTCTGATCAGGTCGCTTGTTGCAGCAGCAATGACGCCCAGATCCTCCCACTTGGGAGGCAGAGGCAAATGAATATCCGTGCGTTTGAGGCCATCCTGGGTTACGTGATAAGTTCCAATACAGCCAAGGCTACATAGTGAGACCATTTCTCAAAAACAAAACCAAAAGAAACAAACAAACAAAAAACCAAACCCCCCAAACAAAAACAAAGCTAAACAAAACCCACAGAGACAAAACATAAGATTTTATTCAAAAACAAAATAAAGCCAATCAATTAAAAACAAAACAAATTGTAGTTACAGAATCGTAGCTGCTTTTTAAAAATGAAAACTAAGCAGCCTGGCACGGTGGTACATGCCGTTAAGCTCGGCATTCACTTGGGAGGCAGAGGCAGGCAGATCTCTGTGAGCAGAAGACTAGCCTGGTCTACAGAGTGAGTTCTAGGACAGTCAGAGCTACAAAGTGAGGTGCTGTCTCAAAACAAACAAACAAACAAACAAACACCCAAAGTGCTGGAGAGGAGGAGACATGTGCAGCTGTGTCTGGTGCCCACTGGCTGTCCAGTCTAGTTGAATCAAAGCCCTTCAGGTTCAGAGAGAACCCTGGTCTCCAAAACATTAAAGTGGAGAGTGACCGAGGAAGACGCCACCAACCTCTGGCCTCTGCACACGTGCAGGCACACCTGCACACAATGCACACACTCATATGGACAAGTGTATACACTGCATACAACGCACATAATGGTGGTGGCGCACACCTTTAATCCCAGCACTCGGGAGGCAGAGGCAGGAGGATCTCTGTGAGTCTGAGGTCAGCCTGGTCTACAAAGTGAGCTCCAGGACAGCCAGAGGTTTTACACAGAGAAACTGTTTAAAAAAAAAAAAAAACCAAAAAGTAGATTTCAAGAAAGAAGTGTTATGAAAAGGAGTGGGTGCTTTGTGTTTTCTGGGTGGGTATGATTATGATGGGTACAAGTGGGGTGCTGTTAACCTAGCAAGTGCACCCCAGCTACCTTCCACTCCTAACACACCATGCCAGGGTCCAGGAGCCACGGTTGGGCAAAGCAAAGAGATAGGGTACTTACGGAGCCGTGAGGTAGCCCTCGAGGTAGCCGGCCAGAAACATGATGATCTCATTGGACAGGATCTGAGAGCTATACCCAGCTCTGATTTCCAGGATGCCCCAGCCTGTGACTGTAATGGAGTCATTGTAGAAGCCGTAGACATCCCCATTCTTGTCCAGCACATTCTTGACTTCCACTGACTTCGAATGAGGTACCCAGTATGCAGTTGCATAGTAGATTCCTGAAGGAAAAAGGAGCCGTGAGGGACGCCACTCAGCCAAGGCCCATGCCTTTCCCCTGTGTAACCAATGTCAGAGTTTGTTTTTAAAGATTTCTATCCTACAGGCTAGGAGGATGGCTCAGTCGGTGAAATATTTGCCGAGCAAGCGTAAAGACCTAAATTTGATCTCTGGCACCCTAGTAAAAGCCAGCTGTGGTGACATGTGTTTGTAATCCCAGTACTGGCTGCCAATAGCTCTCAGGCTAGTCTAGCCTCAGGCCAGTATAAAACCTGTCTTGAAACTAAATGACATAGACAGCATCCCAAGGAACATCTGTGGCTAACCACAGGCTTTGCACACACGCCACACACACACATACACACACACACACACACAAGGAGAAAGAGACAGAGAGAGAGGGGAGAGAAAGAGATTCCCATTTGAAGCCAGGAATGGTCAGGCATGGTGACCCATCATCTCAGGATTTGGAAGGTTGAGGCAGGAGGATCTCAGGTTTGAGTACAGCTTAGTGAGATCCTATTCCAAAATAAAAACAAAAAAATTAAAAATTAAAAATAAATTCCTCAGTCTCCTCTTGGTCTCACAATTCATTTCGTGTCCCAGTGTCTAGCTGTAGCATCTCCAGGCCGATCACTCTGGTACCCATGCATCCAGCTCTCCGCCCTGCCAGGAACTGGCTCAGCTCTCCTGATGTGAGATACCATTTCTTCCTCCTGATATTCCCTCTCTTCCTACCACTCTAACCCTCTGGAAATGGTTGATG
Source organism: Neodon shergylaensis (assembly GCA_025134845.1). NCBI lineage: Eukaryota > Metazoa > Chordata > Mammalia > Rodentia > Cricetidae > Neodon > Neodon shergylaensis. Next base: position 2,841,726 of record JABTXL010001457.1, read on the forward strand.
AGGACTCAGCACACACTCCCGCCTCACAGGAGCCACTGTCCCCACTCCTTTACATCTAACCCTACATGGCGAACCCCTCAAATCCAGAGACAGTTTCTCTCCCAGCAGATAGAGTCCCTGTCACAGAGTTGGTGCTCAGGAAACAGCAGCGGAAGGAGAGTCTAGTGTGGCGCTGGCCACCTGTGTAGTGGTAAATGCTAACTGTCAACTCGACAGAATCTGGAATCATGTGGGAAGACCCACCCACTGCGGGTGGCACCATCCCCACTGGGATCCTAGACTCTGTAAGAATCACCATGCACACTGAACCGGAAGACAAACAGGGTCACAGGCTGCGACTGACCACAGTTATACCCTGGAAAGGAGGGATTTTTGTTGTTACTGACTGCCTGAGGCACACACTCGGTATGGATCTCAGGCTGGACTAGAACTCACCACCCTCCTGCCTCAGACTCCCATTTGCTGGAATTGCAAATATGTTGTCAGACCCAAGCAGAAGGCCTTTACAAAGGGTTAAATGGAAGCAAAGGTTTGCATTACATTTCTGGCAGGTCTTGCATGGTTGCATATAGCTGCAATCCCAGCATCAGGAGGCAGAGGCAGGAGGATCACTGTAGGTTTGAGGACAGTCTTCTAGTACCTGGCTGGTCAGGGCTACAGAACAAAACAACAGTCTCAAAACAACAACATCAACAACAATAGTATACACACACACATGCACGCACATATGCACACAAACACACCTCTCACTAATCCTGGCAACAGACAATGAGCTGTTAATGAAACTGAGCAGCCATAATCGACAGCTGTGCACATCTTAAAATTTCCTTCCCAAATATAAAAAGTCTGTTCTCCAAGTTTCTTCCTGACTCCAGAAGCTATAGTTGATCCCTTCCCTGAGTCTCTCCCTCTCCGATACACACACACACACACCACCACCACCACCACCACTACCCCACCCCTGGAATGAGGAACCAGGCCTGACTTTACCACAAAAAACTGAGACTGGGAGAAATCACCAAAGGGGAACCATGAGAGAAGGGGGAGGCAAGTGAGCCCACAGGTCTCGTCCCTTCCTGCTCTCTCTTCTAAGCTCAAGTCAATGCAACTTTCTCCCAAACTCTTCTCTGCACATTGAGGCTGCCGCAGGCAAGAGAAGCATTCGAGGGCTCAGTTCACTCTTGCTGGAGCCACCTGCATCCCTGACCACAAAAGCCAGCTTCTCCGACACCAGCAAACCTCCGCATGAAGACACCTCCACCCCATCCTTAAGAAGATGTCACCAAAACCAGCTTACTACCCACAGGACATGTCTCTGGGATTAATCCTAAGCCTGAGGGTTTTGATCCGCCCCTAACAACTTCACTCGTTCCATGATGCCTACCAATTCCTTCTTGTTTTCTAGCATCTCGACTATCTTTTTCCAAGTCATCATCCATGTTGAAGAGCATATCTACGCAGGGGCAGATGTTGGAGAAGGTGGATTGGTGGAAGAAGATGCTGTGTCTTTCTAACTCTAACCTTGTTTTCAGCAGCAGCCCTTTGAAGGCGAAGATCTTATCTGTCCACCTCTGCCGAGGGCTGCTATCCCCCACAAAATGACATTTCTTTGGGGATTCTCATTGGTGTGTGTGTTTTTTTTTTTTAGATTTCTTTTATGAGTGCATGTCTGGTGCCAGTGTGTGCCTGACGCATTTGGAGGTCAAAAGAAGGTGTTAGGGTCCCTGCAACTGCAGCTAAGGACATTAAGGACAGTAATGAACCTCCACATGGGTGCTGGGAATCAAACTCTAGTCCTTTGCAGGAGCTAGTGCGTTCAACTACTGAGCTGTGTCGCCTGCCCTAGTTATGTGGGTTTTTTTTTTTTTTTTGGTTTTTCGAGACAGGGTTTCTCTGTGGCTTTGGAGCCTGTCCTGGAACTAGCTCTGTAGACCAGGCTGGTCTCGAACTCCCAGAGATCCACCTGCCTCTGCCTCCCGAGTGCTGGGATTAAAGGCGTGCACCACCATCGGCCGGCCCTAGTTATGTGTTTTGAGGAGGTCTCACGTAGGCCAGGCTGCCTTCCAACTCCGTCTAAGACCTTGAACTCCTGACCCTTTGGCCTCCTCCTCCTTCCAAGCTATACAGTTCTCAGCTCTGTGCTCGTTCTTCTAATGAAAAGCAAGTTTATTCAAACATCAGTTCCTTCATCGAGGCTGGCTTAACATCTCTCTTGTAATTATGTTTGCAAACGTAAGAGGCCTGAGGGATGGCTCAGCCACTCTGCTTACATCTATCTAGCCCAAGAGGCAAGTACTAAGTACCATCTTTAGAACTGTGGGAATGAACGTGTTTCCCAGCGACACCCTAAAAACCAGCATACTGGATCCACATCTGCGTTCACTGAAATGCTGCTGTAGTTAAAGTCATATCGCTACGTTGTTGTGTGTTCTCTGAGCTCACTGAGAAGCTGGACCCAGGATTGGGGTTGCCCTGACTTCATTTTAGACACAAGCATGTTTGTCTCAAAAATTAAAAAAAAAGAAGTCCTCCAAGGTCTGGGAATAGGTTCCCACCCAATCTGTGACAAGGGCCGGGAGGGAGGGCAGAGAACAGCCAAACAGCCCAGAAATGAAAAACAGTGCCCTTCAGAAGAGCTTAGAAACGGAAGCATTTCCAATTAAGGTTGGTGATATAAAGATGCCTGCGATGAGAAAGGGGGTTCACCCGTGCTTGTTCATCCACAGAGAGAAAGCTCAATTTGAACTCCAGTTGATACCTCAACTTCCCCAGCCAGTTTCTGCAAGAAGTCCTAAGCATTGAATCTGATAACACTGTCTTTAGCAGTTATTCGTTGTTTTGTCTGGAAGCCTCAGCCCAGGGGAACTCTCTGCCTGGGACTCTTTCTTGGGAGGTCTAGCTGGCCGCCTTAGTGGGGCGCCCCCAGTTGGTTTCTCTAGAATGGCTCGAGCACCCAAGGTGATGATGTTTTGCACATCCTTTTACTACTTAACTAACTCATTCAAAGCTGAAACTATGGCTGTCACAGACCATACAAAAGCTACCTTACAAAGATAGTACCTTTGTTTTCTTAATAAAGCTGGGGGACTTCCGATGGTTTTCATGAAAAAAAAAACAAACTTTAAATGCTTTCTTTACATTTCTTCTGCACTTTACTACTCTCTATGAACTTATTTTCAATTGAAAAAAAAAACAAACAAACCCTAACCGTAACAAATAAACATTTGTAAAATGCATTCATTCCACTTATTCTTAAAGATTGGATCTTACTCTGTAGCCCAGGATGACCCAGAACTCACTATGTAGTCCAGGCTGGCTTTTATCTCATGATAGTTCTTTCTCAGCTCCCTGAGTGCTGGTGTTGCAGGTGTGGGCTGGCGCATCTGGCTGACTCCCATATTTAGAGCCTAATTTTCTTAGCATCTCATTTTATGGAAAAGTGAATGACTGTTAACCCTACAGGGCAGTGTTGGCCTGCATCAGTCCTTTAGAGGAAGACAGAAAGAAAGAGAAGAGACTGAGCAGGGGGGCTCCGTGAGAGAAAATAAAACAATAAGGTTGAGGTTTATTCTGTTCGGGCTGGGTGGAGACTCACTGAAGTGCCTCAGACTGTCTTCCTCTACCTCCTGAGCCTAGCTTGTATGGTGAGTCTTCATGCCTCCTCCTCCTCCCCAGGAAACTGCTCTCTGACTTCTAGATTTGCTTTGAGTCTTCATCAGAGTTACTGATGAAATAACTGCTTTGTGAGCTCTGCAGTGTCCGGGCAAGAAAATGGTATGTGTTCAGCTTGCATCTCTGCAGAGACCAAAGCCTATGTCTCTCTGGGCTCAGAGGAAGTTGTTTGAGCAAATTCCTCCAAGGAACAGAGTGAAGAGCAGGAGAAATGGAGGAAGCCAATGAGTCTACCCAACTGTGGACTGAGCCCTGCTGAGATAGTGTGCGGTACCCCATCCGAAGGGTGGGAGGGGAACAGCAGGTCATGGTGGCTCACTCCTGGAACCCCAGCACTTGGGATGCTGAGACAGGTCACCACTGGGAATCTGAAGTTAACCTGACTCCATAGTGAGATGCCATCCCCATACAAACAAACAAACAAACCAAATGTGGATGGAAAAGTGATGTGGGAAGGCCTTCTCTATATATGTTGCTCCTATTGGCTAATGAATAAAGCTGTTTCAGCCAGTGGCTTAGCAGAGGGAAGCCAGGTGGGAAATCTCAACAGAGATGTAGACACAGAGAGAAAAGGGCACATTTCTTTGCCTGCTCCTCTCCTACATGGTCATAAGATGCCCTGCCTAGGTTAAAGCACTCCCGCGCAGGCTTGTGAGGGCCCCTGTGCTGAAGTCTGCAGCCTGAGAAGCTCTGCCATGGAAAGCCAGACACTGTGGGGCACAGGAGGGCAGGCTCGGGTGAAGCTGGTGCGAGTGGCTGATGGCCCTGCCCGGCAGTTAGGGAACAACAAAACAAGAATGCAGGAATAACGAGTTTTCTCAGGCCCCAAATGGTCCCTCGTTTTTACCCCCTTGAACATCCACTTGGCCTCATTCTGATTTGGCACGCCCCTCCCCCAGCCCTACCTACACTCTCCACTTGCTCTCTTTTGGGGAAAGTGTCACACCATGGAACCCTGGCTGGCCTGGGATTTGCTGTGTAGCCCAGGCGGGCCTCAGTTCATGGAGATCACCTTTCCTCTGCCTTCCGAGTTCTGGATTAAGGTGTGTGTCACCATGCCTGGCAGATTTGGCGCTCTGAGTCACGGCTCATCAAGAGCCCTCATTAACGAGAGATATTTGTGTGTGTTTGGTCCAATAATCTCCATCACGAGCTCCTTGGGAATGGGAGGTGAGTCTCATCTGCCAACACATCCACTCCCTCGGGCCTACCACAATTCTTTCTTGATTACACGGTCACCTAAATCCCAAACTGGAAGGGCACACATGGGAACACACACACATGGAATTCACAGCACACTGATGTATGTGAGTGTGTGTGTCCCAGCACCTAGCAGAGGTCAGAGGACAGCTCTGTGGAGAGTGGAGCCAGGTACCTCCCTCCCTCCACCCTATGCAAGTCCCAGGGATCAAACTCAGGTCAGCCTTGTGCCCCGTGAGCCTTTCTGGTTGCGCAATCTCACTGGTCTCTGGATATTGATTCACGATTTCAAATTATGAATTAGGATGTTGGTCACCTGAGTTTACAGGGCATCTTAAAGAGACTGGGCCCACGGCAGCACCTGCCAGGCTGACGGAGGCCTTTCACGGAAGGACAGTCTCTCTCCGGGATTTATTTATTCTCTTTTCAAATCTCAATCAAAAGACTTCCACAACTTCCCCCCAGGAAGATTGACACATGTCCCGTGGCATCTGCAGCAGCGCAGACACAGAGTTACAAGCTTTGTTTTGCACAAACATTTCCCCATAATTTCACTACCTCTATCTCTTTTTTTAACAATATTAAGTTCCTCTTTTGCCCTAGTACAAAGAAGCAATAACTCACCAGTCACCCTTTTGAGCTAAAGCAGCACACAGAAGCGATTGAAACAGCGTTTGGGGCAACAAGGCCATGCCAGTGTGGTTGCTCATGACTTTAAGTCCAGTACTCGGGAGGCAGAGGCAGGTGAATCTCTCTGAGTTCTGGGTCAGCCTGGTCTACACAATGAGTTCTAGGCTAGCCAGGGCTACACAGTGATATTCTGTCTTTAAAAGAATAAAAGGTAATAAAGAACTTCTGTGTTAAAAATAAATCCATGGAGCAACCATGAGATCCACTTTAGTGAATTCAGAGTTAAAGTAGCCGTTGAGGTCGGACTCAACCAGTGGTCGGCCATGACACCTCGAGGAGACTAAAATGACATCCAGGGTAGTAGGAGCGCATCGGTGAGGCTTGGATATGTGGCCAGGCAGATACCCACCATTTGGTCAGATGGCTCAATCAGACAAACGCTACCAGCTGATTCCAGGTTCTACTGAGGGGAGAGGAGCCAGGCTCCCAGACATCGAACTCAATAATGTCTACCGTGTGTCTTGGTGGCAGGAAGAATAAGCCTGAAGCAGGCTGCAGGAGCACCCAGTCAGCCTGACAGTTATATCTCCAATGAATACTTAATGAAGAGTCTGGGAACAGACTTGGGTGTGTATCAGGGTGAACTGGCTCCCGGAGATCTGATCGCATCTGGTATGCTGCAAATACTGGCTTCTGGAGTCTTGCCCTGTAAGGCTGATGGTCAGGTGAGGAACCAGTTTTAAGAAGGAATATGCTATATCCTAAGTCTCAGAGAGGTTGCCCCATCTCTCTCTAGTGACCACCCGACTTGGCCTGGAGGATTATTCTCAAATGGCACCAGTTGAGGTGGAGTTGCTCCATCACAGAAGGTAATGTTTGAACATTCATGGGGACCAGGGTTCAATCCCCAGTACTAAACATACATACACAGTGAAACCAGACAAGGATGTTCTTAAAAATACTTATGGGCTTTTCAGTCTTCAAAGACAGGTCACACTGCCACCTGTGTGCTGTAACTAAAACCACATGAAGAGGTGACTGCAAAATAAATTTGCTAATTTCTAGAATAAAAAGAAATCCAAATTCAAATGTAAGAAGTGGGCCAGCAGGATGGCTCAGGGGGCGCCTTGTCTGGGGTGAGTCCATATTAGTTCACCTCTCTCCACGAAACAGTTAGGACAAAAGCTGACTGAGCTCACGGAACTGAACTAGGTACTTCAGGGAGCACAGGGAGAGAGCCAAGTCCCTGGTTTTTTACGACTCAGATTTTAGGTAGTGTGCCCGCAGGTTGAGGAAGTCTCCAGTACAGAATCAACACTGAGATGAACAGATCCATATAGAGAGGAACAAAGGAAATCACCTGCATCTCAAATAGCACTGCAAACATCCTTAACTGTCCTCAAACCCACGTGGAGGGGCCTTTCAGGACTGCTGTCTGCAGTGAGGACCATTTCTCAAGACTAAAAGTGTGTGTGTGTGTTTATGTGTGGTGGTGGTCGGGGAGATGAAACAATGTGCAGCTAACTCAGGGGAGACGCCAGGTGCTTTTGGACCGCTGTCTTCTGATGCCACAGACCAGCGCTTACTGGAAAGATGCGGGACCAGAATGGCTGGAGTCCGTTTTGAAAGCAAACGCCTCAAAATCCCCAGGGTGCGGGTCCGTGTTGACGTCTGGTAACAAGAATCTGAGCGACTTTGGGAAGGGGACCCTGCCCAAGTCCCAGCTTGTCCTTGGGCAAGGTCAGTATGGAGAAGATTTTGAAATTGAATTCATCTTCTCCAAATTTGGCTTTTGGAGAGTCTCCCAAGTCTGCACAACCCACAATTCTTTCTGGTCTTCTTGCAAATGGAAGGATAAGATTGGAAGGCCGCCTGTTGAGACCTGCTTTACTGACAGGAAGAGGTTACACCACGGCCCTCTGGCAACCCAGCTGTCTTATCTTTGTACAAATTCCTGACTTCCTCCCAGTCCCGTCCCGGCTCTTTGGGCTGTAGAACGGAGATTTTTGGCCCTCTTTTGGTCTACGAGGCCACTTGGAGGAAAGAGCATCGCTCTTTTCTGTTTTGTCCCTGTCACGTATTACCAGTTTGCGATCAGTTCTCTTAAGCCTAAGTCGCTTGCCTGCCTTTAGAAGCAGAACACAGGCCGGCCTCAAATCACACCTCCGTTCGATCTGGGTAAACACACTTAGATGCCTTTTTGACTGGAGCCTTTTGGATCTGCTCTGGCTGTGCCAAAAACTCAGGCCAAAACTTTTTTTAAGTTGGCAGACCCCTAGTTCCCTCCTTAAAAGCCACCGCTGGCTGATCTATGGCAGGGCTGGAGCGCAACTCGCCAGGCTGCCCACCAAGAAGTGCGACCCAAGACGCTCCTGGGTGCAAACTTGCTGCGACTCTGGCCAGCCGCGGGCGCGCGCTGGGGGTACGGGACGGCGCCCTGGGGTTACGGGGCGGCGCCCCCAATCCGCGGCCCCTAGTTTTGCTCACCTGGTGGCTTATGTTGGCGCACGGCGGCTGCCCAGGGAAGCTGCAGCAGCAAGGGCAGCAGCAGCAGCTGCGGCGCTGGCGGCCCGAGGCTCCTGCCAGAACTGCGGTGGGACATCGCTCCTCCGCTGTGACCTCTGCCGGGCTGGATTGGGTCCCACTGGCGCCGGCGGTGACAGCTGTTGCAATAGCCGCACTTGAGGGTGACAGAGGGACGTTTCGTTGGAGAGGCCTGGGCGATCTTAACTTTCTTCTGGCATTAGTTTTGCCGGTTTGGGCGCTTCACGTGGCCTTGGGAACCAACCTTCGCCCTTCTGAGCCCCAGGCTGGGAGAGGCGGATCCTTTCCGTCTGGTCTGACCCTCTAGTCACCTGTGGGCCGGGCCCAGAAAGCAGCGCTTTTGGGAAGTTCAGGGGCTGCGTGGCTTCTGGCAGCCTCCTGCAGGCTGGGACTCAGGGCTAAGAAATCAGTTCAAGGCAGCCTTGGCCCCTGTGGCAGGAGTTGAGGTACCGCAGGCAGCTTTGGGTCTCATGCCTCTGCCTACACGCAGATCGGATTCTGTGGCTTTCTGTCTTCTGGGGGTTCTCATCCGTCAGGAACCAGGGCCTCTAGCGCCAGCCTGTCTAACCTCAGGAGTTCCACACCTCCGGGCTTTGGCTTCATTGGCCGGAACTGATTCACACTGGGCTCGAAGCGCATCTACCCCTGATCCTCTGTTGAGACCCCATTTCTGGGCAGGGCTCACTGAAAGCAACATTGTGAGTTGGTCCAGGGTGCCCTAGGTGACATTGTGAAGTAGGCAACAGACTTCATGCTGACCAAGCGCAGGTTTTGGTCCTGGACCCAGTTAAGACAGTTAAAAAAAAAAGCCAGGTTTGTAATCCCAGCATTGCAAAAGCGAGAGGAATGTTAAAAGTCTCAGGTCAACCTGGGGTATAGAATGAGATCATCTCCCAAAAGGAAAAACAAAACAAAACACAAACAAAACATCAGATAAATAAATAAATAAATAAATAAATAAATACTAAAGGAATAATCCTGATAAAGAATACCTTTGCTAGCGGCGGAAGAAATCACTTGTAATAGAAATGACACATATAAAGTATGAAATACAAATCACAGTTGTGTTTGGTGATATTCATTCAATGGAGGGAGAAGCTGAGGGCATTGTAGGCACTGTACAGAAAATTGAAATAAAGGCAGACTGAACCTTTGGGTCCTGTGTTGCCTGCCCAGTGAAGTTGTGTCATTCCAAATATTCCAGGCACGTCTCCACATCCCAACCTCCGTGACCTTACTGACCCTCCTGGTCCAAGGAGCCAACTGTTCAGAGAAGACGCCTAATGGGAGCTGGCCTCACCCACCTGATGATTTGCTAGCTGAGCATTTACTGACTCGGTTTTCCAGGATAGGGCCCTATATGACAGATGTCTCTACAGAATCCCATTCTAGTTGAGGAAGTGATTATTCCTATAAGCAAATTAGTGGATTAGACTTTCTCAACCTCAGCACTATTGAAATTCTGGCCCAGTTATTTCCTTGGTATGTGTGTGCGTGCGTGCGTGTATGTGTGTGTCCTGTGCATTCTGAGGCCTTAAATGTGATTATTGAAAATGCCTCCAGATTCTGTCCAGTGTTCCCCTAGATGAAATACTACCCCTAGCTGAGCTCTGTTGATGTGAGTTGTGGTACATTTGACACATTTAAATTGTAGAGGTTTTAAACATCCAGGAGACTAGTGACAGCAAACTCTTCTAGGTTAAAAGACTCAAGGATATTGGTTCAAAATTGTAACTAGAATTAACAGGGCAAAACTCATGGATCCAACTGCCCCAACAGGCTAGCCTCAGCCACACACCCTGTGATGGCTAATCTTAATTGTCAACTTAACACATCTAGGGAGAAGCAATTGAGGAAGCCTCCTTCAAATTTGACTACAGGCATGTTTGTGGGTACATTTGTCTGATTGCTAATTGATGTAGCAGGCCCAGTCCTGTGGTCACAACCATCCCTGAGCAGGGTAGACCTGGGGTATATAAGAACGGTAACAGGCTGGGCGGTGGTGGCTCACGCCTTTAATCCCAACACTCGGGAGAGAGAGGCAGGCAGATCTCTATGAGTTTGAGGCCAGCCTTGTCTACACAGAGCTAGTTCCAGGACAGGCACCAAAGCTACAGAGAAACCCTATTTAAAAAAAAAAAAGAGCGGTAACAGAACATGAGCCCGGAAGCAAACTAGAAAGTAAGGTTACTCCACGGTCTATGATTCAGTTCTTTGCCTCCAGGTTCCTTCCCTGACTTCCTTAAATGATAAACTAAAACCTGAAATAAACTCTTTTCTTCACAAATCAGCATTTTATCACAGCAGTGGGGGAGCAAACTACCAAACATTCCTGCTGTGAAATAATCATTCTGTATATTGTGAAAATATGTTGCTTTCATTGTTAACAAAAAAACAGATTGGCTGATAGCTAAGCAGAATTCAGGGCAGAGAGGATGGAATAAAGGGAGTCACCAGCCAGATGGAAAGAAAACAGAACATTCAGGAGATGTAAAAATCCACGAGCCACGGGACAGCAAATAGATGAATGGAAATGGGTTCATTTCAGTTGTAAGAGCTAGTTAGTAATAAGCCTGAGCTATCAGCCATGCATTTATAATTAATAATAAGTCTCTGAGTGGTTATTTGGGAAGCTGCTGGTGAAACAGAGCTGATCTCGGTCCCAACAAAAAGCTCTGCCTACAAATCCCCACCACACTAATGGGAGAGACAAAGAAGAGAGAAAATGGAGAGAGATTCATTCTATGTGGCTACATTGGGAAGATGAACAAAGAGATTTGGTCAGTCCAAGTCTGTTATCAGGGTCCTGACATGAGCTTTAGGCTTGAATAGAGGGAAAAGGTGTATAAGGTCAAGCAGTCCTGGTCATTGTGTGGTCCTGCCCATCATTGCCCCATTATTGTTTGGCTCCACAATGTCATCACAAACATGTGGACTCTTGGGGATACAAGTGTATACTCCTCGCTATACCCACATGGCTGGCATCAGACTTCAATCTTTCCCTTGCTGCAGCATACGATTCTTAGAAAAATTCCAGTCCCTTGGAGACTGTTGTTAGTTTCACTCAAATGGAATTTGAAAACTCTCCCTGGTCGTTTAAGGGTTCCCCTGAAAAGGAGATGAGGATGTGGCTCAGTGTTAGAGTGCTTGCCTAGCGTGGGTGAAGACCTGGGTTCAATCCCCAGCACCACCACAGTTTCAGGAGAATAACCAGAGCATTGGAAAGACCCCTCTCTGCCAGATGGACCCCCCACCCTCACCCCAGTCTTCCATTCCACTGTAAACACCACTGCCCCTCCTTAGGATTTAGAAAAAGTGGTGGTCTTAGTGGAGGCCCTTTGGGGAGAGCTGCCTCCTCCTCTCCAAGAGAATGGACTCTGAGTTCTGCTTCTGGCCCTGGGTCAAAGACATTCATCTTTGCTCCAAAGATTAGAACATCACATCCTGTTGTCGGTAGCTGGGCCTGTCAAACACCTGACCTGGAGACTGAGCCTCCGGAAAACTGATTTACCTAGAGATGTACTAAGGAGATGGGAGAAATAATTACCCCTGTCTTGTCCTTCCCGGAAGCCCCTCACCTGCCGCCCCTCACCTGCTGCCCCTCACTTGCCACCCCTCACCTGTTGCCCTCACCTGCTGCTCCTGCAGAGCTTGCAACTGACCCATTCTGAATTCCAACAAGACAAAATAAAACTTCCTTTCTCTTTTCTTTTTTCCTTTTGCACTGGCCCATGCTTTCCCTGACACTCTGGGCTTTCTCCCTCTTTCTCTGAAGCCCTCCACTTCTCATGCATTTCCTTGACTGCTGAACATACTGGTTCTCTTGAACTTCAATTCAAAAAGTCAATCTCTGCCACCTCCTTCTAGCAGCCACTGAGATTTATAGCTTGCTTGCCTGTCTGCGCTGCCCTTGTGGTGCTCTTTCAAATCTACAAAAAATGACCAAGCAAAATAAAAAACAAAAACCAACAAACTCGTTGAGCTTCATTCTGAGCCTGCTTTATAGTTTTGTGTGTGTGTGTGCTTTGGTCTAGGGTTAGTAGTTGCATTTGTTTTTAAATTTTTTTAAAAAATTATTCATTTATAAATAAGTGAAAATTCAAATAAATAAACTTTAAAAAATCATCTATTTCTTATTCCATTGTGAAGCAGGTACCTATGCTGCAACTTGTCTGTGGATGTCAGAGGGTAACCTTCGGGAGTTGTTTTGTGGCTTCCACCATGTAGGAGCTGGGAATTGACCTTGGCATGTTTACCAGTCCTTCCAGATCTATAAGAACTCAGGATAGGATCCCGATTTCCCTGGTAACAACTGTGCCCTAAGGAGATGGCCAATGGGCATGCAGTAGCCACTTCAGCAGTACCACAGGGGCTCAGGCTCCTGACCCAGTAGGCGGGGAACCCCAAACTGCTGGACCATTACCCCAGCAAAGGGAAGTGGGAAGAGATCGAAGCAGGAGGTTCATGAAGTCAAGGCCAGCCTGAGCTATTGGGAACCTAGTTCAAAACCAAACCCAGCACAAACCCTACACAATTTACCTTCTGATGGAAGAACACCGCTTTTAATTTGTGATTACATAATGCCATTTGGTTTTGTCCTAGATAGATTAACTGTCAACTTGACACAGAGTTAACAATAGAGTCTTAACTGAGCAAATTGTCTTCCCCAGGTTGCTGTGTGGGCATGTCTTTGAGGGATTGCCTTGATTGTTAGTGGATAAGGAGGGCTCAGGCCACCGTGGATGATAAAATTCCCTGGAAAGGTGGTCCCAAGCTATGTCAGGAAGCCAGCTGAGAAGGAGCCTGAGTGAGTTATTAAGCAGTGTTCCTCCATGGTTCCTGCTTCCAGATTCTTGCTTTGAGACCCTGCCTCGACTTCCAGGGATGGACTGTGACCTAGAAGCATAAGCCGAACAAACCCTCTCCTCTCTAAGTGACTTTCAGTCAGGGTTTGTATCACAGTCACAGACAGGGAACTAGAAGCCAAGTCCTTAGCCTCCTCTGCCTTGTCTGTGTCCTCCTTTGCCTGGAGGTCAGTCTTAGCTCAGGACGGAGAGGGGAGCGGTGTACTGCCTGGGCACGAGTACCTGTTTACGGAGTCCTCTCTCAGCTTAGCGGGTCCCAGCGGGATGTGGTTTGGCTCATTACTGTCAGGATTATGAGTTATCTGCTGTCACTACCTGTGACCTCAGGAAAAGATTCCCACATACTCTGGGCATCACTTAGGGTAATGCCATCTGTGATAAGGAACTCCATAGGGTTAATGCAACAAAAGTTTATTATTTTACCCATCCAGTGTGGGAGGCCTTAATTAGCAAGTGACTCTCCTCCACGTAGACGTTCAGGAGCCTGGTGTCCTTTCATCTTTTGATCTAGCATCCTCCCAAGACAGTGGTTCCCAAACATTTTTTTTTTTGCTTAAATGACTGGGAGTCTCAGTAATCTATACCCAAGGCTTCAGATCAAAAGGGATTCCTAACAGTTTTAAAATGTATTTAATTTCTTCATGTGTATGTATTTGGGTACCCACAAAGGGCAGGAGGCATCAGATCCCCTGGAAACTTCCTGGTGCGGATGTTGGGAACCGACCTCAGGTCCTCTGGTCTCTACCATGTGCTCTTAACCACTGAGTCGTCTCTCCAGCTCCTTTGTCAGTTCAGTACTAATCGCTCACCTGTTGCCCTGTTTGGAGCATCCAAAAGATGCTGCTATTACACTCTGCAAACAGACTGTGATTGCCGGATGTTGGGGAAGAGCATGGCCCAAAGGCGCTGGGGTGTTTCCTTCCAACCACCGAAAAGCCAAAGGGTGGCGGGGAGTTATACCTGCTCCGTAATCACTTCTGCTCACTTTGTGGACAAGAGCCAGGCCTGCTGTCATAGCGATTATGCTAACAAGGCTGTGAGGTGTAGGGCTGAGCTGTCACCAATCATTACCGAAATAGCACACAGCTTTGGTGTGTCCATGGAGACCTTGATAGCCAACATGGATCCTGTGGAGGTCTTAGGTCCTTCCTTAGACTCCTCTCAACCTTGAGATAGTGGCAGTCGGCACTTAAAGATGTTCTGACCTGCTGTGCCTCAGTTCATCTTGTGTGGGTCTGTCCCCCTCCGTGTTTGCCTTGCTCTCTGCCACGCTACAGCCCCGGTGCCACGTGGGTCTCTTGGCTGCTCTACAAGGCCTGCAAGTTCATGGGTTACAGTGTGGGAAGTTGTAGTATCGTCTCCTGGGAATTCAAAACCGGTCCTGCATTTTGTTACTAAATATCTCCACACCCTGAAACACCCTTGAGAGGGTGACTCCACCCCGGCGTGGAACTGCACCCATTGTCTTGACATCTGTATTTCTCTTAGCAGCTTCTTCAGCTGTGTTGGCACCTCTGTGCTGACAGCTGGGCCTAGGAGTTGACCCATGTTTTTTATATGTATTTGCGATCTAATTTACCCTTCTTCAGTATGCCCTGTGCCCCTTACCTCTGTTTATGTTGTCCCGTTTTCTAAGTCAAATTTTGGATATTTCAAAAACATTTTCCCTTGTTCAAAGCCTTACAAACTTAGTGGCTTTGAAGACATCTGTCTCTGTATACACAAAGCCTCCCAAAACCCACAAAGTGCGTTCTGCTCTTCCAATGTGTTTGTGTTCTCTTCCCTTGAGCAATTAATTCTTAGAATGATCCTTATGAAAGAATATTTATTGAATTGAATTTTGTGTGTGTGTGTGTGTGAGAGAGAGAGAGAGAGAGAGAGAGAGAGAGAGAGAGAGAGAGAGAG
>JABTXL010001457.1:2856551-2867083 GCA_025134845.1 Neodon shergylaensis
CACACACACACACACACACACACACACACACACACACACACACACACTTCTTTCTTCACTGCTCCCCTAGGCATCTTCCCGCATCTCTTTCCTAAGTGGGATGGCTACATCCTAAAGCTGTCGTCAGCTTCCTCTGCTTTGCTACATAGTCGGTGCCTATCTTCCTTGCACAAGACGGGGCCCTTCCCTAGTGGTACTTAACTTTGTAGATGAAGAACATTTCAGGATCAAATGCCATAGCCCTTTATGTCACCTTCAGGTAGGGACCAAACCGTGGCCTTGTGTTTACTTGACACTTGACCCTGGGTTTGGGTATGTGTGTGAGTGTAGAGGTCAGAGGTCAACTTTTGATGTCATTTCTCGACACCATCTGCCTAGTTGTGTGTGGTTGGGTTTTTAAGACTTCATTTATTTTTACTTATATGTATGTGTGTATGTGCTTGTGTGTGTGTGCGGGGGTATATGCTCATGACTACAGATGCCTGTGAAGGCCAGTGGCATCATGTCTCCTAAGCTGGAGTTACAGGTGGTTGTAAGCCACCTGACGTGGGTGCTGGGGACTGAACTCGGGTCCTCTGTACTCTGAACTGCTGACCTATCTCTCCAGTCCTTCATCTAGTTTTGGAGACAGGGTCTCCCACTGGCTGGGAGCTTGCCAACTAGGTAAGGTTGGCTGGTCAGGGAGCCCCAGGGAGCTGCCTCCTCGGCGCTGGGGTTATAGGCAGTGCCACCATACCTGATTTAATTTTCTGTGCATTCTGGAAATCAAATTTTATTAATAACTGTGTGTATGTATGTGGACGACAGAGAACGAAATGCAGCAGTCTGTTCTTCCTGGGCCTCACATAGACTGGCCATTGCTCTACTGCTGAGTGATGCGCACACCTTCCACATTGTTTTCAGGGGTTAGCTTTTAAGGAACTTTTGCTCACTGGCTTCCTAGGCAATGGGGTCTAGAATCTTCCTTTCCATGCTACTGCTCCGGCCTAAGCCTGAGGTGCCCCCTGGGAGTCTGCACATCTCTTCCTGTCTCTTCTCTCCACAGAGGTGATGGCTACAGGCAGTGGAATAGCGGCCATAAAGAAAATAGCAGGCTCGGGCACTGAGGAGCTGGCTCAGTGGTTAAGAGTGGCATTCCTCTGCTCTTGCAAAGGAATTTGGTTCCCAGAACCCAGGTCGGGAGGTGCACAGGTGTGTATAAAACTCCATCTCCAGAGGATCTGACTCCCTTTTTCTGCCCTCTGAGGACCTCCCCCACCACACACACACACACACACACACAGAGAGAGAGAGAGAGAAAGACAGAGACAGAGACACACACAGAGAAGAGAGATACATAAATCTTTTTTTAAAAATTGGAATTGGTACCCACTCAAAGAAAATAAATACTTTGAATATTCCAGAAGAGAGAGGGAGGAGGGATGTCACTGGTAGAGTATTAAAGTCGAATTGACTTTCTCTTCTCTGTTATAAAATTCAAAAATAAGACAGAGTACCATCCTCTGATTTTTCTTTTCTTAGATTTATTTTACATGTATGTGTGTTCTGTGCCTCTGTGTGAGCCTGGTACCCACAAAGGTTGAAGGAGGGCCTTTGCTCCCTTGAACTAGTATTACAGATGACTGTGAGCCACCATGCTGGTATCTAGAACTGAACTCAGAACCCCAGGAAGAGCAGCCAGTGCTCTTAACCAGAGAGCCATCTCTCCAGCCCATCTTCAGACTCATCAGGACATTTTAGGCACAGTTAACTTCAGTTCAGGTATGAAGGCGAATTCTCAGTCATGGGAAACATGAAACATCTAGGAACTGTTTCTGAAAAAATGATGCCCGTCAACTGACTAGCGAATACAAATTAAGACCTAATGCAGATGGAAGTAACAACGTGAAAAAAAATTCTAGGGGCTCTTCCACCTGGGTTGGTAAACGCCGGGCCCTTCTCCAGGAGTAAAGTGAGACTTCTCAGGCGGCTTCTGCCACCTGAGCACAGCTTGCCCTCAGCATGTCTATCAGGGCTGAACTGTCCTTTTTGCCAAGTGACGCGAGTGTGTTCTCCAAACAATGCCTTCTCCAGCATGACTCCCGTCCGTGTCTGTTCTGGGGTGATGATGGCACAAGGCACTTTTGAGGGAGGCTTTTCTTTGTGTCACTCACTACCAGGTAACTCAGATAGGTAGTTAGTCAACAAAAATTACATAACAGAAGCAGCATTACATAAAAACCATAATGGACATTTCCATTGTTAAACGGATTGAGCAATGCCTTTGCGCAGCCTGACAACTCCTAGTGAATAGTGAACTGTGCATTTTTAAAGCCGGCTACGGAAAGCAAGCGGCTAAGGGGTGCTGTGCAGTTGGCTCTCACTGTCCCTGGGCTGTGCATCCGGGGAGCCGGCCGACTGTAGGTCACATGTACTGGAGAAGCAAAAGTGGTGACCGTGTTAGACATGGACACACTTTAGTTTATGGAGACGATGTCTTACTGTGTAGCCCTGGCTGGGCTAGAACTCATGAGGTTTGACAGCTTCTGCTTCCTTCCAAGCTGGGATTACAATCATTACACCACTGTGCCTTGCTGTGCAACACCTATTAGCACTTACAGAAGATTCTATAAGTAATCAAAACCACTTTAAAGAAAACAGAAGCAGGATCTGGTAGCACACACCTGTAATTCCAGCAGAGGGAAGCTGAGGCAGAAGATCACCATTTCAAGGTCAGTCTAGACTGTGCAACAAAACCTTGTCTCAAATCCAAAAAAACAATAGAAAAAAAAAGAAACCAGATGTGGTGACTCACACCCGTAATCCTGGCACTCTGGAGACTGAGGCAGGACAATTTCTACAAATTAGAAGTCAGCCTGGGCTACAGTCATCAAAGCCATTGTTATTGGCTAGTTTTGGAAAGCTTTGTCAAGTTGACCTGGTTTTTCAGAAGGTCTTTGTGGGCTATTGTTTTGGGAAAAAAAACCAGTGAACCCAATAGGAATATGAATCTTATTTCACCTTAGAAATGTAAGTACAAACATCAAGACTTTGGGACAGGTCTGGGAGTCGAATAATGAGAGGAATGGAGGTGTTATTGGTTTTTTTAGCAGGTGAAGTAAATTACTTTAATTGTATCAAAATCAATAGTGAAGTTGAAGTGGGGCAGCTAGCCTCTAACACGGCATTCGAAAACTCTGGGCCCTAAACAGCTTGTGCCAAAAATGAAACCACGGCACTTTCAGGAAAATGGATGGGACTGGAGAGGATTACAAGCTAAGGTCAGAAAGACAACCATCGCCTTTCTCTCGCATGCAGAACTGAGATTCAGAATTACATGTGTGAGTATATATGTAAGTGTGTGAAACAAAAAGAGAAAAACAAAACTACTACCACAGCTAGCAAAATAAATCTTATTTCCTACAGGATGGGCTTACTGGATAAAGCGCTGTTGAGCAAGCCCAGGAACTTGAGTTTGATCCATGGAGCCAAAGCTGGAAGGAGAAATCAGCTCCCAGAAGCTGTACTCTGACTTCCCTATGCGTACCATGATATGTAAACACCTTCACCCACAAACATGTCACTCATACGCATACACATGCATACATGCATATACACATACTCACATTAAAACAAACAAGCAAACGGGAAAACCTTATATGGTCTCATACTGAGACTTCTTCGCATCTTAGCATTCTCTGCCTGTGTCTTCAGGGCAGCCTCTTTAATTCTTGTAACATCTTTAGCCTTTTTTTGCCCGCTGTAACCTGTTCATCACCGTGGGAGGTACATTTTTGATCTGAGCATTAATGTTAGCAAACAAAAGGGGGGGTAGCTTAATCTATTATGTGCCTGCCGTGTAAGCATGAGTCCCAGCATCCATGTAAGAGCCAGGTATGGTGGTGTGTGCCGGTTGGCTCAGAGTGGGGAGGCAGAGATCCCTACCAGCCATCCCAGCTCCAGGTCCAGTAATAGATTCTGTCTGAAAAACCAAGGCAGAAAGTAATCACAAAAGACACTTGATGTGGACCGCTGGGCTCTACACACATATGCACACATTCACCTGCACGCACACGCACACACATGCACACACACACACACACACACACGCGCGCGCGAGCGCGCGCGAACGCGACTCCCCTGCTAGACAGACACACAATAATCCTCAGTCCCAGGAGCTTCAAGGAGGGAGGAAGTCGAGGCACAGGCGGCTTTCCTGGGTTGCTTGAGGTCTATCTGACCCATGCCATGCACTATGCTGGTCGACTTACCTGGGCCAGTTCATACCTGGTGCAAACAGATCTGTCTTCAGATCCCTTGAAATATTTATTTATTTATTTATTTATTTATTTATTTATTTATTTATTATGTATACAGTTAGCCAGAAGAGGGCACTAGACCTCTTTACAGATGGTTGTGGGCCACCATGTGGTTGCTGGGGATTGAACTCAGGACCTTTGGAAGAGCAGGCAATGCTCTTAACCTCTGAGCCATCTCTCCAGCCCCTGTTTGTTTGTTTTGAATTAAGAATTTTGCTCCATAGTCTAGGCTTGCCTTGAACTCACGTTCTTCTCCAGTTGGCCCCAAAGTGCTTGGATTGCAGGAGTAACACCATGGTTGACATGCAGGGTAAAATCCAAATGAATGCTGTCTTTTCAGAGAGCACCCCGACACAATGAGGTCCCTGTGTTGTATGTAACAGGATTGCAGCTGAGGTGGGTCATCAACCATCTGAATGAGGGGCTGACAATGGCTCTGAAAAAAGACGGGCTTTAAACCCTGCACCCTCCCATGGCAAGTGTGTTCTCTAACCTCCCTACCACGGACCTAGTTTCCCGTGTGGAAATTTTGCTGCGCTTAGGAGGACGAAGGTGGAGTTTTGTCTTTGGGTGCTCTCTGTGTGCCTCATAAACCCCATGTGGACACTGTCAGCCGTGTCCATCCTCAGCCCACCAGGTGACCACGAGAGGCCAAACTCAGCTCTGAATACAGCCTAACACTAAATGGTAAATTTACTTAACACAGTAGGTTTGGGGGTGGGGTGGGGTGCAGTGAGGTGCGGTGGTGTGTGGAGGGGTGGGGTAGGGTAGAAAGTTTCTTTTGCGATTTGACTTCCTCGTTCTTAGGTGTAGACTTTGGAGATGATAATGTCGTCTCACAATGTGACAAGATTGGACATCCCTTTTGGTTCCTTTTAGACTGAATTTTTTTGTATTATTTTAAATTATGTGTGTGCCTGTGTGTCTGTGTGTGGGTATGTACATGTGAGTACTGGCACCTGAGGAGGCCAGAGGCACCAGATTTCCCTGGAGTGGAGTTACAGGTGGTTATGAGCCTCCTGACATGGGTGCTGGGAACTTATGGGTTCCCCACAAGAGCAGTAAGGGATTTAAGCACTGACATGTCTCTCCAGCTCCTGGACACATTTAGATCCTCCCGTCCACCCCTTGTTCTGCTGAGTGAAACTTGGTAAAGGTATACATGTTTGGGGTAAAATCATACCATTACAAAGTTTCCTTTGGCCACTAACTGACGGTTCCACACGGTTGTTTTCTCTCTGTATAACTATCCTAATGACAGTCTCTAGTTCATAGGTTTTTCTGTTTTGGTTAGCTTAGCTGATTTGGTTTTCTGAGACAGGGCTTCACGCTGTAGTCTAGGTTATTTATAACTCACTATGAAGCCCAGGCTTGGTGTCACATTCTTGGCAATCCTCCTGCCTCAGGCTCTCCTGTTTGAAGGATGCCTGGGTGGCTGTTTCTCTGCTGCTTAGCCCAGCTTTGGAGTCACACCTAAACTCTCCCAGTTCCTCTTTGTGAGCAGTTTGCTAAGTTCCTCCGTGCCAGTTACTTCCCAAGTCAGGGTCCAGTCCTGGATTCATAGCCACCCTTGACTCATGACATCCAAGTCACCCGTCAGTGGCCTCCAGCTTGCACAAGGCTCAAGAATACTCAGGAAGCCCCAAGCTGAGCTAACCCAGCCTACTTGCTAGGCGCCCCTTGCCCTATGGATAACTCAGTCACCTGAGCCCTCCTGTGGCTTCGCAATCTCTCTCAGGAGGCCCCAAGAAACAAAAGCTGTGCCTTTTGGTGTTTGCTGCATAAACATGAGGACCTCAGTTCAATCCTGTTTTTTTCTCATTCACGTTTCTGCCACTCAAGACTTCAGAGCTCTGGGTTGTGAGCCCAAACAAACCCCTCCTTCCCTCAGTTGCTGTTATCTTTTGTCCTTTGTCCCAGCAAGGGCATAACTAACTCAGCAAGGCTGCAGCAGGCAGACTCCTCATCTGCCTACTCCACTTCCCATGCTGGGGTTACAGGTGTGCCCCCATTGCGTCCATGTCATGAAAATCCAGCTCTATCATGAAAACTACAAATCTTAAGTCCCACTGGAACAAAGTCCACATACTATACACATCAGTTCAATAATCTCTGGGTCTGCCTCTCCAACTCTGGGATTGTAGGCATGTACCACCATAGCCGGCAACCATTTACCCTCTTTATGAACATTTGCGCTGTTTCCAGTGTCAGGCTGTGATAATTAAGGATGCTCTGAATATGTAGGTCTAAGTCTTTGTATGGACATTGGTTATTAGTTAGGAAACCACCCTTGAGTGAAGTGGATGATGAACATGAGTATGTTAAGCCTTTAAAGACTCTGCCAGCTCATCCTGTGAAGAGGTTGCAGTTTATGTTTCCACCAGCAGGTAAGAATGTTACTACCACCTTTTGGTATTTGTCAACACTTGTTATGATCTGTGTCAAACTTTAGCCATTATGTACTAATAGTTACTTAATTACATTTCGTTGTGGTTTTAGTTTGCATTTCCCTAATGGTTTATGCTGTCAAGCTTTTGGTTTGTTTGTTTGTTTTGTTTAGAGCCCTGGTGTTGCTAGGCAGTCCTGGCTGGCCTGGAACTCCCTTTGTAGACCAGGTTGGCCTTGCACTCTGTCTTGTCTACTTTTCTATTGCTGTAAAGAGACACCAAGGCCATTTCAAATGCATTCTCTTTGCTTTGACCTTGGGGTTCAAGATGTGAGCATCCAGCTGTTGTTCTAGCCACCATGACTGCTGTCCACTACATGCTGTCTGCTGTGTGCTCCCCACTGTCTACTGCCCGCTGCCTGCTGCCTTGATTCTGCCATCATGGACTCTAACCCTCCAGAGTGACAGAGTCCATCTTGGGGAAAGGCATCACCACAGGCAGGGAGAGCATGAAGGTAGGATCAGAAAGATGGATGATTATATGGCGTACAGGAAGAAGATTAGGGAGTAGGGTGGGGGATAGGGTATTCAGTGAGGCTGTAAACCTCAAAGCCCATCCTGAGTGATGTATTCCCTCCAGCAGGGCTCTATTCCTGGAGGTCTCACAACCTCCCCACAGAGCATCACCGACTGTGGACTAATTCAAATACATGAGCCTATCAGGGACATTTCTCGTTCAAACCCCCGTAACTGCTGAGTGTGCCTCCAGTCCTGGAAGCGTCTCCGTTAGTCCACTGAACATGGCGTTCTGTCTTCTCTGCTCTGCAGGGCTTCTGTGCATCAAGTCCACTTCAGACCCTAGGAGTTCCTCCAGCTCTGGCTAGAAAAACCTGATTTTCCTCTGCTGCTTTAAGGCTTTCCTTTGACTTTCGGCAGCTTTATTATAATCAATGTTGGTGATGGTGTGGATTTCCTTGGGTTGATCTTAACGAGTGTCCCCTGGACTGCTTTGATCTGGATGTCCGGTTCTTTCCCAAGACTAGGGAGTTTTTGCCTCGTATTATTTTTATACGTTTTGTTGTCCTTTTACTTCTTCTGATGCTGTACTTGATACTGTTTTCATTTCATGGACTTCCTCAAGCTCTTCTCACTTTTAAAACTTCATTCTAGTTTTTGCCTCTCTAGCAGTGTCGTTTCAAACAATCTACCCTTGGGCTTACCAATTCTTCCTTTTTCTTGCTGTAGTCTGTTTTTGAAACTTCCTATTGAAATTTAACTTAGTTTAATTTTTAGCTTCCAGCTTTCTGCTTTATTCTTTATTCGTTGATGGGTGTTTTAAAGCTAAGTCTCTAGAAGTGATATTTAGAGTTCAAAGGGTAAATGCATGTGTAGTTTAGTTATGTTAGTTCCTCTAGACACCCACTATTCCACAGCACTGTGCTGGATCCTGTGCCCAGCACCAAGTGTTAGAACGGCTGCTTCCTAAGGCCTTGCCCAAGGAACGTAGGTGGGCCTTTCAGTATTGTTTAGCTTGCTTCCCTAGCAGTGAACTTGAGCGCTCCTTTGTATGTTTGAGAGCCATTTGATATGCTTCTTGTCAGCCATCCACAGCTTCCCGCAGTTTTCTTCTGGTTGTTTGATCATTCATTCCTGAAATTACAGAGCTCTTTCTGAGTGAGGGATACGAGGTCTCATTGAAGACACATGTAAAAAAATGTTTTTATATGTTTGCAACGATTGAGCTGTGGATGTAGCTAGTGGTAAGGACCCTGCCATAGCAAGGCTTTGGGCTCAGTTCCCAGCAGGACACACACACACACACACACACACAGGGAGCACAGAAGCACATGCACACCCGTGCATACACAGACACGCACATACACACAGTTTGCAGCTACCTTTTAGCTTTGCTTTTTATAATTGTCTTTGCCAGAAAGACGCATGCACCCCACACAGTTGCATTGATAAACTCTTCATTTTCTTCTCTCTGGATGCTGGAGATTCTGAAGCTCCTCCTCATATGACTGCTGGACAGGCCTGCGCTCTTGTTTTATTTCAATATTTTCAGGGCTTCTTTCTTTCTCTTCATATTTCTGTTGCACTTGGAGATTTTATTCATTTGTTTAATCATTTGAGATGTGGTCTTGCTTTGTAGCTCAGGCTGGCCTCAAATTCAAGATCCTCCTGCCTCAGTCTCCCTAGCGCTGGGGTTTACAGGTGTGCAGTACACAGCAACACGCCCTGGTGAAATTTATTTTTATGTGTGAGGGATACCATCTTTTCCAAATGGCTGAACAGTTATCCCGGCATACTTCCTGCAAACCTTCATTGCTGCCCACGTGACTTAGGACACCGTCTTTATAATGCACTGATTTCTAGGCTTAGCTCATTCTATTTCTTTTTTCTTCTTTCCAGTGGTGTATCTACCATGTTGTTTTAACTATAACGGCTTTACACTATATGCTAACATTTTTCTTCCTTGGTTTGCTTGTTTTAGTGTATCCCTGTCTGCTCTTGCGTATCTTTCCTTTACTAAACCCTTGTCTGCCTCTGTAAGAGTTTGGATGGTATTGAGATCATGTTAATTTTACAAATTAGTTTAAGAAGTCTAACATTATTTATTTGAAAACTAGGTCTCACTGTATAGTGTTGGCTGGCCTGGAACTTCCTGTGTAGACAGCCCTGAACGCTGAGCATAAAGACACCCATAAACACACCCAGGCTAGAGTCTAACATCCTTAGGCCAATGAATCTCATTAACTCAGAACACAATTCCTAAGAACATGTTTTCTGTTAAAAAAGCAAGTCGTGGCATAGTGTTCATCAATAATATACTTCATTTCTGCCTCCAGGTTTCTGCCTTGAGTTCCAGCTGGCGTCCCTCCCTGATGGAAGGATACCTGGATGCATATGATAAAATACAATCTTTTTTTCTTTCGAGAAAGGGTTTCTCTGTAGCTTTGGAGCCTGTCCTGGAATTAGCTCTTTGTAGCCCAGGCTGGCCTCGAACTCACAGAGATCTGCCTGTGTCTGCCTCCCGAGTGCTGGGATTAAAGGCGTGTGCCACCACCGCCCGGCTCAAAATAAAATCTTTTGTCTCTAAGGTGCTGGTAGTCACCTTAGACTTATGGTATTAGGAAAATGGTGTTTTATCATAGCAACCAAAAACACTAAGCCATCAGTCAACAAAATATCTAGATGAATCTAGCTAGCTGCTCTGTCAGCCACCACTATCAGAACACTGACAGAGAAAAATCTCCTTAGCCATCCTCTTACTTCAAACTGTTTTCATTTTTCAAGCTTCCTTAGCACTGATTTTGTTCTGCCTCCTCCTACAAAGAGAAAGCAGAAGTTGTAGTGTGGGAACCCCCACAACTTCCCCATAAGAGCCATGGACAACTACCTACATTTCCACTTAGCATCTTTCTGTGCCGGTGAGGCGTTCTCCCCCAACCATCTGAGTCCTGCCCCCTCACTTGCTTGCTCTCTGGTCCTTCCAGCTTCTTTCCCCTTTCCACTCATGGCTGAGCCTTAGGGTCTAAGGGTCTAGCCTCTCTTATCTATCCTTGGCCTCCCTCTTGACCCTTCCCATTCGCAAAGTATGTCAGCCTGCTCAAATGGAGCACTAAAGACAGGGAGGGGCCAAGGATGTGGCTTAGGGGTAGAGCGCTTTCTTAGGATGTGCAAGGTCTTCGGTTCAATCCTTACCCCCCAGAAAAGTCAACCAAGTCATCAACAGTAACAAGACCACACACCTCCTTCCTCTTAATGACCATACTTCTCTTCTCTTCTCTTCTCTTCTCTTCTCTTCTCTTCTCTTCTCTTCTCTTCTCTTCTCTTCTCTTCTC
>JABTXL010001457.1:2869102-2892664 GCA_025134845.1 Neodon shergylaensis
GACTGGCATGCGTGGTAGTGCCATGCTATAGACTGGCATGCGTGGTAATGCCATGCTGCAGACTGGCATGCCCGGTAGTGCCATGCTGTAGACTGGCATGCGCGGTAGTGCTATCACAATTTAAAGCCAAATTTGAAGCAAGCTTTAATTAGATACCCGCCAAGTGAATAGACTCTGGCCAATTTCACCTCTGCTTCCCCAGAAAAATGATCCTGAATCAAGTTTTGCAGTGGTAATTACTTCCCATCAGGTCCAATCCCAAGTGTACACCCTGACGTATTTCCTGCCTGTGAACCTCCGCCCACGTGTGATCAAGCGCACCTGTTTGCAGATGGATCAAACAAACTTGTTTAGGGGAGTGAAAATGTGCCTTGTTCTCTCCCATAAACAACAGCTTCCAGAATTTCAGGAACTGTCTGTCCTTGGGCAAGGGGCTTGCAGACCAGAGGCATTTTTGTTTCACGGATTTCTTAGGCACAATAATTACAACTTCAGACGGAACTGGCTCTCCCAAACCAAGCAGCACACACTCATATCCCTCTCCTGACTCTCCTAAGTTATGATTGCAGCAATTCCCGAGATTCCAAAGTTCTCATTGCTGTGGGTCACTGAACGATGATGTCTGAAATCAGCAGCAGGCTGGTGCTGAGAGGCACAGAACTAGAAAGTATTTTGGAAGAGACATAAATAGTAGGTGCAGAGGCAGTCAAGGCCACGTCAAGTCTGCTGGGGAAAGAAGATGGCGCGAGACTGTAGGGCTGACAAAGAGCGAGAGCAGGAGATGCCAAGATGGGGTCCCTCTGTACCTCTGAGAGTTAGGGGTTTCATTACATGAATTCATTGCTTATGCACGTGACTCTCATCAGATAGAATCACCACGTGCATGAGCACAGGACCATGTATGTGAGCTTATATGAAACATGGAGAATGGTTTACCAGTCAGGACTCTCCACTTCTGGCTCTGCCCCGAGTTCTGTTGTCTTATTGGCCCCATGGAACAAACAGCTGTTATGCCTTCATGCTGCCGTGGGTAGAGCCTTGTGCTGTGCCTTTTCTACCATAGTGGATCACAGCCCTGGAACTATGAGCCGATTAACCCTTCCTCCCTTCAATTACCCCCAGCAGGAGTTTGCCTCAGTGATGTAAAAAGTTGATGCCCCATTTCTAAATTCATGTGAAGAGTTTTTGTATCCTCCTTGTTCTTTTTTTTTTATTGTAAATAAATTTTTATTTAAGGGATTTGATTCCATTGCTCTCCATCCTGAGTCACGTGGTTTCCAGATTTCTTTCACTCTATCTGATTGTACTCTTTAGCCCTGCCTTTTGTTCTCGTCTCTCCTTGAATTTAAGCCAGAACACTCATGACTAATTCAGTTTTTCACCGTAACAATTCTGGTGCCTTCTTCAAACCAATTTACTTTAGGAACCATTTAAAACCAGGCCTCTCACTTGTTGACACCCAGTGTGTTTGAAGAGTTCTGCTTACTCAGGACAGTGAACTTAGTTTTCATAACTGGAAATCCAATCTTAAAATCCTCCTTGTTCTGTCTTTAAGTTCCTACCTGGCAACCGTACCCATCTGTATGTTCCCTGTCGTTTGTCCACACGTCATTCCCAAACCATTTACCACAGCTTTCCTAGCCTGAGATCAATATACCACAGGATACACACCATGCAAAAGGTCCGCAAGGTCACGGTCATAGTCAACACCTTCCTTGAGGCAGGCTTGCTACACGGCTTCTCTGTCTCACCAAGACTATTGCATCTCCCTTCTTACAGAAATGCTCGTGCTGGCGTTTTCTTTGTTTTCCTGTTTCCTTACATTCTCGCTCTAATTGGTCCCTGGATTCTGTCTATTTGAACTTTCGAATATTCATTGCAACCACAGAAGTCACGTGTCTTCTCACTCCTAGACTCCAGGAGTTTCCCAATCTAAGGTAGTGTGGGAAGCCTTTCTTCTCTGTCCATCATGCTTGTTCCTGCATGCTTCTGCCAGCTTGCCTGTCCTAAACCCCGGGTTTCCTTGTGTCATGCTCCTTATCTATGATATTTCCTGACCTGTCCAAGAACAAACCAAATCCTTGAATCTGGATTCAAGGCCTTCTACAACTTGACCTCAGGCTTTCTTCTCTAAAATTTGTTTTTATTTTTTTTGTGTTTCACCTGTGTGCAGTTACCCAAGAAGGCCAGAAGATGAAGCCAGGAAACAGACTAAAGATCTGCAATGTATTTTTAGCAAGCTACTTTGCTGTCAGTGGTGGTGGTCTTAGCTAGGAAATAAAATACAAAGGAGAGGCTCACACAGATTTGCAGAAGATGCAGGACAGCTTATTTGGAGCGAAGCGACAGTGCAGGCTGTAGAGGGAGACCCTGTCCAGGCTGACAGTGGGCCACTTGAGTGATTGTCCTCAAGGATCCCAGTTACTATTTGAGATTCATTTTTATGCGAAGAGAAGGAGCTGATTACTAAAGGGCAAAGTTTGGGTACCAGGTTAGGTCACACATGATCGATTTTCTTACTGCACATGACCCTACCATGCATGGATTTTTCTCACGTTGATCACGCATGTGCAGTTGGCAGTGATGTATGGTGCTGAGCAGTGCGTGACCACCGAGGGCTTTTAATGTGCTGTAAAAACCACTCCTTTTAGAATTACCATGAAAATGCTCAATTAATGATTCCATATTGATTTCATACGAGCTGAATCTAAAAGTTTATCTGGTGAGTGTGGTGGGGCCCAAATGGGCCCATGTATTTGGATACTTGGTCTCCACTTGGTGGCACTGTTTGGGGAGGTTATGAGTGGAGCCTTGCTGGAGGATGGGTGCCCCCGGGGGTGGGCTTTTTATAGCCTTCCATACTTCCTGGACACTGCTGCTAAAGATATGATCTCTCAGCCCCTGCTCTTGCCACCATGACATCCTGCCGTTGTGCGCTCTCTGCCTCCGGAACCATAGACTAAAATAAACTCTTTCTTTATAAGCTGCATTTGCTGTGCTATTTTATCACAGCAACTAAAACAGCTAATGCAGAGGGAGTATGTACACAGATCAAAATGATAGGAGATATACATAAACATCACATGTGATATGTATGAGCTGTCACATACAGTGAGAGCCATGTGTCACTTAAGGAAGAGGCTACACTGTCAGAGAGAGCAGATGCTTAGGGATACTGGTGACCTCCTAGGCAGAACAGAGCAGCGTAGGAATTGAACCTCTGCCTGACCCCTTCTCAGGTCCCTGTCATGACATGTAGCACATTCATGTTGCTAAGTAGACAGGCTGAAGCAAAAAAACGCTGTTTTAAATCAATAATGTCCCCACGCACAGAGGGCGCTAGTGACCTTCAAGAATCTTGCCCCTGGGCCTTGTCTGATACTTTCAGTGTGCAGGAGTTGACGGCTGGTAGCCCCAGGCAGAGGAGCAGACAGCAGAAACACATACCAGACTCTCAAAATGTTTATTTGTACCAAATATCTAGCAGGAGTTCTGAAAAAATCATGAGTTAAGCACACTTTCACAAAGATAGGCTACTTAAAATATAGTTGAGACAATTAAAAAAAAATTCTCTCATGTGTGCAGAAGAAAGAGCCAGTAAACAAAACAAAAAGAAATAAGAACAAAAACCCAAGTTCTAGATAGCATATTCCTCCCTGCTCTTCTCCAGGCTGATGCTCTGGGACAACTGTGGGACTAGGGGGTTCCGGAGTACAGGGCCATCACACTGCCAAGAACACACATCTCAGTGGGGAGGTAGCGTGGGAGGATCTGAGATGTTCAAGTTCATCCACTGCTCCACAGTGAGATCCAGGACATTTGGTGTCTGTGAGACTCTAACACAACAAAAAAAAAAAAAAAACAAAAGCCAAAAAAAAAAAACAAAAAAAAAAACAAAAAAACAAAACCAGAACACCCATGTGACTTGCAGAGGAATTCTATGTTCCAGGCAGGGAGGTCTCTGGAAATTGCAGATCCGGGACACTGGAGGTCGCTACTGTCAGTTCTTAGACCTCACCTAGGTCTAGAAATAGGTGTTCTCGTGGTCTGAGTTGTTCAGCTGCAGGTATTCCAAGGAGCCTTTTTTGTAGCTGGCCACCCGTGTGGGCCTCCGGCTCTTCACGCCCGAGGCCTCTCTCTTCTGTAAGGAGCTGACAATCATGTCTGAAAACTCTGCCTGCAGGCGCTGTTGGTTCTCCCTGGAAAGCATGTGGGGAGAGAAAAAGTTGTCAGCCATCCACGCGGAACGTCCCTTAGCTTCAGACCTTATCCAGTGGGTGCCTGTTCCATGCTACACACAGGAAATGCGGGGAGTACAAAATCACCATTGCCGTCCACGATTCCAGGGAACCGGCTTTCCCGCCCTGTGTCAGTGTAAGGTATTGTAGACAGAAAATGGGTCTTTCTCTTTCAAAGTGAAACATGTTAGAACTGGGGAACATGGCAGAAGAGCCACCGAGATCCAGAACAGAAACGAGGGAGCCCAGAACTCTACCACACAGCCCTGGAAACACACGGTTACCCACATAGCCATGAATGTGGGGGTTTGTATGGAGAGGGCTCAGGATGACAGTGGGTCTCCAATGTTTAGAAGGATCTGGGCAGTTCTAGTTTGAAGCCAGGCTTCCCAGGTTGACTCGGCTTGCCTTCTGTCTGCTAGCCAATAGGCCTCTGAACGAGAGGGTCTCTCCTGCAGCCAAAGCCACCACAACAGCCACAGGGCGAGGGCAGGAGGCTTGCTAATGGACTGGACAATCTGAGTCTCCTTCATAACTGAAACCTGCTGGCTAGACAGGAAATCTTCCTATCACAGGGCTAATGCAGACTCCATGGTAAGACCTAGCACTGTGACTTTAGGCGAGGCTGGTGCCTTCCTCTTTAGGGACACTAGTGGACAGAAGGAGGCAGGAGTGGAAATGCAGAGAGCCTCTCTGCTTCCAGCATTTTCTACCCTTGTTATTGTTGTTGTTTATTGTGTATGGGTGCTTTGTCTGCTTGTGTGTCTTGTACCATAGGTGTGCCTGCTGCCCAGGTGGCCGGAAGGGGGTATCTGGAAGTAGAGATACTGATGGTTGTGAGCTGCCATGTGGGTGCTGAGACTCAAACCTGGGTCCTCTGGACTCAAGTGTTCTGAAACAACAACTAGTGCTCTCAACCTCTTGTAGGGTTGGGCCAGCCCCTCCTTGGGGGGCGGGCTTGCCTCGGGCGAAGGTTTACTTATAAATCGGGCACGCTGCCTCCCGCGTGCCCCTTCCTGCTTCCTGTCCTCCATCATTTCCCCTTTTTCTGTTTTTTTTTGAAGAAAGAGTTTTCTATTACATGGCAACAAGCTAAGGAGATTGTAAAGAAATGCCCTACTTGCTCTTTCTATAACCAAACGCCACTGCCAGCAGGGGCTAATCCAAAGGGCACCCATAGGAATGAAATCTGGCAGATGGATGTGTTCCACTTTGCAGAATTTGGCAAATTGAAGTATGTTCATCACACCATTGACACTTATTCAGGCTTTCAGTGGGCAACTGCTTTAAGTTCAGAAAAAGCTGATTCAGTAATCACTCATTTATTAGAAGTCATGGCTATCATGGGTATACCTACACAAATAAAGACGGATAATGGTCCTGCTTATGTCTCTAGGAAAATGAAATGGTTTTTTGATTATTACAATATCAAGCATGTTACAGGTATACCATACAATCCTACAGGTCAAGCAGTCATAGAAAGATCTAATCGAACTATAAAGGATATGTTGAACAAACAGAAAGGGGTGGAAAACACCCCCAGAAATAGGTTACATAATGCTTTGTTAACCTTGAATTTTCTCAACGTTAATGAGAAGGGATCAACGGCTGCAGAAAGACATTGGATAATGGAAAAGTCTACTGAACTAAATCAACCAATTTATTTCAAGGATGTGCTGACCTCACAATGGAAGCCGGGAGATGTGCTGCGTTGGGGAAGGGGTTTTGCTCTTATCTCCACAGGTGAGGAAAAGTTGTGGATACCGTCAAAATTAATAAAGGTTCGGTTTGAAGAAGAAAAGCCACTTGGAAAAGATAAATAACAATTAATTCACAAGGATGGCGAGCATACTGATGGTAAGGAATACAGATAGGTTGGGGGCAGGGTTCTTTTCTTATCTCCACAGGAAAATACTCATCTTCAAAGAATTAAAGAGACCCTGAATTTAATTACTGATGGATGGAAACTAATTACTACCCACTAAGGATCCACAATAAAATTCTATACATTCTGTAAGTATTGATTTTTTATATATATATACATATGTTTTATTGAACACTTCTTTATAAATATGTAGAGCTGGTTTTGGAGTTGGACTATGGCTCAGTCCCTCTTCAATTCCAAGCCTGTTGATAAGAGATATCTCAGAGTTTCTGTCTCAGGTCAGGAGTCATGAAATGGGACAGAATAAGAATAATTATATACTTGATAAACTTTCTTTGCCTTTCCTCATATCTGTGTCTTTCTTTATATGTCAGTATATGTCCTTGTTGTTAATGTTTAAACTCCCCATAACAAGCAACAAATTTTCCTACAGTAATCTTTGAAGTTTCCAGGATGAAGATGGGGCCCCACAACATCAACTCAATCTGGTTTTTATGACGTCATGAATATTTTTTTAAGCGCTAATTTTAGACCTGTTTTTTGGTACCAACTACATGAGTCAATTTCGAATGGTGCACATTTTTGACAACACTCTGGCCGGACCTTCTCAAAACGCTCAGAGACTAGTTATAATTTTCTTAGGTCAAAGGTTAATTTGGGAATTTTACCATCATTTGATTTCACAGGAGTCCCTAAGAAGAACGTCGCCCCCATGTCAGCTAGAAGCAATTTTAGAGGACAACGTCCCCTCTCCCAACAGAGTTTGCCCTCAGGGTTAGGGACATCTTTTATTGATTGGTTTAGGGTTGAGGGGATGGGGAGATTTTTTATGGAATTAGGAAAAAAAATGGGGGGGATTAACTGGTTTGATGGGATGATTGGTATTTGTGATTTACTGTTTTTAGAAAATTGTATTGGTACTGTTTCCTGTATATTGATATATTGAATATTGAATGTGAGTGTTCCTACCTCTATTTTTGTATAAGAGTATGCTTATAACTTTGTCTATATTGTATTGATACATCTACCATATCACAATGTACATTTCTACCTCTGATACTATTTATGTTATAACATTGTTTACATTTGATATGTAATGACATTGTTTACAGGTGAAGATCATTGTCTTCATATATTGCACAGTTGTTTATTCTCTTAGTCTTCAAGTTAGATAGGTATTGAGAATTATATGTTTGTCATGTTTATTTTTAGGTTAATCAGGTCTTCTAGATACATAGAGATTATATTTAGTATAGATAGTATAATCTTCAGCCTCTTTAAAGAGCTGTAGAAAATGGCCTTTAATCTAACCTAGAATTCTGTGCCGACGAGACACAATTACTCCTGGCAACACCACTCTACTCCCGAGAGAACGTTGAGCACCAAAGACACTCTACAGGGAGCTTGTCTTCTTGGCAGAACTGGCCTTTGGGTTAAGAAAAGCCCCTACCTCATCTACTGACAAAGTTATGAAACAGGATTGTCTTATCTTGCCAAGACAGGGTAGGATAGTTCTAAGAAAGTTCCTTGCATTTGATAATGGTATGTCAGTTATGTTAGGCCTTAGCCAAAGTTGGTTGACTCAACATTACAAACGAGACTTTGGGTGATTGCCCAGGTAGTCAGTTGTGTCTGTAATTTGTGGCACATTTGGATATCTCTCATTTGTTAAGTAATATTTATTCCCTTCTCAGATCTTTGACGGAGTTGAAGATTATATAATTGTAGTTACTCTCTACATTATTTAGACTCCTTGAGATAGAATGTCTAGCAAAACTTTTGTTCTCAGTATTGTTTGTTATATTTATTATTTGTTATTATTGTTTATAGTTGTATTTGGTTTAGTTCTGTCTTATTTAGACAAAAGGGGGAGATGTAGGGTTGGGCCAGCCCCTCCTTGGGGGGCGGGCTTGCCTGGGGTGAAGGTTTACTTATAAATCGGGTGCACTGCCTCCCGAGCGCCCCTTCCTGCTTCCTGTCCTCCATCAACCTCTGAGCCATCTCTTCAGCTCCTGTGCTCTGTTCTTGTAAGGGGCAAACAGGCATGGTGTGAGCTCCCAGCTGCCTTCTTTTGTTCCCAGCAGGGCAGGAACACAACCCCAGCTTTCTGAGACTTCCTGAGCAGAATGTGACCAGCTTTCCACCAAGCGGAAGAGGCTTGCATCTTTATGATTTTCATTTCTGTGTATTTCTGTGTGTGAATGTGTGCCCTGTGTAGTGCCTGTGGAAGCCAGAAAGTATCCGACCCTTTGGAAGTGGAGTTGCAGGCATTCATAACCGGATGCGGGTGTTGGGAAACACACTCATGATATGGGAGTGATTTCTTTCTAATCTGTTGCTTTCATTGGTTAATTAATAAAGAAACTGCCTTGGCCCATTTGATAGGCCAACCCTTAGGTGGGTGGAGTAAACAGAACAGAATGCTGGGAGAAAGAAGCCGAGTCAAGCAGTCGCCATGATTCTCCCACTCCAGACAGACACAGGTTAAGATCTTTCCTGGTAAGCCACCTTGTGGTGTTACACAGAATATTAAAAATGGGTTAGATCAATATGTAAGAGCTAGCCAATAAGAGGTTAAAACTAATGGGCCAAGCAATGTTTAAAAGAATACAGTTTCCATGTAATTATTTCAGGGCATAAGCTAGCCATGCGGAAACCGGGGTGGCAGGAATGCAGCCCTACAACTCCATACAATACACTCATGTCCACTGAAAGAGCAGCAGGTAGTCTTAGATGCTGAACCAACTCTCCAGCCCCCAGATTTATTTTATTTCTAATTATGGGTAGATGGAGGTGGGGTGGGGTGTATTACAGTATTCACAGAATCCAGAGGAGGGCATCAAATCCCCTGGGACTGGAGTTACAGAACCAAGGGGATGGGAACTGAACTCAGGTTCCCTGATCACTGAGCCACCTCTCCAGGGGCCTCCCCCTCCCTTTGCATTTGAGACAGTGTTAATGTAGATTAGCCTGGCCTCAAAACCACAGAGATCTACTTGCCTCTGTCTCCTGAGTACTGGCATTAAAAGTATATGCCACCACACCTGCAAATCAAGTTCATTTTAAGGAAGACAAACTGTTTACAATATGACTGGATGAGGCATGGTGGCATATGCCTAGAGAAAGCCAGCATTTGGGAGACTGAGACAGGAAGACTGAGAGGTGGAGGCCAGTCTGGGGTACATAGTGACCTTGTCTCAGTCTGAGTGTCCCTGTGTGTGTGTGTGTGTGTGTGCGTGTGTGCACACACGTGCGCATGTGCGTGTGTGTGTTCACATATCATATACTCTATTTCATCTATCAATCTATCCTCTTGCAGCTACATCATTGGCACAACCGGAAATCAACCTTAGGAGGACAGAAGCAAAGGAAGAAGTCAGTGAAACAAAACAAAACCAAACTCAGCTAAATAAGAAGAGAATCTCTTCTAGGTCTAGAGAAGCCTCCTTCCCCTTTCCCAGGTGGAGCCTCCCTGGGAAAATGGGACAGGAGTAGCCGGGTGTGACTTCATTGAGAACACACATCTGACTGACTCATGAGGGAAGTAAACCTAGGGCTCCAGAGCAGCAGAGGTTGTGCGTCTTCTGGGTCACCGAGTCTCAGGAAGATACAGGCACTCAGGACACTCCAGTTCAGCAGCTGGAGAAGGGAACATTCTAGACTTTCTTGTGTCCCCAGGCACTTGTCAGGTTAAATACCTCTAAATAGCATAAATGGGCCGCCTGACCCAGGACTTCCGGGCTTCTCTCCCTCTTTTAGCCTGATCCAGGACTTCCAGCTCCTCTTCCCCCCGCTGGACCCCGGGCTCCCAGCTCCTTCCCCTCCCCTCCCCCACCCCTGCTGTACACCGGACTCCCAGTTCCTCTTCCTCCCTGCTGACCCCCGACTCCCAGCTCCTCTCCCTCCCCACTGCCCCCGGCTCTCAGTTCCTCTCCCTCCCCGCTGGACCCAGGGCTCCCAGTTCCTCTCCTTCCCCGCTGGACCAAGGGCTCCCAGCTTCTCCCCCTTCCTGCTACTCCTGAAGCTTACACTGTGGGTGGGGTTGGCAGGTTGTACTCTTGGTCCTTCATCCCAGTCAGCCAGTATGTGGTCTCTGTTCCTCTTCCCTAGTGAGACAAAAGGAGGTCCCATGAAGGTGCTGTTCTCACCCACAGCCCCGTGGTGGCACCAAGAGGCACACCCCTCCCCCCCCACTGCCCATCACATGGCACATCCCTAAAATTTAGAAAAAAATTAAGAAGTCTCACCAGGCTGGTCTTTTTACTTTCCTTTTCATTCCCTTTCTGTTTTTGAAAATTTATGATGTATATTAAATAACTAATTATTTTATTTATTTGGAGGCAGGATCTTACACTATGGTCCAGGCAGGTCTGGCTCTCACCATGTATGCCAGGTTGTCTCAAACTCATAGCAGCTCTCCTGGTTCAGACATTGAGTACCACAATTTCAGATGTGAGCCCAGCCAGACAGGCTGTTTTCAAAATAGTTTTCTTTTTCCCAAGAAGATATTTCAGATTATAGTATAGCAACATTTTAAGACCCCTACCTTAAAAACGAAGACATTCAGGCCCAAGGAGATGGCTCCTTTAGAAACATGAGGACCTGAGTTCCCCAGTGCCCCAGTACAAAGTGGGGTGCAGCATATGTCTGTGGTGTAGGAGGGTCTTCTTTCCATGTGTTGCTTTCATTGGTCAAATAAATTCTCACTACAACATGTCTGTAACTCCCACTCTGGGGAGCAGGGACAGGTGGGCTCCTGGAGCTCACTGAGCAACCAGTCTAGGGAAATCAGTGAGCTCCGGGTTTAGTGGGAGAGCCTGTCTCAGGAAGTAGGGTGAGACCAGCAGGGCAGAACGCACAGACAGTGCTTGTCATACTGGCAGGGCTTAAAAGGCACTTGCCACGAAAGCCTGACAGCCTGAGATTGGTCCCTGGGCATGCTCAGAGGGGAAAGAGAGACAACACACTCCACAGGATGTTCTCTGGTTACACAGACACACAGACCCACCAATAATAAAAAATAAAATTTAGAACTTAAATAAGGCTTAGAGCAACTGGAGATGACACCCAGTTTTGACATCTGGCATCTACACATTACACACAAGAACATATTCAACACACATGCAAAGTAAAGTTTAGAAAAAGGAGAGATGTGTTTTGATTCTGCCGTGCTAACAAGCATATCAGTTTCCACTGTGTGTGTTTTCTTTGTTTTGATTGTGTGTGTGTGTTTAAGACAACACACATGTGCTAGTCAGAGCCCAACTATCTCCTTCCAGCATGTGAGACTGCTGTCCGGCAGACAGCCTTGGCAGCAAGAACCGCCTCTCTCCAGCTCTGTGTGTCCTTTTAACCTTTTACAACAAAGTTTTGAGACAAAAATTGTTGCCCCAGTTTCATTATCTTGGCGTGTAATTACAAAAACATGTGCCATAATAAGCACCTGGAAATAACATTTGCTCATGGTGGGTGAGTAGGCGGGGCTAGGATACAAATGGATACTTACACGAAATTCCATTTTTGCTAAGTTTTATATCTAAGGAGATCAGATGGGTTTAGATTAAGAGAGTATTCATAGCACTTTATTTTTTTTACAAGACTATAAACAGCATTTTAGAGGAATGATTGCAGATTAGTAAATTTATTTGTAGAAGACTCAAAAACTGAGTGTGTTATTAGACAAATTTTATGTAAAATGTGACATTTCCCAATTTGCAACTGCAATTACATGGCACAGAATTTATGGGTCCTAGTGACAAAAACAGTGTCTGGTCAGTTGTCGGCTTCAGACCAACAGTGAAAAGATTCTGATCATTTTAAAGAGCATCTGAGAGGGGACAATTGATGGCGTCACAGGGCAGCAGGTAAAGTGCTTGTCATACTGGCAAGAGGACCAGGGTCTGAATCCTCAAAACCCACATAAATGCTGGGTGGGTTTTCTTCCTACTCATAACTCCAACCTCAGAAGACAGAGAAGCCCCAGGCCAGCCCGGCCATCTAGACGAACTGTATCTAGTCAGTTCTAGATTTGAATGGGAGACTCTGCTTCGGAAAATGAAGGGGAGTCCCAATATTGCAAGTGTACACACATGTAAGTGTGCTCTCACACATGTACGTGTATCCAACACACATACACAAGAGAGAAAAAGTGAGACAGAGCATTGAAAACCTATAGCCTCGATCCACAAACATCCGTGTGTCATAAACATCAGAATGCCTGTTCTGTTCATTCAGAGAGTCTCAGGAGGCCCAGCAAAGTGTCTGAATTCCTGCAGTTCAGCAAGAACTCAGTAGTGAGGAGTACCCACATCTTGGTAGCCAATGGTCCACAGCTTCAGAATGGTAAAAGCAGCTGTCGAGACAGCTATAGTAAAAAATGAGCAAATGAGTTTTGACTTCAGTAAATCCTGACTGGTTTGAGCTCTCGGGTTAGGAGGAGCAACTAGGGACACATGTGAATATAGGTGGAGGAAATGGTAGCAGTGTTTTGATGCTGTCATTGGTTTTTATTATTTAATTATTTTTAGATTTATTTATTTTCCTTTATGTATATGGTTGTTTATACCTGCTTGTATGTATGCATAGTGTGTGCATGCAATACCTGTGGAGACCCAGAGAGGGCACCAGATCTCTTAGAACTGGAGTTACAGATGGCTGTGACCCACCATATGGATGTTGGGAATTGAACCTGGGTCCTCTGCAAGAGCAGCCAGTGCTCTTAACCTCTGAGCCACCTCTCCAGCCTGGGAGCAATGCTTTATAGCATACTGGTCCCAGCACAGGGTATCTAAAGGGCTTGCTGGAGCACAGAGCAGTCTGGATTCACAGCTTGGATGGAAGTTCTTTCTCTAGTGATGATGGATGGAGGTCCTGCAGGGAGGAAGGGAAGGGTTCTTCCCCTTTGTCTTTTCTAACTTTCTTGGTGGAGGGTCGCACCTGGCCTGCATGTGTCTGAGTGCTTGCGGGTCACATGTGGCCCGTATGTGTCTGCGTGCTTGCTTGCAAGCGTCTGCCGTCTCCTTACCTTTAAGTACGTTTCTCCCCTCACTTCGTACAGGAACTGGCAGTCTGTTCTCTTCAGGATGGCTATCGTGGAGCTGCTCATGTGGATCCGCAAGGCTGGAAACACAAACCAGACCAATGAACGTTCCCCCGTGTTGACGTCTGCTGTGGCCACATTGGTTTCCGACTCTCAGTGTCAACAGCACTCTAAGCATCTCCTCCATTGTGGAGAAACACACACAGCTGTTTTAGTGAATGGGCCTTTAAAAACAGCGTCAGTGAGAAGAGAAAATACTACCCACGTAGGTAGAAGGGTCTGGCATTGTGTTTTTAGGGTTCTGAATGCTGTCACTCCTAACAGCTAAGGTGCTGCAAACAAGGTGAAGATTTGGGTTCTGGGTTTCTTCAAAACTTTCCTCTTCAACAGCACTATTATCTTCTGACAAACAAGTGAGGAGGGAGTCCCACCTAAAGGCCCATTGATAGATCCTCAACAGCCACACCGCAGCCATGACAGTGGCCAGAATAGCGGACACTCTCCGTGGACCAGAGGACTGCCAAGTGCATAACGCCACATCATCCAAGTCCTGTCCAGAAGCCCTCCTAACAAGGGATTCATCTCATCCTCTGTGTTCCTCTTCCTGAGGCCGTGAGAGATGGAGTAACTCCCCCAACATATGCAAATGATGGTTTGTATTTTAGTCTAAGTCTGTTTGACTCTCACCTCGTTCTTTTCTTGATGATTTGATTTTGTGGTACATGCTAAGAACACATTGCCAGTTTAACTACCAAATTCTTTCCTGGGTCCTGCTTTCGTCAGCTTTTAGATATCACCGGCCACTGCTTTTCTTCCCTCTACTGTACATTTTTTTGTTCTTATCACTATTATTAATATTGATAGAGCATCTACTGCATGTTTATCACTATCATTAATACTAATTGAGTGTCTACTGCATGCCGTGCAGGGTTCCTCAATTCTGCCAGACACACGCCTTAGAAAAATGTCAAGGGCTGATCCAAACTGAAGAGGAACCTGAAAGCTTGTGCACTAACAAATTCCTAGAACAAATCAGTTTCTAGAGAAATCAAATAAACAGAAAAGGTGAAGCCAAGTCAGGGTGTGTCTGGTCCATGTCTTTCCCAACAGAGACCACACGATTTACACAGATCTATCCTAAAGTTCATGGTTAGTACAGCTAGAACATGCCTGAATTCATTGCACGTGGTCCAAAAATACAGAAACAGTCTAAGGCTGAAGGAAAAAAAGGCTAAAATAATCAGGGTAAATACAACAAAATCAAACATGGCGAGTCTGCTAACACAGCCTCAATCAAGTCTAGCCCATGTGAGGGTCACCTGCCTTTCGCTGACACTTAGCACCTCACCATGATATAGTGAATTCTACAAGTGCATTTGCTGGAAGAGAGAATCTCTGTTCTTTTTTTTTTTTTTTTTTTGGTTTTTCGAGACAGGGTTTCTCTGTGGTTTTGGAGCCTGTCCTGGAACTAGCTCTTGTAGACCAGGCTGGTCTCGAACTCACAGAGATCCTCCTGCCTCTGCCTCCCGAGTGCTGGGATTAAAGGCGTGCGCCACCACTGCCCGGCAGAATCTCTGTTCTTTAAGGAAAGCAGCAACCCCCCTTCTTACGGAGGCCGGTGGATTCCATCCTAGAGGCAGTGTTGACCGTATCTCCAAATAGGCAATAACGAGGCATCTTGATCCCCACAACACCGGCAGCACAGGGGCCTAGAGCGAAGGACGAAGAGGAGCATCATTGCACTTTGAAGAATGGAGCTGGGATGCGTGAGCCTCTCTCACAGTCAGGTTGTGAGGCTGAATACTTCAATGCATGGAGACACGGCTGAACACATGTGTGATTCTTCTAATGAATGAATGCGTCCTTTCAGGTTTGGCTTATAGCAAAGAACACTCATATTTTCACTGAACACAATAGCATCAGAGGTTCAGGTCACAAAAACGCCAACATTTAAAAATCAAGGGCTCTCAAGAAGGGCTCAGACGACCCCACAGCTTGCCTGCTGTCCTGAGGCACACAGCCCTGAACTCCAGATTGCTAGAAGGAACCGCAGAGCCGAAGACACAGTTACCCATGTTTGTGCCTATTTCTAGGACTGGCGGCATATCATGGAACACTCAGAAGACAAAGACTTGGCAGAGTCTTTTGTAAGCATCCTAGACCACACAAATGCGGCTAGATTAAGTCTGTGGCACAAGGATGTTCTCACATGCAGAACAAGAACCAAGAAAAGAGTTGCATTATAGCATCATGGGTGGGCGCCAGGGGCTTCCATCCCTTAAGCATACACAGCCACTGTCTTGGTCAGAGCGGCTATTGATGTTCCTTTATAGAAGGATCCTTAGACCCTTATCTGAGATTCAGCCCCTCCCTCTTTCCATCCTTCTCTTTCTCCCTTCCTCCCTTCCTCCCTTCCTCCCTCCCTCCCTCCCTCCCTCCCTCCCTCCCTCCCTCCCGTGTCTTTCTCCCAGCTGTCGTTCTGCCCTAGTTGCATGTGATCCAGGGAGATGCTACAGTATTTATGTATGAGGTGGGAGACATATTGAAGCAGGGACACCATCTATGTCACAGTAAGAAGCCATCATCCTGAGGACTTTTGAGTGATGTGGTTATTTGAGGTCACCCAAACTCTTGTAAGAAAACCCAATGAACGACTTCCTGGCCCACCAAGCTCTCTCTGGTAGCTGCCCTAAGTAGATGTTCCTGTCTCCCCAAGAAAAGTTAATGTGACCGTTGGGAAGAAGGGTCATCGCATCAGGGTTTGCAGGGACGACTGGATGCAGAGTTAAACATCAACACGTGAACTGAAGACTGGCTCTCCAGCTAGGGCAGTGGTTCTCAACCTAACTAATGCTGAGCCCTTTTAATACAGTTCCTCATGTTGTGGTGGCCCCAAACCATAACATTATTTTTGTTACTTTTTCATAACTGTAATTCTGCTACTGTATGAATCATAATGTAAATATTTGATATGCAGGATGTCCTATCCATTGGGCCTGTGTGTCACATGTTCTTTTTCCATCCTCTGTTGTTGGACACCTAGGCTGGATACGAGTTATCCTCCAGCTATGTATTTCTATAAGACTGACCCCTTATCTTCTCAAGTCTCTATATTCAAGGCTGTAAACTAAACTGGAGGCCTAGGCTGCTCCCTACCTTGAGTCTCTCACCTCTGCTTTCTCTCCCCCACCTCATTTTTTCAGACGGCCTCCAGCTTGAAGCCTTCCTGACTAGGCCTTGTGGGGCGAGGATTCGGAGCTGGCGCTGTCCCATCAACCTCACTTCTGTTTTCTGTCTGTAGATGCTCCCTGTCCATATTGCCTGCTGAAGCACTTTGGATCTGAAGGACACCATCTGTGAGTTGTTCTTTCTTAAGTAAACTCATTAGTTTGGTCTGGAGTCCAGGGCTACCACCGTGTGTTTTCTGTGGAGTAGGTATAAATGGTGGAGGAATCGGCCCAGCTGTTTTCCTCCAAACCGCATATTTTTAAGACAGTATTTTTCCTTTTCTAAAAATGATTTTACTTTTCATTCCGTGCACGCATCCATTTCGTGTGGGTAGGTGCCCATGAACACAGGCACTGGAGGGGACCGGAAGAGGACCTCAGATCTCCAGGCTGTGAGCCGCCCAGCATGGTTGCTGGGAGCTAAACTCAGGTGCTCGCCAAGTGTAGTGTACTTTCCTCACCGTTAAGAAATCGCTCCAGCCCCAGGATTGCACTGTTCTAACGGGAGATGAACAGGAAGTTGGGACTGTGCGCCGGAAGGCGATAAGTGAGACAGTAGATGTGATGACTTCACTGGAAGTTCAGAATGTCTGCCACGACAGTACTATCCGTGGTGTTGTTTCAAGTGTTCTCTAGGAACTGGGTCTAACTGTGCCAAGACGTGTAATGAATCCCACATTTTGCACGCAGAGTTTAAGGAGTCTTTGATGAAAAGCAAATCATGTCAAGATGCTCTCGTGTGCTCTGCTGTGAGTAACTCCCACTTGCTAGGACGCCCAACTCCTTACCAGAATGAACTCCAATGCGAATCCATACTGGGAGGCCGGGGAGATGCTCCAACTCAAAGGTCCCTATGAAGCTGAGGATGTCCAGGGCCATCTTGGAAATGTCTACCGCATGTCGGTTGCCGTTTCTCATAGGCAAACCGCTGGCCACCACATAGGCATCGCCGATGGTTTCTACCTGTGGGTACATGCTCTCATCAGTGGCTCTGCCCCGTGGGAAGATGCTAGAATTGAACGGAAGTCTGCACTGAATGCACACACAAATCGGGGCTGGTATGGGCACAGTTCTGTGCACCTCGTTCAGGGCCAGTTCTATGCTAGTTTCTCCAGGTAACTGTCTTTCTGTTAGTCAGTTAACCTGACGACGAAACAGCTATGGAGGACTTTAATCATGTCACATTGTCTCATAATTATACAGATTGTGCAGATGGAGTGACAATTCTGCAAATGTTCAGATGATCTGGTTGCGGGGCTGGAGACCTGGCTCAGTGGTTGAGACTGCCTGCTGCACTCGCAAAAGACCAAGGTGCAGCTCCCAGCCCCACACAGTGGCTCACACCTGCTTGTAACCTCAGTTCCAGGGGATCAGATGATCTAGTCTGTCCCCCCCCCCCCGTGTGCACCTACATGTAAGTCAGTCAGATTATTTAATTATTTACTTTGAATTTCAGTTGTTAAGTGTATGGGTATGTGAGTGCCTCCTTCTTTGTACCAATTAAATAATCTAACTGACCCTATATAATTTTAGTAATATACTAAATGATCGGAAAAGTCATCTTTAGTGATTATCATTTTCTTCAGTTTTTTTTTCCAACAGTAATTGTAGGTTCCTTTGGGAATCAAGCATTTTTGCAGTCTTGTGCTGTGCTTGTCCTAACTCTACTGTCTCCACTTGGTTTGCAGTCAGTTTAAATGCTACCCATGGTTTTGGAGGTGATCTGAAACTCTGTCACTCCCTCTACATTTGTCGCCCGAATTCATTTTTGCTGCAATTTGGTCCTCTGTGCTGCTCCTTAAAGGTGAGGCTCATTTGGACATTTGACCTCTCTCCATCCTTCCTCACCCCTTTCTTTCAGCTTGGATTCAGCCACCACTTCATCAACTGTTAGAGGTTCATCTATTTTGGGTGCATGTTTGTATGTGCCTGTGTGTGGGCTTCTGCATGCACATAAACACAGGTGCCTGGGAGATGACAGAGGAGGGTGACAGATCCCTTGGTGCTGGAGTTACGGGCAGTTCTGAGCCCCCTGAATTGAGAGCTGGGAACTGAACTCAGGACCTCTGGAAGAACAGGAAGCATTCTTATCAGCCTCTTGGTATCTGTTGGGCGAGGGGCGACAGGACTGCCCAGCTGTCTCAGCCTGAGGGCCAATCCGTTACCTTATAGACGTCATGGTGATCCACAATCTGGTCGAAACTCTTGTAGATGTCATTGAGCATGTCCACCACCTCCATGGGGGTGCTGTACTTGCAGATAGTTGTGAAACCGACTATGTCACTGAAATAGATCGTGACTTC
Source organism: Neodon shergylaensis (assembly GCA_025134845.1). Taxonomy (NCBI): domain Eukaryota; kingdom Metazoa; phylum Chordata; class Mammalia; order Rodentia; family Cricetidae; genus Neodon; species Neodon shergylaensis. The sequence goes on from JABTXL010001457.1 coordinate 2,887,795, forward strand.
TTCATACAGCTCTGGTTCCACGATGCCTTTCTCCTTCAGGGATTTTACCACCGGCCTGGATGAGGGAGGATCGAAAACCATGTTTAACCTCTGTAGAGTGTTCTTGCCTTAACATCAACAATTGAGATTGTAGCTACTGTCACCAGGATTCAGAAATTTGAGCTTTCTAATGAATTCCAGTGAGTGTTCAGGAAGCAAAAGGAAGAGATTGCATACACGCGTGTGTATGTATGTATTTAAACTTGGATGAATAAAAGCATTTTCAACATTAACTTAGATTATCAATAATACACATAAACGCACAGCCCTAACAACTGTCTAACTCTAATACCTATATGTGTCTCCATTGACAACCGACTTCAAACAAGCACAGCGCCACTTTCAGAAGCCTAGATGAGGAGTGCATCGCTGACGTAAGAAATTGACCCCAAGGCTATGCGCACTACCTCTGTCCTCAAAACCAGCACTTCCGCTTCTTTCACACGCTTCATGGTATTATTTAATATCGGGCCAAATGAATAAGGCAGTCATCGTTAATTTTGATATATTTAAATTGGAATTTGTTGGATATTTTGAACTAGATTTGAGTCCTTTGAAAAGTAAAGTCAACCACACTGTGTATAAGTTGCAACTTCAGCAAAGGATGGATGGCAAAGGAAACCACATAGAAAGCGTCACCGGGGGCTGGAATGATGCCACAGCAGTTAAGAACACAGAGGACCAGGGTTCAATTCCTAGCACCCACATGGCAGTTCATAGCTGTCTGTAACTCCAGTTCCAGGGTCCCTGACACCCTCATGCAGGCGAAACACCAATGCACATAAATTTAAAAAACAAAACAAAACAAAAACAAAAAAGAAAAGTCTCACTGAAAAAAATGGAAGGTGCAGCCTCTCAGAGCAAACAATACAACAGAAGCATCCAAATGGACCGGGACTTCCTTTAGGGGCCAAGATGCCTTTCCCTCGGAGGAGGAGGCATGGGAGCCGACTGGAGTTGGGCACACTCTGCTGCCATTGGGGTCATTCTGAGGGGAGTCTGAGTAGAAATATAAATTCTTAGAGTCAGAAACTAGAAGCTGGGGAATGCTGCAGCCGACCATGAGAACAAATCCCTCATTTTACTTTATTTTGTACAAGTGTTTGCTTGCATGTATGCATATACTACATGTGTGCCTGGTACCTGCAGAGGCTGAAAGAGGGCACAAGATCCCTTGGGACTGGAGTTAGAGATGGTTGTGAGCCACCAAGTGAGTGCTGGGAACTCAGGTCCTTTGCAAGAGCAGCAAATGCTCCTAACCATTGAACCGTCCCTAATTCCTCCATTTTTTATATAAATAAGAAAATGAAGGGCTGAAAAGGAAGTGGGAATTTCTGGTGATCCCATTGGACAGAACTGTTACTAGGACCGAGCAACACCAATCCCATGCACTGTGAACTGTCTGCGACCCAGATCCTGGATGTTCGGGGAGATGGAGAAGATTTGGAAGTGAGAGTAACAATTGCAGAATGCCTGTGGATCTTCCAGAAAACCCATGCCTATCGCCCAGTAACGAAAGTATTATTTTTGTCAACTAAGCATTACTTTCCAGGTAAGGGATTCTGCATAACACAACGAGGTTATGGGACGCTGCGACACCTACCCTCTTTGACACAGAGGTGGCGGTGGGGGAGGAGGCTCTAGTGTATTTTCAGAACGCTCTCCCAGCCTGTGTGTAAGAGCGGAAAGGCTCATGGTTCCATTGGGCTTTTCCTAGTTTCAGGGACTGAGTGGGGCATGTGTTGCACTCCCCACCTCTCCGCCCAGGCTAATGGAGAAGAAACTATCTATCTATTTGGAAAAAGTCATTAGATTGGGAGGCAGTGGATCTGGGAGGGGTTGAGAGAGGAGTAACCCGGACAAGCCACCATTATGGTGTGGTCCAGCACGGATGTCACAGGCAGGTGATGGTTTCCTTTCTGTGACACTGGCCTCAGTTTCCAGGACTTTACTGGAACTTCTTACACTGAAGTAACAGCTTGCCACACCTTAATGAGAAGAGACCATTATTTCTCGCTTGTACAAAGCCATGGGCCAAACAATCATGGTGTGATTCCCTGTTTATCTTAACATCCCTCAGGAACGTATTTGAATGCCAGTGCTCTGAAAACATGAAGCTATCTTGGGACTAATGTCCCAAGTATGCTGTAGCTTCGCAAAGAAGAGGCCAATGTTGGTTCCTGGAAGTCCGGGTGGTGAGGCGAGTGTTGCCCACCTCCTCTCCCACCGGCAGCTTCTACTTATGACTCAGAGTTCCCTTGTGACGTAAAGAAGGAAAGCAAAGAAACTAATGCTTAAGGCCTGAAGGTCTCACGGTTCACACACTGCACAGGGAGACTTGAGTTTCTGCTTTTGAGACCAAGGACAGACAGACAGCGACTTGCCTGAAGTCTGTAAGCTTTACAAGGTGTCAGAACTCACATCTCTCTGCTCAGTCCAGGATTCTCCCAAAACGCCTTGCTTTAGGAATTCAGAGTGGAATCGGATGTGGGGCTCGGCAAGGCACAAGCACCGTCAACCCCAATAATTGGTTCCTGGATCTACAAAAGGAAGCCGTCCTATACAGTCCCAAGTAAATACACGGCCAGACCAAATGTAGAACAATCCCAGCCACAGTGAGAGGCGGGCACACTGAAGGGTTCAGGTGGGAGCCCTGGAGCCTGGCTGTGGAATCAGGGAGGTCATGTCTGCAGGAGACTCGCCTTACCGTGGGAGCAGCATAAAGTTAAGGCGGTCAGCCCTGTCCCGCTCTGCCTTGTACAGCTGTGTCCTCTCCTCCACCAAGTGTTCCAGGTTTCGAGAATACAGCTGGAGACGTCGGATCAACGTGTCCATGTAAGACTCATTTTTTTGGTCATGGAAAAGGCTGCAGGTGGTAACAGACAAAGAGTTCTTAGGTATGTCACAGAAGGGGCATGTGGGGTTTTCACAGTGTCGCGTGTATTAAAGATAATGCTTACACTATGTGAAGGCATGGGGAGGGGAGGTTCTAAGATGCCACGTCATTGACAGGTTCCTACTTCTGCTCTCAGGAGGAGATGGCTCTCTCTCTCTCTCTCTTTTTATTTTATTTATTTCTATTTTTTGTATGAGTGCTGTGTATGAATACCTGCATGCCAGAAGAGGGCATCAGATCCTATTACAGATGGTTGTGAGTCACCATGTGGATGCTGGGAATTGAACTCAAGACCTCTGGAAGAACAGCCAGTGCTCTTAACCGTTGAGCCATCTCTCCAGGCTCGAGATGGCTCTTTGTGTGAATGTGTGTGTGTGTATGTGTGCATGTGTGTCTGTCTCTCTGTGTGTGTTTGTCTCTCCCTGTGCCTATCTCTGTCTCTCTGTGTGTCTGTCTCCATCCCCCCGCCCCGTGTGTGTGTGTGTGTGTGTGTGTATGTGGAGAGAGAGAGAGAGCAAGTGCCATGATATGGGTTTAGAGGTCGGGGACAACTTGGTTGTTCTGGTGATTGAACTCACTGCAGTCTTGTGTGACAAAAGCCTCCTGTTAAGCCATCTCTAAAGGTCCCAAGAGACAGATATATTTTTTTTAACAGGCCCCCAAGGGATTCTTAGTTGGCTCCACCGGTAGAGGCTAGTTGAGCAGAATGGAATCAGGAGCAGGTACAAGGAATAATGATAGATTGTTTTATTTCCTTTGAGTGGATTCAATTAAAAGTTTTCGCGTCTTGACTGTGAATCTTTATCACCTGGGGAGCTATTAAAACTTCCAACGCCAGGTTACACCTGAGACCAGTTGCATCAAATGCTCTAGGGTAGAAGTCAGGTGTCAGGTTTTCTTCAAGTTCTTCAGGGGATTCCAGATGGGCAGCCATGTTTGAGAACCACAGTCAAGGCTGAAGACCGGGGGGCCCCTGTGTCTCCCTGAGGGTTCATGTCATTGATAAAGTGTCTGGGCCAAAGCTGGTGATTTTGGAGCCTTTCAAACTTGCTGACCTCAGGGGCTGGAGAGATGGCTCAAGTAAGATCGTGCTGGTTTTCCAGAGGACCCGAGTTCATCTCCCAGCACCCCAGGAACCTGGCACCTTTATTTTCCTTGGGCACCTGTACACATGTGCACAACTCCACACATCACACAAATAATTAAAAATGAACAGTAGATCTTAAAAATATTAAGAAGAATTACCCATCTGGGCCTGGAGAGTTGGGTAGGTAACTAAGAACACTGGGTGCTTGTCCTGAGGGCCTGGGTTGATTCCCAGCACCCTCATGGTAGCTCACAACTGTCTGTAACTTCAGTCCCAGAGTCAGAAGCCTTTTCTGGCCTCTGTGAGCACTGCATGCACATGGCACACAGACATCCATGCAAGCAAACACCCATACATATAAAATAAGTAAACTTTGAAGAAGAACTTCCCAGGAGCTTTACAGAATCTCGGGACCCAGGTTAGACTTACAGAAGGGTCTGGAAATTATATGTTTCATTAATTTTTTTTCATACAATACATTTTGACTCTGTTTCCCCTCCCTTAACTCCTCCCAGATCCTCCCCACTTGCCCACACACCCCAACTTTTATGTTCTCTTGGAAATTTTATTTTCTTTAAGATTTATTTTTAACTTATGTTTGTGTGTGTAGTGGAGGAACTGTGCCCTGAATACAGTTGCCCAGGAAAGCCAGAAGCATCATACCCCTTGGAGGGGGAGTTAAATTCATTGTAAGCCTCGTGATGTGGGTTATCTGAACCAAACTTGGGTCCTCTGCAAGAACAATATGTCTTCTTCTTCTTCTTCTTCTTGTTCTTCTTGTTCTTCTTGTTCTTGTTCTTGTTCTTCTTCTTCTTCTTCTTCTTCTTCTTCTTCTTCTTCTTCTTCTT